>CM063501.1:45202338-45269838 GCA_032207245.1 Pardosa pseudoannulata
TGTAAATAACGTGGAGAACTGTATCTTGAATAAATATCTAAAAAATTAAACTAAACAGACAGTGTATTTGGATGACAACATTTGTACTAATTACATTTTACATTGCTATATATGGTACTAAAAATATTAGTTTTAAAAATAATAAAATAAAACAATATTTGTAATATTCAACAAATCGTCTTCAACATATCTGACACAATTTTTTAATTTTGTGCTACTAACATTTACATAGAAATAAATTACATTTAAACCTACACGAGGCATAGATGCATAAGATGTGGTACTGAAGATTAAGAAAAAAAAATCTATTCTAAACTATTTTTTCAAATGAGCCTTATGATGTTCAAGTGATCTAGAGGGTCAGCTTTTAGCACTTTGAATTATATTTTAATTTTGTTACCAACAGCTTCCAATGCTTTTAAGTGATTTATTTGAAACTTACTTCAACTCAAAATTAAAACAATTAAAATTTTTTTAAAAAAAGTTACCTATATAAATAAAATATTAGTTTTATTTACAATATTGTTGCATTTTAAAATTTTCAAGTGCATGATATTTCTTGAAACAATTTCCAGGGCACAGTACTGGTTTTCTTTTGCATGTTTCACAAAAAGGGCTTCTTTCAAAAGGCATTTTTCTATTGAGCATCTATTGATATGAAATTGAAAAAATGTTGAGTAGGACTCGACAAAGGATCTGCTAAAATAAAAGCTGATGTCGAGTCACACTCGACATTGGTATGGTTTGGTTTGGAGTGCTACGACCTACTTTTTGCAATACGAGAGCTGATAAGACTGGGACCTACAGCTTAAAGCCGATTCTGAACGGCTACAAATATCCATGCCACTGTAGGATTCGAGCCCACGAACTCCGGTACCGAAGGCCAGCACCCCAACCAATCGGCCATCGTTCGGCCACTCGACATAGGAATGAAAAGGGTTAAAAAACACAAACGATACGAAAAATGTCCCACTTGCCATTTTTTAATTTAATAAAGATAAATTTAGATTAACTTAGGAGACTTTAATTTAATAATTCTAAATTTAAAATAAACCAATTAATTTTTCAGTTATATAATAGAGACAGTGTTTTAAAAGTGTTTTGCTAAACATTCATTCTGTTATAGAACTACACTAGGTTGATCCCATACGCAGTACACAGGACAATTTATTTTTTAGAAACTAAGCAATGTAATTATAAAATTAGCTGAATATAATTACATAGCAATTTTACTTCTAAATTAAATCAATGGTTAGAATAAACCAATAAATTTTTCAACTTCATTACACACTCAGTTTTAAAAAGCATTTTGCTAAACTAGTATTTTTTTATAGAATTACACTAGGATGATTTCATAGGGACTACACATGTCAATTTATTTTTTAGCCACTAAGCAATGCAATTATAAAATTAACAGACTATAATTGCATTGATATTGTACCAGTAAATTTAATCAATGACTAGAATAAACCAATAATTCTTTAAGCAACAACATACAAGTAAGCTTTTATAAGCATTTTGCTAAACTTTTACTGTTTTATAGAACTACTGTAGGTCGATTTTATACGGACTAGACAGACCAGTGTATATTTTAGCAAACAAGAAATGCATTTATAAAATTAGCAGATTATAATTACTTAGCAATTTTATATCTAAATTTAATCATTGATTATACTAAACCAATAAATTTTTAGGCGACATTATAAAAGCAAGTTTTATAAGTATTTTATTGAACTTTTATTTTTTATATATATAAGACTTTACTAGGTTAGTATCGTATGGACTACACAAGGCAATTTATTTTTTTAGAAACCAAACATTGCAACCATAAAAATTTCAGTATAGACGTATTTTAAATTATATACCGAGGACAGTGATAATAATGCCGATTGATTACTTTTCCGCTATAGCGAAACTCCCAAAAAGAGAAAAGAACTATTTCGACTGTCTGGTGGAACACACACACGGCAGAAATCTTTTCTGCAATAGAAGAGAAAAAATCACAAGGATAAGGAAATTGCTAAGAAAGATTGACGTTTCCGCCTATGGATTAGATCAAGCAGTTCCCAAAGTGGATGATAGCGCCCCTTTTCTGGATTGCTGGAACGATCCTGAAGAGTAGCAATAGCATCTAATGAAAATTGGTGAACATTAAATAAAAAAAAAAAAAAATCTGATGTGGACAAAAATTGATTTCTTTGTACGCCTATTGAATTATACACATTTTTCGTTTCACTTCATTTAAGAATAGAATTTCCAGAACCTTTCTACTTGCTTTACTAAAACTGTTGACCGACACACACACATTTATATATACAGTGTATATATACACAAACGTGTTACGCCTATTATGTTTATACCCTGATTACTAAATACATACTAAAAAAGTACTAATATGTAATTTGTTAGATTGTGTAGTTACTATATATTTGAAACTATAGTACACACACATATCTATCTATCTATATACATATATATATATATATATGTATGTATGTATGTATGTGTGTATGTATATATATATATATATATATATATATATATATATATATATATAGAGAGAGAGAGAGAGAGAGAGAGAGAGAGAGATGGTGTAAGAAAAGATAAAAAGAAAGGAGAGAGAAAGGGAGAAAAAAGGAGATAGAGCGTGAAAGATAGGAGAGAAAAAATAGAGAGAGACAGAGAGAACGGGGAAGACAGGAGAATGGGAATGAGAGAGAAAAAGAGAGCGAGTGAGAGATAGAAAGAGAAAGAGAGAGGGGGAGGGAAAAACACAGCGAGAGAAAGTGAGGAAGAGAGATCGAGAGAAAGTGAAAGGAAGAAAAAGGGAAAAAAGGGAGAAAGAAAGAGAAATAGAAAGCTAGGAGGGAGAAAGAAAAGAGTGAGAGAAAAAAAAAAGAGAAAAGGAGAGAGGGAGAAAAAGAAAACGAGAAACAGAAAGGAGAGAAAACGGAGAAAAAGAGAGTGAAAAAGGGAGAAATAAAAATATAGAGAGAAGGAGAAAGCTAGGATAGATAAAAGGAGAAAGAAAAGACAGAGGAAAAAAAAGAAAGGAGAGGGAAATGAAGAGAGGGTGGGAAAAAGAGAGCAAGAGAATATTGGATTTAATAATGCAATGTACATAGTCCATTGGAGTCGAATTGGCTGCAATGGGCATTCTAGTGTTAAACTTATTTCAGTTGCACATGAAATGCTTTATTCCAATTCTTTTATAGATAGTCATCTTCGTATTTCAAACAATAACTATCACTGTTAAGTACTTGGTACTAGCCACTCACAAGGGCTTCTAGTATTATCTTGTTACTCAAGGCCACGAGATGGCTACCTAGTTAGTGTGATGGGATCGAATCACGCCCTGCCTGATTCCAGCCTTCTCCCTGTATATTCAAAGAATGTGCTAAGCAGTGGTTCTCAAACGTTTTACACCACGGAACCCTTTTCTTCCAACATACACAGCAACAGAACCCCTGAATAAATATTACTTAAGGTGAAACTAAGGGTATATTATTATCATTGATTAGATATACGAATAAAAACTAAATAATATAAAATCAATATAAACAATGAAGATCCTGCTTACAAAAGATGACATGGAAGCAAGAATTTTTTAATGATATGATGCAAGTAAAATGGCACATTGATGAATGTTTCACACCTTGTGTTGTACTGTCGCTTGTTGTTTAAATTACTCATTGTCACATCGATTTTCTCTTCCTTAGTGTTACGTTTCTGGCATATGAGATATTATAATTAATTATATGAATGATTAATGAACATTTACAGAATGAATTTATGTATTTTCTTTAAAATTTCGAATAGTGTTTGAAAATTCGTCGAATAGTTGCAGAATCCTAGAATTCCGATGTACACACTTTGAGAAACCCTATGCTAGATTAAGCTGCAGGTCCCAAATTCATCTCACCGATGCAAGATCCCCGATCCTTTGTCGTCTGCGGGTGATTTGTCTTGATTGAGAGCTTTGTTACATGGAAAAGTCGATAGAGATGAACCTTTGGAAAATCCAGATAATTGTGATCATCCTCGGGAGGAGAGGGAGGTTCTTAAATTCTGATTTCGTACTTCTTTTCCACCTTCTTATCTTCCAGCGAGAGTACATCTTGATCCACAGATTTATCTTGCACCCGCATCCTAAGAGCGTGCCTGATAAGTTTCTTTGGAAAGGGAAACGTTTTGGCCGCCTGTCAGTCTCGAACCAGGCAAAGACTTCCTAGAGACAATGACTTTGAACCAGTCCGTTTTACTGATGTGACGTCACAACAGTAAGGACATTCACTAGCCTCTCTCCCCTTATATATTTGACCTCTGTCGAGGGGTTGTGTGATCCTCAACAGAGATCACTGCTGCGTTGATTGTTATCATTCAGATCATTAAATTTTACATTTTGGCGTTGACCAGACACCCAGGGATTCTAGCCCCTAAACACTAAACCATTGAGAGCTAGCTGTACGATTGATATTTTGCTACACAAGATCTAATGAGACAAGTACCTAATGCTTAAAACTGGCTATAGACATTCTCGCCAGTAATAGTAGCCCAAAGATTCAAAGACAAAACCTTATCTGTTTGGTCATTATCCTGCTGCTGTCAATCTGAAACATTATGGTCATGCAATCAAAATGAGATAAAATCTTTCTTCCTCTGCGGAATCAATTTCTGTAGGTTCTTTATGATGATTCTCTACACAAGCTTTGATAGGCAATCAAAACGACGTGCCAGTAAACCCAATCATCTGCGTGGTTTCCAAATCGCCTGATCATCATAATTTGTTTTTTATCGAGGCCTATTTGAATCTGATCTTTCTTTCCATTAGGAACTGAAATCTGAAACTGCTGTTTCGCTACTAGTATGTGGGAAAAATCCAACAGTAACATTTTAATGGAATCATATGCAAACGGAATAGCCAACAATATTACTTACATTGATTTAAAGATGCAACGAGAAAAAAATAATTGATACTTTTAAATTTTTATAAAGAAAATATATAGGGGACCTGTTGTACCTTAGTGTTACGATGTTTTCATTTGGTTTGGTTTGTTTTGAGTGCTATGGTCTACGTTTTTGCAACACGAGGGATAATGTGACCGGGGGCTACTGCTTAAAGCAGATTCTGAACAACATCCATGCCATGATGGGATCCGAACCCTCCAGTACTGAAGATCAGCGCATAACCACTCGGCCATCGTTCGGCATTTACGATGTTTTAAATGTTATTTGTTATTTTTTTTGTTGTTTGGAGGGGTTAAGTTTAATATATAGATTTGCTAGTAGAGTGTGCGATGGCATAAAAAGTAAGGAAAATTTATGACAAAAGAGTTCAGAAATTCTCAACCTGCAAAACAACTCACATTGCTGCGCAAAAAGGTAGGACATATTTAAAAAGGAAAATTTTTTAATCAAACATATTTAAAAATTTTTAAGTTAAGAATATTTTTCACGAAGAAAATAGACCAAAAATTTGAAAGCAATTATATAGATGTGAAAGAATGAAAAAATTAATTGTAACAAATGTAATAATACTAAATTAATAATGTATCAAATTGTTTATCAGTTATACTTGAATCTAAATTTATTTTCATTAAAAAAGTTTTATTTACTTTTTATATGCCTTGTTAATGTTATTTTGTCTCTTAATCACTAAATACAGTATATAACACTGCGAGATAAAATTTAGTATTCTAATATGGATTTCCGATTTCAAATCTGCTTCATGACTGAAAAAGTTTGAGAACCTATGGAATAGTTCATAGAGCACCTAAAAAGACTGTGCTTCACAAATTTCGCTTTCGATTCCTCCCCCCCCCTGCCACTCACGTGACCTCAAACATGCTTAAAACCCACCCTCCCAATGCCATTTATCAGTAAATCAGCTATTTACAATAGTATTAATCCTACATCAGATAAATGTTTTATTTTAGATCAGTGTAAATAACAAATGAAAGAATAGTTTACCCCACATGTAGGGAAAGTATGCCCTTAAGACCGCATGCGGCCTTCATCAAAACTAGTTATTGTATTAACATTTTATCATATAGATTAAGACAATTCGAAAATTATTAGAATTGTGCAGTTGTTGTATTAGTTTTTTGTAACTAATTATTTTTCTATTGTGTTTCTTTATAATGTAAAATAAATTTATTTAAATATACTAAAACTTTATTTTTATTTGAAGTGGTAAATAAATATGTAGCTGTTTATTAAAAAATAATTAATATTTAATGTTAAAACAAATTACTACCCTTATGTGAGTACATAAATCTTTTATGTCTTTTTATGGTAAATAATAAATGATAACTTTTTTTGTATTATTTCTATTTTATACAATAAATTGATAAAACTATAGAAAAATTATAACTTCCCAAAAGTCGCATTTATACGTATATTATCTAATATGGCCTACTTTATTACGGCCTCATTTAAACTGGCCTCTAATGATGAAATATTTCATAACTCAACCCTTTGTATTTTGGACCGACTTTGTTTTACCATAACTAATTAAGGCCCAAGCTCAAGCAGCTACCATGTTAAGCATTTTTTAAATAGATAAATC
Organism: Pardosa pseudoannulata; assembly: GCA_032207245.1. NCBI lineage: Eukaryota > Metazoa > Arthropoda > Arachnida > Araneae > Lycosidae > Pardosa > Pardosa pseudoannulata. The sequence continues at coordinate 45,208,907 of CM063501.1, forward strand.
AGTTAATCGAGAAATTTTAATACTTTTAATTAATATATCTTTTTTATTTTTCAATTTGATAAAACATCTTGCCCAGGAACACATAAGGTAGCAGCTGTTGAATATGTCATTTTTGTTTCTACTACAATAAAATTTTTTTATTGTATTTAAGTCTCGATTTTTAAATATAAAGTTATAAAGTTTTAAATATAATGCAGCAGGGCACATCTCAACTTATGACAATTCTGGCTTTAATTTCAAACGGAAAGGCAGTTTATTGTTTGTCTATTGGCTATTGTAAACATGAAAATGAATGTGAAGGGCATTATAGTAGTTCGTGAGATTGTGACCAAATTGCTCTATTTTAAATCACCGTCATATTAGAGACAAGTACCTACCGCATTTATGAATTAAAATTACAAAAATCAATAAGTACATCATGTCATAATACTTTGGATTCAATTAAAATTTGATAGTTAAATACTCAGAAATATAAAAACAGTTAATCTAAAAAGCTATAATAAAATGACATACCATGGGTAAACAAAGAAAATATTTTCTGTACATCCTACAAATTTTCTGAAAAAGTATACGCTACTACTTTAAAATAAAAACTATATTAAGGCTAATTTCTGAATGTCAAAACTAGAGCTGAATGATACCTGAATTTTAATATTATAATTTACCGTTTACCAAATATTATATTAATATGTTCCAATATATATCATCTTACGGAGTTGCAAATATAACTGTGTTCTGTATAAAGTAATACAAACACACATATATCAATGTGTGTGTTGGTTATCTAGAAAATAAAAATACAATACTTTAATCTGAATACATAAATTTAAATTTTAACGTATTGATTTAAAAAAGAAAATCACATAGCATATTATTACTGTTCTTCGATAGAAAAAAGTTTTGTTGAAGCGTCAAAAAAGAAAAAAGGCGAGAAAAGATATAAAACTTTCTAATTTTCTTCAAAATTCTTTTATATATATTTTTTATTTGAATTAATTTATATTATATATATTTTATATATATTTTAGTATTTTTTATTTGAAGCGGAAGATAAAAAAAAAATTTTCCGACAGAAAAAAAATTTTTCAGAAAATTCTTTTCCAATTTTCGGGGAAAAAAATCGGTTTTTTATAATTTTCGAAAAAAAAAAAAAAAAAAAATAAAAAAAAAAAAAAAAAACCTCACAAATTTTCGGAAAATTCAGGAATTTTCGGATCAGAATCACCCCTGTGACATACATTCGCTAGCAACCTGTACTATAAAAATAACATACAACTTTTCCTTTGAGAAATGGTAGAAAAATACGACAAAAGCTAAAAATAGGACCTACGTACAACAGATTCCCCTATGTACATCTTTTCATATTCAGCTTTCGATTTCGCAAATAAGCACAACCACGTATGACACATAAAAGCTCATCTTATTTTCCGATGATAGTCACGATCTTAACATCAATAGGAATGAGCATTTTTTTTTTATCTCTCCTTTTCTATTAATAGATATCACGGCAGCATCAGTTCCTGACACAAGCCTCTTTGTATACGATACTCTCGGATGATAATCACGATCTCCCCCCACCCCAACCTTAATGAGAAATGCATAACACTTCCCTTCTATAAATAGACATATTTTGCCCGAAATGCGTTTTTAATATACACCCAGCCCCTTAAAACAACCACTGAAAATGATTAAATTACTCGCACATACCAGACAGCAAACGCAAAAATGGATGAAGAAAAACCGAGCAAATACCGAAAGAAAAAAAAAAAAAATCGCGAAAGATTGCTTTTCCGGCACACAAGCGCCGTATCCTATTAAAGGCAGCGATGCGTCAAATATGAGACATGCCTTCAGAGGAAAAAGCAAATGTGAAAATCAATTTTTCTACCATTCATCCATTAATAATGCGATTATTTTGATAATCGCTTTAAAAAGTCTCAGAATCAATATATGTCTATCGGATGCCGCCTTCGAAAAAAATATTTCATTAAAAACTGATAAAAAAAACCCCTGAAGAAACAAAAGAGCTGAGTATGAAAGAATGGTCTTTTTTTCGCAAGGCATTCGGAGAGGAGGAGGTTAAAGAATGCTCAAAAATCATTTTAGAAAAGATTTAAACTAATCATGGGGGGGGGATAAAGGGGTTATACATTTACTCCACACAATCAACCGTAGAATGGCTAGAATGTTAAGTTCTTTCTGGTAATGAATTCATGCTTCGTCAACAGATCTGCAAGTAAGGATTACTGTTGGGAACGTGTCGGTTTTCGGAACTTAATTTGGAGCAGACGATATACATATTTAAAAATATATTTTCTGGCTTGCAAATTTTAATACACAATATTTCGATAAGAAATTTAACCCTTTGCCTGTGTTGTATATCGCAGATTATAAGACATCTAATACTTTAAAAGTTTGTATATCACATGCGACACACAATAATATGAAATATATAAGAGGATGTGCATAAAATGTAATTCATTGTGCATCACATGTGATATACATGCGTATAAAACATTAGATGTGTATATCATATGGGATATCGGGACAGGCAAAGGGCTAAGTATAGTTTTAGAAATTCTTTAACACCTAGATTTAGATTTAGGGTGGGGCGGCTCATAAGAGCACTAGCACTTCGACCCAAGGCCTATTGTACTGACCCCCCAACCCTCTGACCTGGAACAAAAGAGTCCAGCCATAAGTTAAGAATATTAACCATTCTCAAAGAGAACAATAGCTGAGATAAATCTAAGCAGCAATTTAACCGGGAAGTTAGCTAACTCCCACGCTTCGATGAAGTGATAACCAAGAAATTGAAAATACTTAGAGTAGTAATCACATTCACACAAGATGTGTAAGGAACTCTCCTCCGCCACATGACACCCCCTACATGTCGAGTTATCCATGATGCCAATAATGTTAAGGGTGCCTCTTGAGGCAACAGTGATCTGTCAACAATGCCTAAAACACTTAATCGACTTTTTTTTCCTCTAGCAGTTTTAAAACGGGATAATTTTGTTAAATCAAAACAATTTTTAAAACGATTTTACAGTCATTTATTTACATGTCTACATATCTCTTAGAAGTGCCATATTTCGTAAAACGCTCGTCTTTGTGAGCGGAATCTGACATCGAAATATGTGTTTAGATTATTTTTGTTTACAGCTGCAGACTGTGCAGCTTTTGAAAATATGAGTTCACAGCTTGAGTCTCATTGTTGGCTTAGTTTACTGTTACAATCTACGCTGTTGCGGAACAAAACCTTACGAACTGTGACATTGTGTAAATTTTTAGATAATTATAGAAAGTGATGAATCATTTTTTTCTTTTAAGTAACAATACTATACGATATCTTCATCGCATATTCACGCAATCAAGATTCATTCATCATCCTGTTTGAATCGTTTGATTAATTTGGGCACATTACGGTCTACTGTTTTGCTACTCGATGGCTAGTACGAGCTTACTGTTTAACCATTTAAAGGTCACCAAAATAAATTCATGGGAATTTAATGTAATTTGTTTATAAGTGTTACCTATAAGCTTTGTATATGTAAAATATATAAATTTTCTTTACATTCCTTAGAAGGGTTTGCCTTAGAGGATACCAAATTATGGTTTGAGAAGTGGTTTAGTTGAATAACCCCTACCCTTGTACAGCTTGAACATTATGCCTTTTTAAAAGTTTAACTATACTGGAAGATCAATAAATGATAATCCTTAAACATGCATAATAAATAAACATCTTAACAACTTAAAAGTGTTGTTTGTATAGATACTTTTATTTGAGGTCATAAGTAAGATAAATTGAATCTGACTTCTCAAGTACAGAAAGTTTAAAGACATGTATTTCAACAGAAAAAGAAATAAATAAGTTAGACGTAGAACTATCATCTGTTATATATTTAAAATATCAAAAATATAAAATGTATAAAATGTATAATATGTATATATAAATAAATAAATAAATAAATACATACATATACACACACACACATATATATATATATATATATATATATATATATATATATATATATATATATATATATATATATATATATATATATATATATATATATAATCGAAAACTCATCCATATCTCCAAAAAGTTTTTTTAACTGCAAAAGCTCTTGATTCTACATCATTGGCTTCCATATATCACAGATGTATGAGACTGGAGTCGTAAATAATTATAAAAAGATAAAGTAAAGTAGTCCAAAAAGTAAAGTTTAAAAAAAAAAGATGTTTAATAGGTGGTTTTGCTACGAAACCACTGTCCGTTAAAGGGTTAACACGTTTACTGACAGACGCATTTTCGATAGTTTGCCCAAGGCGCCAACTTGAACTTTTCCTTATACGATGCATATGCTGAAATATTATTATTTACAATTATGTTTCATGACCTTATGTCTTTTCTGACCTGTTTATTTCTCACACTTTTGTTACATATAGTTCATAGTCGCCTTTTCCTTTAAATAAGGTAGCTTTTGTTGCAGATGGAAAATTCCTTTTATTTAGTCAATCAGATGGACTTACTGTCTAGTTAATCCATTTCACAAGGTTGTGTCCTAATCTATTTACTAACTTAACAGTTGAGAGCCAGAAGCATTTTCGGTAGTTTGCAAAAGGCGCAGATGTGAACTTTTTATTATGTGATGTATATGCTGAAATATTATTTGCAGCAAATAAAATGAGTTACAAAATTAGAGTTGAAGAAGTTTTCATGGTGGAGCCACCGGTGACTCCCACGGCGCGGTAGGCAATTGTTACGATAGTCGTTTTTTTTTCCAAACAATCGTGTTTCGATTGCTAAGTGATTATTCTCATTCTTTAGCATTCAAAGCAGCTAGGAAGAACTAGAGCAACGAATTTGACTAAAAAAGTGGTGACATATTGTTCCGATTGCGTTGATTCACCTTTTCTTGACCTTGAATGCTTCAATCTGACTCATCGCTATATGAACTGATAAAATGTATATTTATCATGTACTAATAAAATTATTTTTGTCTGTTCTATATTGAATGAATTTCTTCAAGCCATTACAATAACAGAAGTATTGAAAAATTTATAAGTATCCATATTTACTATATGTACTTTTATTATCGCCGGCCTCCACAGAGCTGTAGCCTAGTCGAGTGCCGGTCACTGGTGACCCCCCATGTCAGTCAACGTGTTAAAGTCAATTCCAAACAGTTACAAGAATCCCTGCCAGTAGCAGAATTCGAACCCACGAACTCCGAAACCAAGGAGCATTTAACCTATCCATTCGGCAAACGTTCACCCCCCTCCCGTTTTGCGAGAGACTTGTGTTTTATATTTTGATATCCAAGAAAGAATTTAAGAATCTGTACGGAATAGTACAATTCGTGCAATTTTAACAAAGTACTATCCAATATTACAATGCGATTTAAGTCCGTACAATGTAGTACATGTTGGCAGGTATAGAATACAAATAGAATAAATGTGTGTTATCAAGAGAATATTACGTATGCTATTTCTCACATAAAGTTGGTAAAGTTGGTACAAATATTGGTATGAATATATACGTTTGTAAGCGGAATGTATGAGCTAACAAAGACCAATACTATCCTTATGTGTAACAAAATAAAACAAAAAGCAAGCAGGAAAAAGCAATGACGAAAGCAAAAGTTACAACAGGATAGGTATCGACCATGAATTTTAAATTTCGCTCACAATGCATTTATTTCTCTCTCACGATTCTTGCGGTAGAGTCGATCCGACTTTTCAGCAGTATCCTAAATTTACCAAAAGGGGATAACAATAGTACAGTAAAATATGCGCATGACATAACCTTCAAGACTATTAAAAAGAATATAATAGTACGCAGAGACCACTCAGACTGGCATATTCTCAGAGCTTGACATTGATAAATAACGCTGTCTGGACTAGAACGTTAACTGAGCTGCTATTCATATGGAAAATTTATGTTTATTATTAGAAATTTAAAAACAAATTTTTGAATAATTTTTAAGCATTCGAAAAAGCAATTTTAAGATCTCGGAATTATATTAAGTTTTACATTTAAAGTACAGATACGCCAGAATGTTAAAAAGTAGTTTTGTAAAAGTTCATACTTACCCATAATATTTAGAAATTAATTTTTTAAATCCTTTCGAAGTTTGTTATTTCCAGTTAATGTCTAGAAATAAAGTGATAAATTCATACAAAAGAGCAATACTTCCACTATTAAGAAAAATCTGGACATTCTTTAACCCCTTAACGTGCACGCTCGAGTTAACTAGAGCGCGCTAAACTCGCGAAACTGTACACACTCGAGATAATTCGAGCGGCGTTGTACTTTATGTTGCTATAATTTTCCACACTCGAATGCAATCGAGAATTGAAAATAGCACTGTGAAAAAAAAAATCGTTTTATTATATTTATCATTTACATGGGATAGTAAACTATAACATTTACTTATTCAAGTATAAAATATATATTTTTTTTTCTAAATTCAACGTTCTAAACTGTGTTTTTTACATTAAAAAAATTAAATTTTTTTTGCCGGCCTTAAAAAAAATTGTTTTATTGAAATGAATTATTTACATGGGATTGTAGGCTATAACACTTACTTATTCAAGTATAAAATATATGTATACACATTTTTCTAAATTGTGTTTTTTACATTAAAAAATTGATTTTTTTTGTCCGGTTTAAAAAAAAAAAATAAAAAGACTGTGCAATTGTTGGGGTTAACAACCCCAACAATACCATGAAATCTTGTGCTCAACCAAAATCCTTATCCAATATCCCAAGGAAACGCAAGAAAAGTTTTAGTCTAACGTAGGGCAAATGCAGCTCTTTGTTGCGTTTAGCACAGCTATCATGCTTATTTTGTAAACCAACTTATTTGCGACATTATTATAGAGATCAAAGAGGCATTGCAAACACCCTACAAATCTACTACAAGAACTGAGTAATGGTAACAAGTTACCAGAATCACACTTAAAAAAACCCCTACTTACTGCCTAATTTCAATTATTGATTATAACTTAGGGGTACGACGTCACAGTGTGTTACGTGAAACTGAAATACTGTGGACATTTGACTAATTATCCTGTTAATGAACTTTTACGGCCTGCTTTAACTAAGTTTGCTTCAAATTTGACCAAAAGACTTAGCTAAACCCTTTACAAATTATGAATAACATTTTTATTAAATTTTAACTTGATCAATCAAGTTCTGAAACTCTTATTTTGTAAAAGTTTTACTTTTATATATTTTTGTGTATTTTATACAGCACTTGTATATAATTTTAATTAAAATAAAATAAATATTTAAATAAATTTATGTACTTAATGCTATGCAAATGTGTTATGTCTCTTTATAAGATAAATTAAACCAAAATGCAGCTCATTTTGACATTATGCCACTATTCTAGTATATGCCATCGCTATTCTAGTATATTTCCCGAGAAACGTGCTGAACCAGATTTCTTAATATTCTGAACAATTAACCAAGAACAAAAACGATGACTGAAGAGTTTGCAAACAGAACTTTATCAAAGTGCCAAATTAAAAGTTAACTGAAATGCAAATTATTTTCGACTGCATGTATCTTATGTTTGCATAAATAGTATCTGTATAATTTTGTTTATTAGCAATAAATAATAAATAAAATATAGTTTAGCTGGGTTTGGGAGCACTACGGTCTACTGATTTGCTTTTGAGAGCTAATGAGACCAGGCTAAAAAAATACTAAATGAAAAAAATATTTAAATAAATAATTAAAATTTAATAATTAAATACTAATGATGCTTAAAAATATAGTTTGATTTGGAGGACTATGGTCTACTGTTTTTGCTACATGAGGGCTATAGAAATCGGAAACTACTGCGTAAAGCAGATTCCGAACGGCTACGAACATCCATGTCCGCAATGGGATTCGAATTTACGAATTCCGATACCAAAGAGCAGCCCCCTTCTCAATCATCCATCGTTCGGCAAACGAAATATTGTTATAATACACAGTTTTTGTATAATAATGTTACAAAAATTATTAAATTTTAATAACTATAATGGGTAAATCAACTACTCAGAACTAATTTTATAATTTTTTTCAGCATCAGGCGGATTGATGGCCTGTTTGTTCATGCGTATAGAACAGTATGGGTGATTTTAAGAAAAAAAAATTCTGAACATCCTACAAAATTTTCTGAAAAGTATACGTTAGTCATTTAAAATAAAAACTATATTAAGGTTAATTTTTGGATGTCAAAACTAAAGCTGGATGATATATGAATTTTAATATTGTGATTTATCGTTTATCAAATATCAATATGTTAATATGTTATATATATATATATATATATATATATATATAATATATATATATATATATATATATATATATATCCCCTTATCATAGTTTATCATAGTTTTAAATATAAGTGTTCTGTATAAAATAATACAGACACACATATCAATGTGTGTGTTGGTTATCTAAAAAACAAAAATCCAATAACTTAATCTGAATACATAAATTTAAATTTTAACATATTACTTTAAAAAAGAAAATATAACATTTTATTACAGTTCTTCGGTAGAAAAAAGTTTTGTGAACGCATCAAAAAAGAAAAAAGGGTGAGAAAAGATATAAAATTTTCTGATTATCTTCAAAATTCATTTATATATTTTTAAATTGAAGCGGAAGAGGGTTTTAAAAAACTTATTTTCTTAATTTTCAGAATCATATTTTTCCGAAAATTCTTTTCAAATTTTTGGGGGAAAGAAAACTGCTTTTTATAATTTTCGGAAACACAAATTCACACAAATTTTTGGAAAATTCGGAAGTTTTCGATTCAGACCCACCCTTAAAGAACATCAATCCAACATGACATTTCAAAACGTAAAAAGAAAATTTTTGCCTTTTTCAACTCCTCTTCTTAGCCCACTCTCCTGTTTCTAATCATGGATCTTGTTGGTGCTTCAACCACATTTGGCGAAATTGGCGTGCTTGCAGCTTGCGTGCGTGGCGTGATTGCAGCGTGGCGTTTGAAATCTGGCGAGGGGATCGTAACTCAACAAATTGATTCTTAATCAAAAACAACATTTTGAGGAAAAATTTTTCAAAATTTGATTATTTTAAATACTTTTAATAATAAATTTTTAATAAATTAAATTAAATTAAATAAAATTAAATAATAAATTTTTAGATACTTGGTAAATTCTTTTTCCAATTTTTAAGTAAATCGACCGATCTTTGCAGAACACGTTAGATACTTATTTTTTATTTCAATTTTTCAAGTAAATCGACCGATCTTTGCAGAACACGTATTTTGAGTGGAGGTTGAAGAGGAGTTGTAAAATTGAAAATTTTTTTTCAAATCTCTTATTCAACTCCTCTTTTTAGCCCACTCTCCTGTTTCTAATAAATGGATCTTGTTGGTGCTTCAACCACATTTGGCGAAATTGGCGTGCTTGCAGCTTGCGTGCGTGGCGTGCTTGCAGCGTGGCGTTTGAAATCTGGCGAGGGGATCGTAACTCAACAAATTGATACAAAAACAACATTTTGAGGAAAAATTTTACAAAAATTGAATATTTAAAATCTAATTGAATTAACAAAGAAAACACAAAGGAAACACATAACATTCATACTAAATAGACTGAAACATTCACTTAATCACAAATTAAATAAACTGAGTGTGATTTTCATCACAAATTTGTGATTTAGTGTAAATTGTAAAATTAATTTAAAGGGCTTGTAAAATTAGTCCAAAGGGATGAGGGAGGGTAGGCGGGATCTCATCCAGCAAAAAACTCTTTGACTTAAAAGAAACTGTATTTTGAGTGGAGGTTGAAGAGGAGTTGTAAAATTGAAAATTTTTTTTCAAATCTCTTATTTACTGTTTCATTTTATTGATATTTCAAATTTTTTGGAGTGCGAGGAAAATGTTTTGGATGCCAAACTTGGCACGAGTGCCATGTAATTGCTATCATTGGCATAGATTGTTAACTTTATACACCAGCGCAATAAAAGAAGTTAAAAGCTGGTTTGTTGGGAGTGCTACGGTCTACTGCTTTGTTACGCTAGAAAGAAATAAAGAGAGAAAGATATAGGCACTTACAGAATGTTATCTTCAAAATTGCTTACATCAATATATTTAGCTAAAATCTCAATCAGTGAATTTTAATGCATTTAAGCATAAAGACATTAATAGTCCAGCAATCCAGTTAATGCTCAGCAAATGATAAATGAATAGAATAAAACCAGTAATGGGTATTGATATCTATGCTTACGCAGTTAAATGCAATCAATGATTTACGCGACGTAATGCGTACAGATGAGTGGAAATTAGTATGATTAATGTCCAACCGCTCAAATACGAGAAAAGAAAATAACTCCATGTCGTATCTCTTGTTTTAACACTATAAAAACTAAAATATGATATTCACACATATTACGTAAAGAGAGAAAATACTTCCGATTGCAGATTTTTTTTTTAAAGTTCTAGGAAAATAATTAATTGTCCAACAATAAAAGAATGAAATATCTGTGTGAATTAATGAGCCGTTTCACTTCTTTTCTTCCAGATTAAAGTGGGAAACTTTTTTACTGCCTTAATAAATAAAATTTTTACTATCTCTTTTGAGCAGACCAAATGTTTTTCTATTTGACGTTAATGATGGCTTTTTTTATATATTACAATCGCGGTAAAAACTGAGTTATGTGCAAAAAGGGAAGTCGTTTTTTGATAGTAAATGAACTAACTAAAAAGAGTCTGTTTGACCTTTACTAATATTTCTTTATTCCCAGAGAAAGGAGCAGGCATTAAAGTATACAACAACAATGATGGAATCTGATAAATAGTATTTACATTGTACGAATAAAACTAAACAGTCTGTTTGACCTTTACTAATATTTCTCTATTCCCAGAAAAAGGAGCGTGCATAGAAACTAACGATATCTGATAAATAGTATTTACGTTATACGAATAGAACTAAAGAGTCTGTCTGACCTATACTAATATGTCTCTATTCCCAGAGAAAGGAGCATGCATATAAACTATACAACAATGATGAAATCTGATAAACAGTATTTACATTGTACGAATAGAACTAAAGAGGCTCTCTAGCCTTTACTAATATTTATCTATTCCCAGAAAAAACAGCATGTATGTGAACTATACAAAAACAATGATGATCAAATCAGATAAACAGTATTTACGTTGTACTAATAGAACTAAAGAGACTGACCTTTACTAATATTTCTCTATTCTCAGAGAAAGCAGCATGCGTATAAACTATACAACAACAATGATGATGATGAAATCTGATAAATAGTATTTAGGTTATACGAATAGAACTAAAGAGGCTGTCTGACCTTTACAAATATTTCTCTATTCCCAGAGAAAACACCATGAATATAAACTATACAACAACGATGATGATGATGATGATGAAATCTGATAAACAGTATTTACGTTAGACGAATAGAAATCTCTTCTTTTAAAGTTGAATAGTTTCAAGGAGTGTGGCTACAGCCCCGTTTACATATGCCAGTAAAGATACCCCCATTTTACCGGGTAAAAGGGATTTTATTTGGTCAGAAAAACCGGTTTATATGAGCAATCAGATTCAACCCTCCTGTGCGAAATGACCGGTAACGTATATGTAAAAAATGCGATGAGTAATGAATTAAAATAGAGATAAAAGAAATATGTTTGAAGTGGATAGAATAAATAATATAAAAGAAATAAAACAAAACAAATGGGTATGAAGTATGATGGTTATAAATGGGTATGATGGGTAGGTTTAGTGTTTAAAAAATGCTACGAACGTGAGTAACATTGGCCCTGTTGAGTCCTCGCAATTTAGATTGGTTTTGGTTTTGGAGTACTATGGTCTACTTTTTGCATCACAAGGGCTAATGAGACTGGGACCTACAGCTTAAAATTGATTCCGAACGGCTACAAACATCCATGCCATTGTAGGATTCGAATCCACGAACTCCGGTACCGAAGGCCAGATCCTAACCAATCGGCCATCGTTCGGCCCTCGCAATTTAGAAGCAGGGAACAAATAGAAGATTTCAGGCTTGGCCGGCAACCACCATAGGTATCTTTCGACCTTGGAAGACATTGTAACTACGAACCTACTTAATGTGGCCCAACCTCCATTAATGAACACGGTAGATCTTTAGCTGACTCGAACCTCGATCTCACAACCTTCCAGCTGTTGTTGTTGTTGTTTCTCATGCCACTTGGACAAACCAAGCACGATTGAGCCTGCAGGCTCTCGTATTAAGGCCAAAGGGTGCGCCTTTCGTTTTAATGAGCACCATTAAGGTGAAAGAACGACTTCGCTTAAGTAGGTCCTCGTAATTTTGAAGCAGGGACCAAGCAGAAGATCCACAGACTTTTCCTGCCACCCCCAGAGGTATTGATTGAGAACTTGGAGGATATTGTGACCACGAACATATTTTACGTGTCCCAGTCACCTTTAACGAACACGGCGGATCTTAAGCACGCTCTGGTTTCGAACCCACAACCTTTCAGTTACAAGATCGTTGCCTTCGCCGACTGAGCTACCACTGCTAACTCTCCAGTTATGACATTGACATCTTTAAAAAACTGAGCAACCACGGCTCTGCCTCATTTTTCGACTTCTTATTATTCGAAATAATGATATAAAAAAACAAAAATTAAATTTAAAAACATCTTAATAATCAAAAAATAAACTCATCTAAAAATTAAAAAAAAAAAAAAAAATCCAGTCCTAATGACATTATCTTATTGTACTTGCTGAAATTCATTTTCTTCCCACGAAATGATTTTACGAGGGCATTTGATAAGCAACGGGGAAAAAGATTTCATTACGTTCTAAATCACTTTAATCAGACCCCAAACGCCTTTCAAGAAAGGCTATCATTTTCCGTCATAACTTATTACAAAACGTCTGTGTTCTCTCTTTCTGCAAAGAATTCGATCGATTTACGACGGCGACCGCACGCTAGTAAAAGGCCAGACAAATTCACCATTCATCATACCGTTTCTGAAACAGATTTCGCGGGCGGCGCAATCCATTTCCATCAGAACATGTCACCGGATCGCTTCCCCTCAGCTGATCGTATTAACACCAGATCAATTGTGTAACTCGCCAGTGATTTCATATTTTGCTTACCTAACCCCGTGTTTATTAATATAATATTAACACATTAATGCCTAGTGTAGAAAAGTTTGGTGATATATATCAGATATTTATTTTTAAAATATCATAGTGTACGATATTTTTAACTTCTTCCCTTACAAAGTTTTTTGAAAAAAATTGCAAAAAAAAAAATCACATTTTTTTTTAAATTTTATTATTAAATACAATGAAATAAAACAAAACAAAATATGTAGTTTTTAAGTTGAATTTTTAATTTTTTTTACATCAGGCTTGCAACTGCTGAGGTACTTTCAAAAAGGTGAGAAAAGTGACAAATAATACAGAATAAGTGACCAAAAAGTGACTAAACATTGAAAAAAAAAAAAGCGATTTTTTTTTCTCATCTTGATGACAGATGCTATTATTAAGATTTTTCTATTTATTTTAACTCTAAATCAAATGATTCATGCAAGACATGATTTTGACGTCAAATACAAAAAAGGTTAAAAATTTTGTTTCACACAACTCAACATTGTTTTTTATTAAAAAAAAAATCTGTAAATCAGATTTGAATACATACAATACACTAATTTTATAATCACAATTTTCTGCATGTATTAATGATGTTTTGAAATATGTACATAGCTAGATTAGAGTAAACAAAAATTGTGAAGAAAAAAAAAAGAAAAAGAGAAATGTGTGCTTTGACCTAAATTGCTTTAATGTATTAAATGTACATTTCAGTACAAATGTAGATTTCAGAAACTTTACGACTTTTTAAAATCACTAAATTCTGGAAACCATATGACTAATTACATTTTAGTAAGAAAAATAAGATTAGAGCATCCCATTTTTGGTCTTTTATTAAAATATTTTGTTATTAATTCAGATTTTCTTTTTTCAACAAGACTTTTGCTGTGATACACCATGAAAAAAGTGACTAAAAGTGACTGTTTACTTAAAAAAGTGACTAAAAGTGATCAATTGTAAAAAAAGTGACTAAAGGTGAGAAAAGTGACAGAATTGCAAGCCTGTTACATGTGTAACAGCATTTAGTTTTAATGTTAGTTTACTATCCCGATTTACCTCGGGCAAATGGAAAAAAAATTAAATATTAATCTTTGTATGATAATTTTTGAAACAAGGAACAACAAAAAGAGATACTTGACATTCTGGTATCTGGTTTCTTTTCTTATTGGCTTACCTCTGAAATATGTTTTACGGGAGCACAGAGTATACCGTCTCGTTGGATTTGATTTTTTTCAGAAGCAGGAATAACATCTGGAAAATACCTTGAGGTTAACCTGAGTGGTAAAGGACTATTAATGGATCTTTCTAATGTGGCAGAAAACTCGTCACGATGATTTTCTGAAATTGGTTTTCTAATTAGTGGAAAGCGCATGATCAGTTCCGTTAAAAAGACCGAGAAACCAGCAAATCTTGGCAAACTACCTATCAAAGCTGAATGTTTCCTTTTATTTCCTCCATGCCGAGTAAAACCGAGATAAAATAAAATCGTACAGACAAATTCTGATTCGCCCGAGTTTCCTAGGGATAATAATTAACTACAATATATATGAACCCGAGATAACTCGGGATAATTAGGCAAGCGGTAAACACCTTCAAATTGTCATCACTAAATTTTTGTTGATAATTATTTCAAATGGAATAAACTGGTATCCAAACAACATGTTAAGAATTTCATTTGCAGACTTGATCTGCTGATATTTCCACACTAGATCATCTATTATGGACTGCATCTGGTGCACCCTCTACCAATAAACACCGCATATACAGCAGACATTCATAAACAAAATGTCTAAATTTAGCCAAACAATTATTTTCTACTTCTTCAACAGCAGAATAAGGAATGATATTCTCCAGTTTTGGATTTGTGCAGTCCAAACTGCGTAATCGACTAAGAAATGATTGGTTTAGTTTAGTTTAGAGCGCTAAGGCTGTTTTGTCTACTGAGATTGCTTATCACCCAATATCACTTTTCCATTCACTTAAGTCACTACAGTATGAACAATTGAACCTCGACCTATAGTTCCATTGATTGGTCGATTCATTTAGTCCCAAAGAATTTATTCCCATAGTACCAACGAAACAAAGTCTACTGAGATTGCCTATCACCTAACATCAGTTTTCCTTTACGCTTAAGTGACTACAGTACGTACAATTGAACCTCGACCTACAGTTCCATTGATTAGTCGATTCATTTAGTCCCAAAGAATTTATTCCCATAGTACCAACGAAACAAAGTCTACTGAGATTGCCTATCACCTAACATCAGTTTTCCTTTACGCTTAAGTGACTACAGTACGTACAATTGAACCTCGACCTACAGTTCCATTGATTAGTCGATTCATTTAGTCCGGAAGAATTTATTCCCATAGTACCAACGAAACAAAGTCTACTGAGATTGCCTATCACCTAACATCAGTTTTCCTTTACGCTTAAGTGACTACAGTACGTACAATTGAACCTCGACCTACAGTTCCATTGATTAGTCGATTCATTTAGTCCCAAAGAATTTATTCCCATAGTACCAACGAAACAAAGTCTACTGAGATTGCCTATCACCTAACATCAGTTTTCCTTTACGCTTAAGTGACTACAGTACGTACAATTGAACCTCGACCTACAGTTCCATTGATTAGTCGATTCATTTAGTCCGGAAGAATTTATTCCCATAGTACCAACGAAACAAAGTCTACTGAGATTGCCTATCACCTAATATCAGTTTTCCTTTACACTTAAGTCACTACAGGACGCATAATTGAACCCCGACCTTTAGTTCCATTGATTGGTCGATTCCTTTAGTCTCGAAGAATTTTACTTTATTTTTTCTAAAGCTTTTGCAGTAAACAAAAAGACGAAGAAAAACATAAAATTTTATAGCCTCTCTGAAAGTGCAAAACCGAACACGCAAAAATAAAATAAGAAATGCGGTGCGCACGTAGTTCGAATACGGTATACTATATATATCTAGATTTTTTTTTCTTTACCTAAAAGCTATGAATCAAAATGTCGACAAAAATTCTTAAAAGACCGATGAATACAGTCTTACGGGAATTCCCTCAATGAAAGAATGTAAAAATAGACCGTGTCTACTTCACTCACTTCAGTAGCGTCATCTTTGTGCAATGAAGTCATGTACTATTGAGAAAAATTTAAAAGAATTTAGCTAAATTGTTATTTTTCTCATTTAAGTTTTCCCGTTTTTAACACTAAACATACCATATAACGGGTCAAATGACCCAAAAGGTTTATGTAAAAAATGCGATGGGAAATGAATTAAAAATTCTTTTTCTTTGTGTTTGCAATACATAAAAATCGACAATATACAATTTTGTTTAATTATAAAAAAGTTTAATTGTCTATTTCCTTCCAATTTTCACATTTCATACATTTATAATCAGAAAAAATAAAGTACGGTCATTTGACTGGCCATGGTAGAAATAGGTATTAAGTGTTGGTATGTTTAGTGTTAATCTAATTTTAATTTACCTTAATCGATAAATATCAAAGTCAAATTAACTTTAAAATGTGCGGTCTAGGTTTTCTAAATAACCACAATCATGTTACACGCTAATCGATAATTTTTTCTGCTCCACACGAACAGTTTAATTTGGTTTACAGCGGTACAGTCTACATTTTTGCTACATTAACTCTCCTGCTCACTGCTACTGATCAGAACCTACTGCTCAAAGCGGATTCCGAATAACTGAACAATTTGTTTAGCAGGAGTGAGTGTGTGAGTGAGTGTTAGTTTTAATGGCGCAAAATACGATGTGGGACATGCTGCGCCAAACAAAAGGTAAAGATAAGCCATAAAATGAGCAATGTAATTTTCATAATGAAAAATAAAACAAGATGAAGAAAATACAGGTCAGAACGATAAAAGTTATGTAATGTAACAGATTGTATAACATATAACAAATGATTATATAAGAGTAAAAAGTATACAATCGACATAGTATAGAATAAATATTAAGTCACCATAAAAAGGATTATATACAATTAAGAACGCCAATAGATTTAAGAAAAGCAAAGAGATTTGGATGGGGTGTTTCCCCAACCAAATCGCCCAAGTTTAAGTCAGTCTTTTTAAAAAAATATGAGACTTTGATTATTAAAAATTGAACACTCAATTAAAAAATTTAAAACGGTATACTTTTCCTTACAGCTGGTACAGCAGGTAGCTATTTCATTGGTCAGGAGATAAGCATGAGATAACCGAGTATTGCCTATACGAAGACGGGTTAAAATTACATCTGTGCGTCTAAAAGGTATAATTGGCCATAAAAATGTGGAACGCTTCACGATTTTGCGCCTCATCTGTGCGCAGGGGCCATGCTAATCTTCTCTGTATCGTTCCAATTTTAGTATACGTACTGCCGAAGCAAGTACTTCGTTTAGCAGGGTTCAAACTTGCAGACTATGGTATCGAAAAGCAGAGTCCTATCGAATCTGGCACACCAAAAAAAAACTGTTTCAGTTTGACTTGGAATGCTACAGTTTATTTATGTATTTATTTATTTTGCTAAACGAGGTCTAATCAGATCGGGACCTACTACTTAAAGAAAATTACGAACATATATGCAAGAAGTGGGATTCGAACCCACGAACTGAGGTATCGATGAACAGCACTCTACTCGCTCGGCCAAAGAGTACTGAATTTTGTCGTAATATCAGGAATAGCTATGATTACATCATCTGGAAGCAATATAGCCTATCACAAACTGATTTTTCTAAACCATTGCAGGGTGCACTTGATTTTATTTAACATTCACCACTATAATGGCGTAGATTTAGTTGATCATTTTATTAGGGAAGCACTATACTGCAGGCCATCTTTACTAGCTATCAAGGAAACCGAACCGAAAAGAGAGAAGACTCTCCTGGGTAGGTTCGAACCACCAACTTTTCGGTTAACAGCCAAAGGACTATAGAGGAACAACCCGAATACAACCAAGCTTTATTTGGTTTGATTTAGAAGCACTACGGTCTATTTTATTTTTGCAAGACGAGAGCTTATGAGACCAAGACCGACTCATTCTGAAGTGCTACTACCATCCATGCCACAGTGGAATTGGAACCCACGATTTCCAGTGCTGAAAATCTGCGCCGTAACCATTCGGCCCATTGTTCTGTTAAGCTTTACACGGGAATCGAACCCAAACCTATCAAGAAGAAAAACCCGGTGACTACTATACAATTAGGCCGTCAAATAAATTATATAAAATGCATATGATTGGTATAAAATAAAGTTTTATGCAGTTGCCACTAACCAATAGTTACCAAAATGCAACTTCAAAAAATGAAAAGAGCAAGACACGGAAAACCTAATGCAATTATACCAATAAGTTTGCACGGTGGATAATGACTAAAAAATTAGGAGATAATTACAGAAACGTCTGTTGCATCCTCCCGAAACTCCTTTTTCTGCCAGGTGCATTACGTAATAATCTAAATGTATGGGCTAGTGACAAATGAAGTCAGCCTTACAAAGTCGTGTAACGAGCCTTTGTGCTCAACAAGCAAGAGAACTATTTAGATTCTCTTTTCACCAGAGATAACACTACTTTCGGAACAAATTAAGACCGAAAATAACCAACCGTAACATAAGCTGCGACGCAATTATCACTTGTCAACATCTATGGTGTCAATTACACGCGCTCTACGTGATTGCTCGCGAAACATTTCGCTCAACAGTGGGTTCCACGTTCCATTTGCAAACGCAATCGATAGCAGCAGGGAAAGAGACGAAGTGCGGCTTCCGCGAGGTAAATTCATCTGCCAGATAACCAAGCGGTCATTCATCCAATGCAAAATTAATGACACTGCGAGTGACGCCAAAGAACTAAAATGTTTTCATGACGTTGATTTAGCACTCAGATTATTTTCGGCATATAAGTGTGTTATCTTAATGCAATAATTTACCGATTTTTGACGAATAAAAATATGACATCAGCCATTTCGTACTAATCACTCATAAATAAAAGAAAGTAAAATGAAAATATCATCTTAATGATGTATGTGTAGAACGGCGTGATTAGAGAGAAAACTATTTTAACAGCTTTCGTTTTGAATATCTGTTTAGTCACGTAATTTTTACACCAAGAATGGTAATATCATAAACAATTTCTCACGTGTACAGTTACTAGACGGGTAACCAGGAAAGTTTCAGGAATGTCATGAGAAAATTGCGTATCGTTGACTAATTCCAATCAAAGGTTCATAATTTTCTTAGTAACCATCAATGCCAAAAACTGGTTATTTCCTTAAAATTCTCAGAAATTTATTACAGGAAAAAAATATTTTGCAAAGGTTTACGAATGTAATTTCGCAATTATAATACTTCCTTTATTTCGTACTAGGAAGTAAAAAACAATATTTAAAAGTCACGCTTTTCATCTTTTGAGGTCGTTTTAAAAGCGAAAGCTTGATTTTATACTATTTTTTACTTAACACTTTTGGGAATCTTGCAATCAGATTTTCCTTCAGCATACTGACTGGATAATTTAACCCCTTAACGTGCACGTTCGAGTTAACTCGAGCGCGCTAAACTGGCCAAACTGTGCACACTCGAGATTATTCGAGCGGCGTTGTGCTTTATGTTGCTATAATTTTTCACAGTCGAATGCAGTTGAGAATTGAAAATAACAATGTGAAAGAAAAACAATCGTTTTATAGATATTTATCATTTACATGGGATTGTAAGCTATAACACTTACTTATTCAAGTATAAAAAAAATATATATTTTTTTTTAATTCAACGTTCTAAACTGTGTTTTTTAAATAAAAAAAAATAATTTTTTTTGCCGGCTTTTTTTTTTTTAAACTGTATTAAGGGGTTAATGAATATTTTATCTGAAAGTTCATCTGCACAGCAAGATATGGCGTCACAATTACAAATGAATTGTTTTTATTAAATTGTGAATATACAGTCAATTTATCTCTAATGATGTACTCTTTGTGAATTATTCATGTATTCATATCGGAGATATATTAGCATGCAAAAGCCCAATTGAAGATCGGGAACAAACCGAAAAGTAGATTACAAAAGTTAACAACGAAACAGACATACACTATGATTTAAAACTAAGCTTGTAAATGTAGCTCAAATTCACATAAACTAATAACAGAAGGTTCATTACATTTCCATGAGGCAATATTGTGAATAAGGGAGTATTTCACAACTGTAGTATTGCGTAGTATATAACAAAAATATTTAATACTTATAAGGATTAATTTATAAAGATGGTACCTACTATTACAATGTGTGTTCCAGCATTTACTTAAATTATTTCACCAATTACCTGAAACAAGATAAAAACGTTTAGATTATTTTACAGCAATATTAGTAAAGTATAAATAATAACACACAACGAAAATCAATAAAGACAATTGTGAAAAATCTTACAGTATACCCATACCATACAAATGAGTTTGTTGCATACCCTTTTGTTATTTAAAATGAATCAGCAGATTATCATGACAGTAAAAATCCTTATAAAGGAAATTAAAAATAAATGTACTTGTAAGCACGTTACATTTAATCTTTTCAGATGGGCTGGGACAGCATGTGTCCCGCAGGTGAGTTAGTTCTTCAGAGAGCCCCTTTCAAAAGTTAAGTACATATAAAAATACAAGCATTTCCTTCACTATTTTTTTCAATTTATGATCAAGGGCATCATTATCTTGTACATGAATGCCAATAAGCCATTTATGAAAACTATCTAATGCACGAAAATGTTTGTTCACATCTCAGAGAAATGCTAATTTTCCGATCTTCTTAGGCACTACAGTTCAAAATATTTTAGCAATTCGTACTCATAAAAATTATTGAATTGATAAAGGCATAGCATGGATATATCGAGCACCGAAAACGTAAAATACCTATTTAGATTTAAAACGCTTTTTTTCCCGGTTTCACGAGGGATTCATTAATTTTATTTATTTAACTTTACATATGTGTCAGTGAAAATTTTGTAATAAATTTCAACTACCTTCCAGAGTAGTTAGAAATCTGAAATTTCATTAATAACTTCATTTTCAGTAACAATAAAACGTTCAATCAAAAAGAAAATTACATTGGAGAAAAAAAAATAAGTTTGGTAAATTAAAAAAGCTGTTCAGAAAACTTGGAATATCAAGTACAGAGATCTTAAACAAGTATCGCCATCTATTTGTAAGCAGCATAACTAAAAACTCAAAAAGCAAAAGTAATTTGGACAAGCTAAAATAACTCCTAGATTAGAAAAAATTCATATGCACACAACTTTTTTTATTCTATTTTGAAATAACACGATTTACAGATACATCTTTTTTAAACAAGTTTTTATTTTAGCACCCCCCCCCAAAAAAAATTCTAATTATGATAGTGTAATTAGAAGACGGTCGGTTTACGCCTACACGTGTCTGAGTGACTTTGTCTATTGCATGGCTTATTTACTTTGTATTTTGGTGTTATTAAGGTACGAAATTCTTCATTTGAACTAATGCCGACAGTTATACTAGACATATCTGGTGTCTAGTTATGATAGCATTTTTGGTCCAGTCCGTAATACACGTGTTCGCTTGTTATCAAGTAGCAATGAATAGTTGTTAGTAGTTTTATTCCTAATTTGAATTTTTATATGTTGTATGCACAGACTGAATTGTCACTGTTCAATAATTTTGATTTCTTGTAATAATTTTTTTTTCTATAAATAAATATGTATAATGATATGCATTTCAATTTTACGTCTTTTGCAGAATTTTAACGAGTTGACTGTCACGGCAATTTTCAAAAATCTCGCGTAAAATGACAATTTAATTTAATCACATATTATTAAAAACTAATTCAAGTACACATTTATCATCAAAAAGCATAAAAAAATGTGTTTTTTTTTTAATAAAAAGATCTTACGAATTATCTCGTAGTTGGCTTTTGTAACAGAAATCTCTTTGCGGAAGCCCACTACGAGTTAATTCGCGCGTACACAGACACGCTTCAACCTGTCGCTTATCTAAAGTTGAATCATACATACGCGTCCGTATTCGTCAGCACAATTCTCGGTATTAGTGTATCCACTATCAAACATACCTGTTCTAAACAAAAACACACCCCATTTAAAAATTTGGAAAATCATTCTGCCGAGTCCCAGAACAATCGAATGTTATTGCGCCATTGACGATACTACATGTTAAACTAGATGATTATTGATGAGTTCTCGATTATCCGAAGTAGGTTCGGTCCCAATTACTTCGGATAATCGAGGTTCTACTGTACATCGAATTTACCTTAGCTACGCTTATTTTTAAAAAAGAAACAGAAAATCAGCACAGTAGTGTTTTCATATTTTCATAGGCGGAAAAGACTATTAACATATACGAAGAATCATCCCATACCCCTGGTGCTTGTAGGAGTTTGCAATGTATTTACAGTTTTCGAATGATACGATTTTCCAATGACTAATTTTATAAAAATTATCCCATATCCCTGGTGCTTGTAGGAGTTTGCAATGTATTTACAGTTTTCGAATGATACGATTTTCCAATGACTAATTTTATAAAAATTATCCCATACCCCTGGTGCTTGTAGGAGTTTGCAATGTATTTACAGTTTTCGAATGATACGATTTTCCAATGACTAATTTTATAAAAATTATCCCATATCCCTGGTGCTTGTAGGAGTTTGCAATGTATTTACAGTTTTCGAATGATACGATTTTCCAATGCTTTTATAAAAACTATGGCTGAGTTTTTATTCTAATTTTTACATTGACTTCTTTTAAAAGAAATAAAACCTTTCTCTTGGGGCTATTTATTATATGATATTAAAAAATTTCAGGCAAAATAATATTCCACTTTTTCGGGACGTCATAGCATTAGCTCTGCAAGCCTGCCAAATTGCGATATAAAAGGTCCTATTGTGGGCGACAGACGCCAGACATCTCATGATTCCTGGCGCAACGTTTTTAAATATGCCAAATATCATTTCCTATCAATTCATGAACGCTCCCTTGTGCAGTATCTGGGAATGTTTTTCGGAACAAAATGCAAAAACTGTTTTGTCTGAAGAAGAATAAAAGAGTCGCTAACTCTAAAAACGAAGATTTTTTAAAAAAAAATATTTATTTATAGCGGTAGATTAAAAGACAACTGTAGACAAAAGAAGAATCGATAACAATACGTTTTTAAAAATAGGAACAGTAAAATAATAATAGTAAATCTACAGTTATGTCTATAAATCAACAATCTTTTGTCTAGCCGAAACATTTTTTTCTGGAGATGTTCAGAGCAGGGCCGTAACTAGGTCCTTTAGCGCCTGTGGCAAAAAACTGGTCTGCGCCCCTGCCACCAAATATAGTAATAAAAGATATAAACCTCTATCTATCTATATATACATATATATATACACACACACACATATATCTGTGTGTATATGTATGTATATGTATATGTATATATATATATATATATATATATATATATTCAAAATGAACTCAAAATATTTTGTTAATTCTTAAAAAGTTCCTAGAATATTAATTTTAAATTCATTTTCTATTTTTCCTTCTATTTTTCACTTTAAAATAATTCTGAACACTTTGGGGGTGTTATTTTGCTGATAAACTGAATATTCTATTTTACATTTAGACGTTGAATTTTCGTAAAAAATTGGCATATACCTAAATATAAATTTAGTTTTAATAGCTTTAATACATTCAAAATTTAAAACGAATATCCAGAATTATATTAAGGTATATTACGAGTGTTTTGTAAACATTTTATATGAATCTATAATAGGTTTAGTACCTAGAAGCATTCTAAAAAATAAGAGAATTATAAAAAATAATTTTTAAAAACATCGGATTTTATAATAAGGAAATTTTTTTCAACTTTTCCTTATTTCTACGTGGGGCAAATCGTCCTCTTTCGAACCCAATTTTATTCATGGTGAGGCGCCTCTAAAGTTGATGCACCAAGAGGTGATATGCATTTCTTGACAACTCCAATGGGCATATACTGCTCTCAGAGTTAACACATCAAGGATTGGTTACCCTGATGGGTTTAATTTGAAGCACTGCGGTTTACTTTTTTTGCTATAGAAGGCTAATGATGAATTATTTCTGAAATGAGAAAGATTTCTAGATCATCGTTTCTTTTTGTAGCTAGTTAAAACATCAGTGATGAAAATGTAAACAACGGCATTAAGATTGTAAAGATGCTCAGTTGTTCTCGGGAGAATTGGTAGCTGGATTATTTTTGGTTTGGTTGAGAGCTACGGTCTACTTTTCTTAAACTCTAAAGCTAACAAAACCAGGACCTACTGCTTAAAACTGATTTCTAACTTCTACAAACAACCATACAGACAACGGGATTCGAACCTGCGGATTCTCGTACTGAACTGCAGCGACCTACCATTCGGCCATTGACTGTCCTATCTTGATAGGTATAAGGCGTTAGCCATGGCACGCTGTTGATTCGCTTCAATTTTAATTCTTTTTAGAATGGGAGAGATATTTTTGTTCCTCATTCTGTACTTCTGTCCAATTAGCCGACATCTTAGGTAGGAGGCATCCAGATGTATCCTTTACGTTTTATGGGTGTACGGAGAGATGTTTAGTGTAGTTTCTAATTGAAAGCATTAAGTTATTAAATAATTTAGAAAAACAAAAAACTTCTGTCAGTCAAATCCAATCAGTAAAGAAAGATGTGTCTTAATTAGATTGTGTTTCACAAGATCTTATTAAAGAAATTATCAGATAGGGACCTACTGCTTAAAGCGAGTTACGAACAGATACGAACATTACATGTCATCCGTGGAATTCAAACCCACAGACGCATGTAAAGCAAAACCCTACCTACTCAGCCATCAAGAAATCACAAGAGAAATCTATTATTCTTTATTACATTAAGTAACACATTTTAAGGATGATGCTATCAGACTATTTAGTGATGATTATAAAAATCTAGTTTTACGATGCAAAGGAATTAAGAGAAATCTGGTGATTATAACAAATAACAGGAGATATGCAGAAAAAGAAAACAATTTTTAACAATTTACTTCCAGTTTAGTTAGTTCACAAGTAACATAATTACAAAAAATGACTTTTGACTTTTTGAGGACTTTGTCTCATTCAATAAATGATTTATACTTTTTATAAGTCAAAAAGAAGTAGTTTCTATATACAGTTTATTTGTACTACCTAATATTAAAAAAAGTTTGCCAATTTTTAAAGCGAAAAAAAAGAAGACGGTGGATGGAACAAATATGTATTGTGGCGCCATCTTTTGTGTTATTTTTTAATTATAAAGTTTGACATTGTTTAAATGAAATACCCAGGAAAAGAAATTAAAACACTTAAAATATCATTCATAATACGTTTAAAAAAGATCTTTAAATATTAGTTATAGAATTTTTAGATCAGGAAGATGCTTGAAGGCTTTACTACATAAAAATATTAAGAAAAAAATGTAAAAGAGGACAGACCACTCATAGAATTATATTTAAACATTTCATTTCTTGGAAAGTTCACCAGTTTGAAAAAAAAAAACGATATTTTTAGTTATTTCAATGTTAATTTTTACCTATTCTCTTTAATGTGAAACAATTTTTTTAAATCACTGATAATATTTCAATAATTGACACATTTTCAAACCAAACGGTAATTTTTTTATGTTTACGGACTATAAAAATTACCAACTTAAAATTATTAATTAAAATGAGTACACAATTAAATATTATAGGAGATCATTGGCAGTAACTTCTAAGAAATGATTTTGTATTGAAAGAGGGATAAAATCTCTTTTCATGCCCGAGATACATTTTATTCTATAAAGTAAACGATATGTCGCCAAAAAGAGCGAATATTCGCCAAACATCGCAACCGCTTGCCTATGTCACTTCCTTTTCGTCCTGGGAGGAGGGAATTTTCAAACGTAAATGGTTTTCTTTCTTTTGATTTTAGAAGTACGCTTTGTCCACTAATGCAAGACCCGACTAAGATACTTTTGTGCCCAGGGTACAATCCAATTTTTGTGCCCTCCACCCCCATGCAAATTTATAGCTATAAGTTATCATAATTACAGACATAAAAAAAAATTATAACATTGAATTAGCTAAGAGACTTAAGAAATTAGCATTAAAGTAATATTCAAAATCAAAAAACTCTAAATTTTCATTTTACTTAATCATTATCTCTATTTAGCCATGCTAAAAAGTAAGGACTTTTAAAGACCTAGAGTGACCCACTTTTTTTATTTTTACTTTGTCACACTCACAAACTCTGTGGCGCAGAAAATAAATAATAATAATAGAATTAAAAATAATTTAAATTGATGAGATGATTTAATGGTTTATAGTAGTACGTTGCTAATAATCTGTCTTATAAATATATAATAACCCATAGGATAAAAAGAGCACCAGGTTCGTTGAGGGAATTAATTATCAGGTAAATAACAGTAAAATTAAAGTAAATAGGAAACAATATAGTTCATGACAAACACAATTACCTCGTACAATAATTTATTAAAACTTAACAATGGTAGTGTAAGTTTGCAATTTTTTCCCACTTAATGTGTGTTTCAAGCACTCGACTAAATTTTCGTGCCCCCTAAAATTTTCCTGCCCAGGTCACGTGCCTTAAGTGCCCGTCCGATAATCAGGCCCTGCACTAATGTAAAATACAGGAGGCATTGATAAGTCACTCATTTGCAGGTGTTACTCAGTTTTATATATTACGTGTATGTATATCCACGTAATATATAAAACTGAGTACCACGTAATATATAAAACTATTTATATATTACGTGTATGTATCACACACGTGTGTGTGTGTGTGTGTGTGTGTCCAACTCTCTTACACACATCACTTTTCTTGTGTAAACACTTGGTGCAATTTGTGATTACCTGTAAGTGTTTTAGGAGTTTTTTGTCATAAAACAATTGTTTAGTGTGGGAAAGGTAACATGATCATTGTTATTGCTTTAAATATAATAGTAACCTTAAGAGTTAAGCATACATCAATTTTTACTGTTTTGATTGTATTAAATTTTAATATTGCGTAATTTAAAATAAACATATAATCAAATCGTTGACACTTTATTAATAACGTTTTCTCCGCTCTCTAGTAGCCTTCCACCGCTGAAATTGAAGAAAAAAATTGTGCTATAACTATAAATTCAAAGTTCACTCCCGATTCCCCAAAAATGCTGAATAATCTTAAGTCTCTTGGGGAAAAAAACTCATCATCAGCTATTGGGTGTGACAATTGTGAAAAAAAATGTGTATTCTTTAGCTTTCAATGCAAAGCACTCGCCTTGTCTGTTGGACTAGTGCACGTTAAAATGCAATAAATTTGAAGTTTCACAAAGCTGGATTAATTTCTTTCATGATGCCTGGACTATTAGGACTTTTAATTTCCCAGCAAACTCAGTTAACTCAAATAATAGGGGATAGATTGTGTAATCGGGAACAGATAATTTCAACAGTCAGTTAGAACACACACACGTGTGTGTGTGTGTGTATCACTTGCATGAAACTGTTGGGAACTCTTCACAGCCCCGTATACAACTAAAACCTAATTACAAACTATTTGCAGTTTTATCATGTATTTTATTTGTGTATAAAAAATTTAACAAATTTAAGGTATCACAGAAAATATATAGTTTGATCAAAGGTGTAACGAAACATTTTCTATGGGGGGAGAGAGTTCTTCTCCAACTAATTTCTCAAAATTAATGGAGCCGTCCTGATATGAAAACTATATGTAGATAATGTGGGGGGGTGTAACTCCCATATCCCTATTTGCTACGTCACTTTGACAAAAGTAAGATACATAGAAAACATGTTTTACGGTATGAAGTAAAATCTAGATTACAAAATTTTATAGAAATATTTACAGTTAACGGATTAATAATACATTCTTTTTAAGTTGTAAGAAAAACTAATGCTAACATGGCAATATGTTGGCTTTATTACAATCTTTGTTTGCTTAACAATTTTTATTAAAAGTATAATAGTAATAGTGTAGAGTATTTGATACATTGAAATAATGGTAAGTTTTGTTTTATGGTAGTTGTTTAGATTGACATTTTAAAATTTTCTTCCTTGTTGATAGGTCCAGAAATAATGAAATATTGCATAGAAATATATAAAATTTGTAGTGTTAGTATTGGATTCCAAACCCCCCCTCCTCCTTGCCAATAACCCTGTTGTAATACTAGACTCAAGACTCGAGATGGTGTTACATGGGCCCCTGGTTTTTTTTTTCGGCGGCCGAAGACGGACACCCCGAGAGTGGGTGGGCAAGCCCTGTTCCATGCAGGTTCTACAGGAGGGGGGCGAGAGAAGCGACCCCGCCCGCGCCAGCTGCGGAAAAGGACATTTTCCCGTGAAGGCGAAAACTTGACCGAGGGGGGATGCCACCCTGGCTCCTCGCGAAGAGGAGAGGAGGGATGTCCGCTCGGATCGACAGAGAACGGACATTCTTGTGAGAGGAGCTGAGACCGAGGGAGGTGTTTTCCCCCTCGGCACAGTTTATTTTTGTCCTCGGTCTTATTTGAGCCCTGTTTTGGGTATGATTTGGAGTGTATATATGTTTTAACAAATCTTCTTAATAATAAATGTTTAGTCAAGAGTTTAGTCGCTGCAGTCCTTATCGTCGGCCACATAGGCTTTAATCGAACCCAAGATACCTGCTCCAGTAAAAATAGGCGGGCAGGTATAGAACGAGGCGTGCAGACTTCAGAAAGTGCAGCCGGGGACGCACAAGGCGTTGACACCTGTCCTGTGGTGTCAACAATGCAGAGATCACAACTGAAATTAATTGGAGAGTATAACCATGCGCACAATGGTTCACGAAACGTAGCAACCAGTCCCAATTTAAACAAGTTCGTAGCAGACAAATCCGGTTTATCAGTGCATGCGTGTGGGCTTAGATATTTAAAAAATTCCCATAAAGCTAAAAACGCAACGATTCCACTAATCAACGAGACCTACTTCCCTGCGCACGACAAAAATTCCTAACAGTTGCAAGCAAAATATCAAATACACACACGCATTTGAAAAATTTACCCAGACACAGTTGTTCCAACAGTTTCCGGAACCAGTTATTCAGTTTCAAAATCGAGACGTAGGTCATAAAATAGTGTGTGGCTGCGAGAGAGCGTCAAGTCAACAATTTCATCAACACTTTCCTTTACAAAGTAAACATGAATAAATAATATAGCCGACTCCAGTTAAAATATCCTGCCAACTGAATTTCATTAGTCTAATGCAAATACTATTACCAGTAACACTATAACTACAGGTCTTGGCCTAGGGAGTTCTGCTGTTAATGCTTCCTGAAATTTAAATTCTCTCTATTTCAAAATTTATTTATAATCTTTCCACTAATTCCATAAAAATTTAAATAATGACTTAATCTTGTCAATTAGGATCCCACTGATATCGTTAATAGTGTAGTGTTTATCACTGATGCCGTTATAAATAGGCCTTTGGCCATTCTTACGAAAGATCCTTAATTTTTGTGTTTCGTACTTAAAAACAGAAAAAAAATTACGCCCCACCCCTATATATATATATATATATATATATATATATATATACATATATATGTATATATATATATATATATATATATATATATATATGTAATGAGACTGACTTCTCGATGGGGGGTTGCAGTCATGGCCATAAAAATGATACCGTTTCAGCTATAGACCTTTATTAAGATAACTTTGAAGGACGGGTTCCCACTTCATCATAGGGACAAACTGAAGGGTCAACTAGCATGTAGTTCTATGTACAAGACACGTAACACCTGGGTCAACATCTGTGTGAAAATATCTCTAGAAAAATCTGTCTCCGCTATCGTGTATCTCCTTTTTATTTGGAAATTTCCTAAATTGTCCGCTAGGGCCATGTAGGTTTATAATTGGCCAGGCCCCTTCTCTGAAGGCGTAACCTGTAGCCCCAGTAATCAATTTAGGTTAGGGGTTAAAAAGGGGAATGGAAAATGACGCGGGAATTTTTACGCTTGATTTAAGTTTTGAAAACCCCTGAGAATTTTCCTTACAATATCCTCCCCGGGCAAAATGAAAGGGGTGAATGAAGTGAGAACCTTTCCATTAACATAAAATTTTACAAAAATTTTAAGTAACAAAATAAGTAACTGATGATTTCATACATAATTATACACAAAATAAAAATACATAGTATAAGTTTTGCAACAATAAAGACAGATTACAAAGACATAATACATGTGATAATAAATAAAAAAAATTGGCAAGTTGTTTACATTAATACGCTGGATAATTATTGAAACTGCAATATGTATTACTCAGTTTAATTTAATGGTTAAATAGCAAACGATTGATAATACTTATATTAGTTAATAATTTTAATAATATTTCGCACTCTTTAATATAATAGGGAGTCCCTACGTCAATGTAGTGAAATGTTTTCTCATCCTTATTCTCAAGTAGTTATCCCTTTACGAGCTAAAATAATTGGCCAGGCCCCTTCTCTGAGGGCGTAACCTGTAGTGGTCAATTTAGGTTAGGGGTTAAAAAGGGGAATGGAAAATGACGCGGGAATTTCTACCCTTGATTTAAGTTTTGAAAACCCCTGAGAATTTTCCTTATATATATATATATATATATATATATATATATATATATATATATATATATATATATATATTAAACAATGAACAGACGAATCCATTTTTATTTATCATTTCACACCTCTTTCTAGTTGTTAAATTCTCTCGTTGTTATTATATGCTCCCAGTTAGAAATTTCAGGATTTGCAGGGCAAGACCTATAATATCCTGTTGACCACTTTACTGAAGGTCCTAAAAATTAATAATCCTCGTGGAGGCTTTCGCCTTTTACCAGCGACAGTTTGCTAGTTCGGGAGATTCGTGAAGTCCGCTCATATAGGGAGTGGGAGAATCTCGATACCGAACGGGGAATAAATTGGGTTTGATTGCACCCTGAAAAGCCTTCCCATTTGTAAGAGATTATTAAATCTCTTGTTTTTCTTTCGACTGTGATTGTCGTGAGGAAGTTTTATCGGCAACCATCCTTTGCAGTTCTAGATGATTTAGGAATTAACGTTCCTTTGTAAATAGCCGTATTTAATCCAGAATTAAAGTGAATTTCAAATTTTATTCTTTGACTGTGATCCATTATTCACGTTACTTCTCATTTGAGAATATTGAAGGCGTCAGAATATTATACTTTAGCATTTCCAAATGCTGTTCTACAAGATTTTGCTATTTTCAAAAATTGTTTGTCAAACTCATTTTTAAAACATTTTAAACGTTTACTGCATTTTACAATTAATAACTGTTCTAATATTTTAGTAGACAGATTGTCAAAAATCAGCTGATTTTTTTTCCTGAATATTAGCATTTTATTTCTTGCTGGAATACAGAATTATCGACAGACGGAAGAACAAAGCGAGAACGGGAATGTTTAAGGATGTTAGACTATATTACTGAAAATCGGAAGATTTGGTTTTCCGTTCAGAATATCGGAAACACACCGAAAACTCGAAAAACTTCCGAGTGTATCGGAAGCGTAGGCATCTATGCTATATACAGAGGTAGTTCGCATTGTTTAGACGATTTTACATAGCGGTATTAAAAAATCTTGTGTTGCAAAATAAATAACTGCAATTGTGCTATGTTTTTAAAAGTCAAAATTATGGTCTGCTGCTAGAGATGTTCCTTTCAATTTAAAATGGCATTTTTAATCAAGCAGTGGTTCGAAGGCTATATTTATGCCCTTTCAGAAAAGAAGTTATCATATTCCGTTATCCCAAAACGACGTGAGAGTCATGGTTTTGTGATATCTAAAGCGTCGATAGGTAATATCGTCAAAAAGAAAGGAAAAAACGTCAAATTGTAGCCTCAAGTGGGACAAAAATACCAAAGAAATATCCAAGGAAAAAACGAACATCTTCGACTATTGCAAAGGTACGTTGTTTAATGTTAAAAGAAAATCCCCTAGTCAAAGGACAGTTGCAAAATCATTAAAATGCTCAGTGTTCACTGTAAACAAATTGATTTAAATCTTAAGAAAGCGAAAAAACGCAATGTACATCGTCTTTCTCTAAAGCATATCGCTGAACGCAGGCCACGCTGCAGAATTCTGTATGACAAACATTTATCCAAACAAAAATGAAAACTATTGCCTCAATAGATGAATCATGGGTGTATTTAAATGATTATAACAAAAAAAGAGCCATTTATTATCATAAAAGGGAGAAAAAAATCTAAGTACTTGGTTCAAAGAATCGAAAGAAAGTTTTTCTAAAGTATTCATGATTGTTGCTGGGTTTTCACATAATGACAAGTTAAAAATAAACAGAGTTGAAAAAAATTGTCAAGATTAACTCCAAATTTAACTCCAAGATTAACTCGAAAAAAAAAAAAAAAAACGTCAAATTGGAGTTTCAAGTAGGACAAAAACTCCAAATAAGTATCCAAGGAAAAAACGAACATCTTAGACTATTGCAAAAGTACGTTGTTTAATGTTAAAAGAAAATTACTTAATCAAAAGGACAGTTGCAAAATCATTAAAATGTCCGGTGTCCACTGTAAAAAAAAAATGATAAACGTTGATTTAAATCTTAAGAAAGCGAAAAACGCAATGTGCATCATCTTTCTCTAAAGAATATCGCTGAAAGCAGAACACGATGTAGAATTCTGTATGAGAAACATTTATCCAAAGAAAAATGGAAAAATATGTCACAATAGATGAAAAAAAGAGCCATTTATTATCAGAAAAGGTGAGAAAAAAAACTTAAGTACATGGTTCAAAGAATCGAAAGAAAGTTTTTCTAAGGGATTCATGATTGTGGCAGGTTTTTCATATAAAGGCAAGTTAAAAATAAAGAAAGTTGAAAAAAAAATGTCAAGATTAACTCCAAATACCATCAAGAACATATTTTATTGCCAATTTGTTTGAATGAAATACCATCACTTTACCCGCAGTGCCATCAATCTGTGGAACTCCATCAAGACAAAGCTAGCAGTCACACATCAGAACCCACTGTAAATTTCCTAAAAGAAGTGGAACAAAAAATCGGTATCAAGGCCATACCCTTCACTGATATCTCTACTAAATCTCCCCATGTACCACCTATGGATTTTTGTTCTTTCGAACTTTTAAAATCTGCATTATCTAAACGTCGTCCCACAACACTTTCAGGACTCTGGAAAGCTGTTCAGGAGGAATAGGATAGAATACCTCTTCTGACACATCAAAAGGCATTATTATTCTAAAACTTAAGGGGACAAAAGATAGTTCAGAATAAGAGCAATCAAACAGAACATTTCAAACACAAAAATTATATGTAATTTAGTTTTGTGACTGCGTAATAAATCGTCTAAAAAATGTGTGAACAGCCTCTGTATTAGTAGAAATTGATAACCAGAAATGAAAACAAAGTAAAAAAATTACTTTTAAACAACCTCAGCTTATAGCATCAAGCTGGCAAAATAGACCAAACGACTTAAAGCGTGACAGAAAAATTTAGATTTATTAAGTGCGCCGGTAGCTGAGAAAATTCGGGAACCACTAGGCTTGTGTTAAATAAAATCTACCCAACTACTTTCGAGGCTCTTGTTAGTAGCACGAGTATTGTGGTTTGGCGGGCGCGTGTTTTCAGACGGTCTCGTGACACGAGGAAGGGGGTGGAAACAAGAAAAATGTTTTTCCTTCGATTCGGTAAAAGGCATTTGTGCGTCGGAAACAGGTTCTGCAACGATGTTTACGGCGATGCGCTCGAGATGTGCATTCCCCGATGCAACGCGAATCAGTGGACCACAATAGGCTACTTCTCGCTTAAACGGCGAGCAATGGTCATTTTGTCCATAGAAAACCAAAGCAATTGGCTCCTCTTTCTGTAAGATGTCTCGGAGGCAAGCGGGAAGATATTAGGATTCGGTTACCCCCACCAATCTAAACTGACAAGATGGACAGATACACACTGTAAAACCTGAATAGAGATGATAGTTTTAGAGCACAGAGCGTTTTATTCTATCCCTCTATGGTTTTAGGGTTTCATGGACTGCCAGTTCCATACATATACATATTATATATGCATATATATATATATATATATATATATACACATATACATATATATACATATATATATATACATATATATATATACATATACATATATGCATACATATATATACATATACGCATACATATATGCATACATATATATACATATATGCATACATATATATACATATACGCATACATATATATATACATATACGCATACATATATATACATATACGCATACATATATATACACATATATACATATATATACATATACACATACATATATGCATACATATATATATACATATACATATATGCATACATACATATATATACATATATGCATACACACATATATATATACATATATGCATACACACATATATATATATATATATACATATATGCATACATATACATATATATATATATATATACATATATATATATACATATACACATACATATATATACACATACACATACATATATATATGCACACATATACGCACACATATATATATGCACACATATACGCACACATATATATATGCACACATATACGCACACATATATATATACACACATATACGCACACATATATATATACACACATATACGCACACATATATATATATACACATATATACGCACACATATATATATACACATATATACGCACACATATATACGCACACATATACGCATACATATATATACACATATACGCATACATATATACACATGTATATACGCATACATATATATACACATATACACATACATGTATATACATAATATACACATGAATATATCCTAATATACACATATACACATACATGTATATACACATATACACATACATGCTATATACACATATACACATACATATATTTCCTTACATATACTCATTTACACATACATGTATACACATACATGTATACACATACATATATACACATACATATATATACACATATATACATACATGTATACACATACATCATATATATACATATACACATACATATATATACACATCTATATAATATATATATATATATATATATATATATATATATATATATATATATACATACATATATACATACATATGCACACACATAATAAATGAGAGTAAGGAAAATTATCTACAAATCAAGTGCAATGCTAATCACTTTTCACTCTGGTTTAATTTCATACTTAACCCTTAATTTGGCTAAGTCTAGCCGCTACACTGGACATGTATATTTATAACTACTATATAACATAATTGTCAGTGTTTGCCACAGTGGACATTAATTACCTCAAAAATGGAAAATGATATATTTTTTTCCTTTATTTTAGAGAGATCCTAATGTCTATACAGACATGGGAAAACAACAGAAATTAAAAAATATTTGAAAAAACATCTTGTCAAATTAAGGGTTAAGGGTATGGTAGCTTCATTTAAAATTGGAAAAGAGATATACGAGAACTTTCTTTTCGCAGAAGTGCCAATTATAGATAAATTAGAGCTTGTGTTTGAGAGAATGTTTATTTTAAGTACAGAACACTGGATTTCTCTTTCGGCACTTACTTATTTCCCAAGGAAAGATGGTGAACAGATATAGTCACTGCTAGTGCTTGCTTGAGGTAATGTGGATATTTGTAAAACATTTCAAGCTATATGTATTTGAGGATTTTCTTTACTATTAATACTGCACTTTTGGCTAGAAAATGTAAAATAATGTTATGAACTTTAGCAAATATTTATTTACTATTTACAAAGAAATTTCCAAAGTGCAAATTCACATACATAAATAATTTCATTTTGAAAGTTCAACAGATTTTTTTTTTTTGTTTCAGAAATTTTTTATCTCAAGTTCTGTAACTCAGCTACTTTTTCTTTTATATCTTTCCATGGAAGAAATTGATAGATTCCAATTTCAAAATTAAGGAGTTTTTAAGGACCTTTGATAAAAAATTAAGTAGTTTTAAGGGCTCTTAAAAATGAAAGCTAAAACTAAGGAGTTCTTAAGGACTTTTAAGGACCGTGGAAACCCTGTAAAATTAAAATATTTAAACAGTAGTAAATTGTAAAAGGTAAATTAAAATTTATGTATTTAAAAATGTATTATTAGTTTTTCTTTAGCTTTTCAACTTATTTTTCAGAACAGTGTTTCTTCTAGCAACATTCACCCAGATTAAAATATTTACATTTTTTTATCATTCGGGATTCTAGAGTTTATCTACTCAAATTTGACCTAAATATAGTTTGGTTTTTCCGCACAGTACTGAAAACTCTTTAATATGCAGCATTACTGTGCAGAAAGAGTAATATTCAACAATATTTTTGTGCACAATTTTGTATTTAATTGTTGAATTGTAATCTTTTAGCTGTTCAAAAGTTTTGTTATTTTCCGGAGCAATCTGAGGAATTACCGGAGTTATCAATTTCTCATTTTTCAGGAGCAACTCCGGATAATCCGGTCTTGGTTTGGTTTAGAGTGCTACTGTCTACTTTTTACAATACGATGTCTAATGAGACCGTGACCTACAGCTTAAAGCCGATTCCGAACGGCTACGGACATCCATGCCAATGTGGGATTCGAACCCACGAACTCCGGTACCGAAGGCCAGCACCCTAACCAATCGGCCATCTTTCGGCACGGAGAATCTGGAGTAGTTGTCTTGTCTGATTCAGTAAGTGAGGAATACTCCCGGACCAATGGAAATATTGTTACAAACAATATTGTTATACACAGATTTCACTGAGTGCGGGGTATGTGGGCGCGCACACTATTTAGATTTTACAAATAAATTAGCTTTGGCTGCACGGTACATTTTCAACTTCTCTACACAATACAAAAATAAGCATTTCTGAATGATTGAGTCTGCTGAATTATTTATATAAAAGCTTCAGGTTGTTTAGAAAATCAGATCGGGGTATAGCTGAAACACATTTTTTACTGTCCGAGATGACTATCAATATGTTTATCAATCAGATAACCTATGCAAAATACAGTAAAAACTTTAAAGATAAATAAGGTTTCTAAAAATTATATTGACACGTGTGTATTAAATAAACACTTTCAAATGAAGTTTTAAACTATTGACTTTTTACCACAGATAAAAGAGAGGAAACACTGAAATCGAATTCCAATATAAAGCCGGGATTGCTTTTAAAACAATAAATTGATCTTCTGCGTATGACCATTTTAATCGAAAGAACTTCTGGACATGAACACACATTTTGCATTTAAACTCCTTTGTTTGAATGTACGCTGAGATTTGATGCTACACTCATTTCATTGATGCTATAATATTTTATACAAGGAAAAGGCGTTTGGTAAATACAATAAACCACTCTGCAGGAATAGCTCGATACCGTACAGACTACATGCATTTCAGAAACTTTTATAAGCGTTAGACATACGCATGAAAAATTCATTTTAATTTTTTTTAAATACGCAGTATAGCAAGTAAAACTGAGCATTTGATTTCATGTAACAACAACAACCTAAAGGATTCATTAAACAACTTTTAGTTTTAAAATCTTGTGGCACATGTTTACCCCAAACTTATAATTCAGAATTAAAGGGAAATTAGCCCCCCCCCTCCAAAAAAAAAGAAAAGCTTAAGGGAACATAGAGATAGGGGGCTTTTCGATAGGGAAATCTTCATCACTACATCACTTTTTCTGATTGATAATAAAAATGTTCTGTTCAATTCTTTAATAGCTATCGAATTTAACAAAAAATGATTTAGCTCATCTTCTCAAGTGATGCTATGCATATAAAAAAAGTATGCAAAAAAAACGTAAATATTTATATAGATTTTATTTACATAAATATTTTACATTGACGTCGCTACACCCCATTGGCTTCACAAAGAGGTTTTGTTAAAGCCCAGGGCAGGGCGTCTGGGTTTTTGACATTACACTACAAAGGGTTTTCGCTTCGACCACGCCTTGAGATGTCCGAGGTGAATCGGAAGGACGGAGGGGACAACGAAATGTCACACAGTGAGGCGCCAC
The DNA here is from genome assembly GCA_032207245.1 of Pardosa pseudoannulata. Classification (NCBI taxonomy): domain Eukaryota; kingdom Metazoa; phylum Arthropoda; class Arachnida; order Araneae; family Lycosidae; genus Pardosa; species Pardosa pseudoannulata. The sequence goes on from CM063501.1 coordinate 45,247,132, forward strand.
CGGAGGAGCCAATCAGAGGCTACCAATACGGAGAAGCGGAAAGAAAAGGCCAATGGGAAGAGGCGAAAGGTGACGTAATGCAGAGCGAGTTTTCCGCCAGAGAGTCCCCAGGACGAGAGAACGGAGAGAGGTTTGTTTTGTGGCGGTTAGTTTTTTTTAGAGCTTTTTTTCCAGCTTTGTGTGGGACTTAAGGAGACCCAGTTGTACCCATGTATAACGGTATCTGTCGGCACCTGTCCGCAGATTGTTTTTTTAGGTTCGCCTTGAACCTGGGACTTTTAGGTCCGCACCAGCCCGCATGAGCCCTGGGATTTCCGTTTGGAAAATTTGTACATACTCCATTTTAATCAAGAATAAACGTTGTTATTGTTTCTAAGCTGTAAGTCGTGTCATAACCACTTCGACACCCACACGCTACCCGAGGATTCCGTGACGTTACAATAGTACTTTTCGATAGGGAAATCTTCATCACTACATCAGTTTTTCTGATTGATAGTAAAAATGTTCTGTTCAACTCTTTAATAGCATTCGAATTTTTTTTAAATGATTTAGTTTCATCTTATGAAGTGATATGTTATGTACATAAAAAGTATGCAAAAAAAAGTAAATATTTATTTATCGCGCTCTGTTCTATCCCAACCTAAATAACACGATATGTAAAAAACTAATTTAAATACTCACAAGATAAGATTTGAAATAAACTAGAAACCAATGTTTTTAATATCAAGTTGAAACTAAATACTTTTTCATATTACTCCGTGAACTTTATATATTGTTATTAAACGTTACAAGTCTCATAAGCGTTTTTTTTATTTCTTAGGCTATTTTAATTTATTAAATTTTAAAATCTCGGATACCTTAAAATTTTTTTAAGTTCAAAAAATAAAAAAAAAAGATATTTGCTTTCTTTTTGACATAAAAATTTAGTTCCTGATATATAAGTTTTAAAAGTTAAATTTTGCAGATAAGTAAATTGTATTTTATGTGTACATTTTATCGTTCTTTATAAAATATATATATTGCTTGAAATAGCAAAACTTTTAAATTAAGAGTTAAACAACTACAAAAATATTATTTCAAAGTAAGAACTACTTATTTTAGTATGAAAATAAAAATAGAAGGCTCAATGACAACCATTTAAAGGATTTATTGAATTGATACCATGACTACTTAATATTTAAATTGCAATGCTTCGGCGTAATGGAAAATTTGGATTTAAAACGCAGTATCAGCATTACAAAGCAATTGCTCAAGCAGATTATCGTTTTTGCCTTTTTTTTAAATTCTCTAATTGCGAATAATATAACGATCTACACCCAATTTTACAATGTGCTGCCTACAGGCTGAACCAAATGGTCACAAATTTATTATATTTTTTTTACAAAACTAAAAATAAGTAATAATATAAGGAATACAAAAAAGTTACCCAAACAACATAATATGCAATACAAACTTCATTCAAACAGAATATAAAAATTCACTGCATTACTAGATAGAAATATTTAAATAAAAATCACCTATATTTTTAATCGCAATACACTGTTCGTGAGAATTTATTTTTTGAAATAAATAAGAGTAAAAACAGCAAAAAATCAGCAAATTTAATTTAATATAATATGCTTTTACATTTATGGCAAGTATGTTATTGTATACAAGCATAAAACAGTATCCTAATACATTTTCTTTAGGAAAAAAATACGTAAACTAACGCGCAAAACCCAAAAAAACCTGAGTACCATTTAGGTTAAGATTTGGGGTAAATAAGAAACGGAACTATCCGGTATGAACCGGACATTTTCTGTTTCGTACTTACCCCCCAAAAAGACTTATTAATTTTGCAAAAGCTGAAAATGAGCATATAATAATATATGACCATAATTCAAATTTACGAGTCCGAAGTTCAAGTTAAGTTTTGCAGAAAATCATTTGAAATAAACAATGAAAAAATTGAGATAGATCGATAGATTGCACAGAAATAAAAAAAAATTCTAAATATACAGTATTTCGAGATCTATAAAGGTTCGAAGTTGATTTTATCTGTAATAGTTCAGTGATTTAAAATTTTGAGAACAGCGCATAGTTGGTCTGTGAGCCATATAAATTGCTCCCTTTAAATGTACCGTTTGTACTTTTAAGTCGAAGAATGGTTCGAAAATGCAGAATACCCAAGAAGGGAAATTCTGAAATTCCAGACATCTGACCCAGTTTTACCCCCTGCGACGACCCCTAAGACGAAGCACCGGTACAGTCGTAAAAATTACTAACAATGGAGGAGGAGAGACAGACAAGCTGATACATCGCCCAAAAGATCTATTCCACAGTAGAGCGGGGAAGGACAAGGCAGGACTGGGAAGTAAAGATACAAAACCATAAAACCCGAATGAAATGAAAAATGCAAACAGAAAAACAGGCTCAAAAAAGAATCTTGAGAGGGGAAGAATAATATGGGCCTGAGCCTTGGAACTTAGTATTCTACGCCTATTTTTTCTATGAGTATTTTTAGTAGCATTCTTTTTAACTGTTTATAGCACTTAATTATCCTATTAAATGGGCTATATAACCGAAGAAATAAAAGTATGCAATTAATAATATTATATGTTCATATTATCTATAAAGGTATGTCATTCGAAAACTTTTAAATTTTGCTTTCAAGCTTTGATTTTTTTAAAAGGATTATATACATATATGTTGCAACATAATAAAACTTTTATATATACAAACGTATCTTACAAACAAATTAAACGTATTTTTTAAATCGTCAGAGAATTACCCAAAAAACACCAAACTGTAAGCAAAATGGTTTGGTTTGGTTTGGAACGCTACGGTCAGCTGTTTTGCTCACAAGGGCTAATGAGACCGGGACCTACTGCTTAAAGCCGATTCCGAACGGCTACAAACATCCATGCCATAGTGGGATTCAAACCCGGTATCGACGATCAGTGCTCTAACCAATCTGCCAGCGTTCGGCATAAAATTGCTAATCAAGTGTAGCAAAACAATAGAAATTAAGAAATATCTGTTTATAAACTTAACAACATACATTTTATTATATATTTACGGCTATTTAAAAGAAATTTATTGTTGTACAGTTAAGTGTAAGCAGTATCAACTACTCCAAATTCAAATTTTTTTGCTCACTTTTAATTCAACAAATTTATGACAGTTAAGCTGATCAGCAATTTCTTTCTTATCACCAAAATTTCCATTTTTGGCTATTTAATTAAACACACCGCTTTATGTTTGTTTTTGATAGAATTAAAGCATTGTCAATATATTTAGCTTTAAGGTATGCATAAGCAATATAAATCAGAACTGTACACTTTTAGCGAAAGAAACAAATCGATATGCAAAAATTTCGATTAATTGAGAATTTACCATATCAATATTTTTCATATACCGACAGCTAATATACCACAAATTTTCGCGTTCCGGACAACTTGTCCACGTTGTCTGTCCCAGGAGCAAGTTCTAACGTAAATTACGGTGACACTTTAAGCAACACTTTCAAAACCAAATTCCCGACAGGGGCATCGGGTAGCATGACATACGACGTGTGATGCAACGTAGTTCACTCGCGTTGAGGGAAAGTAACAAAATATTGGGACGACATCCCAACAAAGGCGAAAGCAGACATTTTGAGGCAAACTTAATGGAAAAGAAGGCAGAAAGGGAAAGCATCCATTTTCTTCCTTCTCTCCAACTTCCCTCATATATTTTCCCTCTTTCTGGAGACATGACAAACCTATCCATCCGGGGAAAATCCTCCTTTCCTCCCCCCTACATATACCACAAACGTATCTCGACCGATACCGACACGTCGTAATTTATGATGATATATTTATCACTACAGAACATGAATGTTATATCGCCGGAGAAGCGGGCCCGGTTTATATTGGATAAAAGGCAAAAGAAGATTCTCGTATATTAAACATATAGGATAGAAAGAATCAAAGCCTCCACGTCATTCCATAAACGAAAGCACCTCGAATGGGTCTTCCAGGATTTTCTACACAAATATCCAGGATTATCTGTGTTTAGCGATAAAAAGAAATGCGAAAATAAGACAGAAAAAAGAAATCCGAAGCAATATTTGTCTTGAGTCACTAAGAACTAGATACTAAGCTAATTTGAAATACTGCTTTTGTAGTTTAATATTACCCCATAATAATGCATTGGTATATAATTTCTCAACACAAATTTAAGTCAGAAAAGTTATCGGGAAATTATTTTCCTATATAAAGATTGTTATACCGTATTTTTAGTTTCATACTTGAGAAAAGCAAAGAAATCGTACTGCAATACTTAATAAATTAATATCCATTATCAACTTGTCTTTAAAATGAATCTTCACCCTGCGGATTATTTGTAATAATTAAGAAGAAAACTCAATCACACATATGAATTTACTGTACTTTTAAAACGTTTTTAGAAACAGATTAGAAACATAGATTTCTATTAAGGTTTGCACAATTCGAAAGTTTTAAGATGTCTTGATAAAACATGCATAAATAAACTGTACACAAATAAACAGTGCTTTCCATCTATTTTATTAAATGGTAACCTAAAAGAAATTAATCTTAACAGATTGTATGCGGGACACATACTAGTACGTTTTCTGACAATTGATACTTGAGCGCGGGACACGTACTAGTACGGGTTAGTGTAATAACATTGTTTGTGGGTACAACACAGGAAATACAGGTATATACAGGAAAACGAAGCCGAATGTTCTTGTCTACTACATAGATTCTGGAAAAATTTAGACAAATAAAAACTAATGTTAACATCAGTCGATGCGGAACCACAGAATAAAGGGAAAAAATTAAAGCTATATACTACTATTTCTATTTGATTTTTCATATTTACGATACTATTACAAATTTATCCACTAAAATATATATTGTGTTTACAAAAATCTTATGGTTGTTATTTATATATTTCTACTTATATATTTGTTTATATATTTTAATATAAAATACGAAAAGTTGGTTATAAAATTAAATAATTTTCGATCTATTGAGATTTAACTGAATAACTAAATTTACGCGCAAAACGCCCGCTCCCGGTACAATTCCGCTGAGAAATGTACCCCCACACAATGTGTTAAATTAATTTATATTAGCCCATTTGAAGGTATTTAAAACACCTTTAAATAGGATAATATAAACTATTTTAAGTGAAAAACTGCGTTCTTATTAAACTATGTTACATTTTATAAAGAGTTTAAAAAAGGAGTTGAGTTCGTTGTTTAAAAAAAACCTGTCTTATTTAAAAAATAAATAAATAATAAATAATGGGGTTTATTAAAAATCAGGACATGCATTAAGAAAAGTGTCGGAAATCTGGTATATTTTGTCTAAAACACGGAAGATTAGTTATCATAAATTAAGAAAAAATAAAGCTAGAAATACGTATTACTGCGATATTTATCGATTGCTTTATTCTCGCCGAAAGGGTATTGTTTTGTTACGATCTTCATACGATATTTCGGTAAACTTCAAAAGGCATGAAAGGAAATTCGGCATAGAGATAACAATGGTACCTTGGGGCTAATAACCACGGCAATTCCAATAAAATCTGAATTGATCGCCCTAATAAAAAGTGGTAGACGCAATACATAAAACCTTCATGTGAGATTTTCAACAATACGACTTTGTTTTTGGCTGGGACATTAGACTTCCAGCTGGGTAAGATTTCACTAAAAATTTGGTATTTCTTACTCATTGAATTGTGATATATAACTAAAGATAAAAATCAAAGAGGATGTTTAAGTACTCTTCACCTTATCATTAATATAATTATTACCGCTATAGACAGTTCAGTTACTGCTAATAACTACTTTTCAAATAAGTTTTAAAATAAAATACACTCTTGTTACTTCTCGGAAGATAGTAACTCTAATATGTTAACTCAAATGTAATGGAAAATAAAAATGGCTCGAGATAACAAAAACAACTACGATCTAAAAGTACACAACTCAATTTAATTATAACTAACATAAGACAAACTCTGGCATTGAATTTAGCAAACATAACTATAAGGAAATGAAACAATTAGCGTACTTAATGGTCAACAAAACTTTAAAACAACGAACCAGCAATGAGACAAAAGTAATACTACCTCCACGATAGGCAAACGAACAAGCAATCCACTCGGCTAAGCAAACAAAACACTGTATTTAAACAAACTAGGAATGTCCCGGAATGACGCTTCGGGAAAGAGATACTGCAACAGATAAGATTTAACCATGGGGTCTAACAACTCTTTTAGAAGAAAAAAACAAACCCGACGCACCGAGAAGATGAACTGCAAATTGGACATTAATTGATATACATTCAGGTTTCGACAAAAAAATGCAAAATTTTAAAGTTTGGCGGCCAATGAATGAACGATGAATGAACTGCAGGATACCAACCTGACTGTCTGCTTCGTTGCAGCCCATCTTGTCTGCGCAAACTGGTAGGATATTTAAGAGGAGAAATTTCAATTCCAGGTCATAAATTCTTTGCAAATTTCATTCCGTGTACTCAGACAGCAACTATGTCTGGCTTACAGATGCTCGAACAATATGAGCAGATTCAGCATTTTAAAGAGGATGTGTAGTTGGACTCAAAGAAGCCGGTTGGGCAGGAATGGGTGAACCACTGCCGAACACAGCGTCAAGAAGGAAGTGGTCGGCCTAGAGAAACAACAGAGAGTGAGAGCCGAGCAATCGTTAGAGCGGCACATAGCCCCAGATGCATTATCATCGATTTTACGAGCAACTAGTGCTTCAGTGACCGCAAGGATCATTCATAGGAAGCTCACCGAAAGGGGGCGGAGGCCACGGCTTCCCTTGTGCCATGATGTGTACCATTGACTTCTGTACAATGACTAGCAAGTTTCCAGTGGTGTCGGGCCTGGAATGTTACTAACTGGAGTAGATTAGCCTTCAGTGATGAATCCCGCTTTGAATTGAGCCCCGACGACCAGCGAAGACGTGTCTGGAGACGTCCCTGACAACCAATCTGACTGTTTTCTGGCATACCAACCGACAACCAGGAGGTCTGGAAGTAGGACCCCTTTGGTTGTCATCCGTGGCACTCTTATAGCAGTATATCGACGAAGTTCTACGTCCCGTTGTACTGTTCATCATGTCACACCAACATGGTCTTACATTTCAGCAAGATTATGCCCGGCCCCACACTGCACGTGTTTCTACTGCTTGTCGAACGATACCTTGGCCAGCAAGTCGCCGAATCTCTCTCCTATTGAGCACGCTTGGAGAATTATGGGCAGGGCCCTCCAACCAATTCAGGATTTTGACGATATAACGCACAACTTGGACAGAATATGGCACGATATCCTTCAGGAGGATCATTAATCAATAAATGCCTTGCCGAATAATTGCTTGCCTAAGAGCCAGAAGTGGACAAACGTGTTACTGAGTTTTTTACTTTGTGAAGCTCTATCACCTGAATAAATCACCCAATTTTTCTCAAATTTTAATCATTTGTTTTTCTAAACATGTACATCCCAACTACTAATTTTCGTCTCATTTAAATAACTCTTCCTAGGTTTTTTTTTTTTTTTTTTTTTTTTTTTTTTTTTTTTTTTTTTTTTTTGTGTGTGTGTGTGTGTGTGTGTGTGTCAGAGTGTATTTTGATGGATATAGGTATAGCTGTATTTTTAATGGTCATATCATGTCATACCACGATAGACAATTCAGTTAATACTCGTAACTACTGTTTAAATAGTTTATAAAAGAAAAATTCCCGAATTACATAGTATTTCAAATTTTTCAGCTGCATTTTTAATTGTCACATACTTTCGAAATTTATTGATAATTTACCAGTTAGAGCACGAAAGAAAAATTAAAATTAACATATTTCTAACATCAAAAATCTTGTTTTAATTAAAAGTATTATCACACATTTTGTACATGAAAAATAGGTATTTTAACCATTATTATTTTTTCTAATTATATAGTAAACGCAACTTAATGCGATCACATTGGGTCGACTCGATAGTGATAACTATAATAGGTGCATTATAATAAACGAAAAATATAGTAAATTAGAAAAATGTCAGTATATAGTAAATGGTAAGTAGAGGTCACTTTCTGAAGAAAGCGTTTGCTTAACACAATAAAGTTATATGCATGAAATAATTTTTTTAAAAAAACAGACAACTAAATAATAGTACATATGTGTCAAGGAGCGATAAAATCATCAATTTTTGATTGAGTAGTGTGTTAACAGAGCAAGTCATTAACAAAACATCATATTCATAATATTTTCGAAACCCATCAGCCTTATCTTTTATTTGCACTCGCCAAAATTCGAAGCGTATTCATCACCTCAGCACTTGGAGTCCTCATGTTCTCGATAACATTTCTGAGTTTATATTCATCAGAAACAGACGTTGAAACATGAACATCGTCTGTTTCTCTACGTTCATGTTCGATACAGATTCTCATATGTAATCTGCCGATTGCAGCCGAAGTTTCTAGTTTCTCGCCGGCTGCCCAGTGTTCTTGCAAGATTCGAAATCTTGAGCAGTCATTCTGCCAACAACACTTACCCCAACAACAATGGGAAAAATGTCCTCATGATGCCCCCTATTCCCCTAGCTTCATAAACTTCTACTGGAATCGCTCATCGAAAATGAACTAATTGGTCTAAGATGTGATAACAGTAAGCAATGTAGTGATCACACATTAAGCAATCATTTTTGTGTTAACTCATTGTGTGGGTACATTTCGCAGCGGAATTGTACCGGGAGCGGGCGTTTTGGGTTTAAATTTAGTTATTCAGTTAAATCTCAATAGATCGAAAATTATTTAATTTTTAATCAACTTTATGTATTTTATATTGAAATATATAAACATATATAAATAGACAAACATATATATATATATATATATATATATATATATATATATATATATATATATATATATATATATATATATATACTCACATATGTAAATATAATATATACATATATACATATAATTTTCGCAAAAATGATAAAAATGGATTGGATTAAAAAAAAGTTAATTTTAAATCTATATTGACTTTTTTAATCGACCCTCATGTTCTGTGGTTCAGCATCGACTGATGTAAAATCTAGTTGTTCATTGTCTAAATTTTTTCAGAATCTATGTAGTAGACAAGAACATTCGGCTTCGTTTTCCTGTATATATCGTTATTTTTGTACTCACAAACAAACCACGTTATTACACTAACCAGTACTAGTACGTGATCCGCGCTCAAGTATCAAACGTCAGAAAACGTACTAGAACGTGTCCCACGCTCAAGTATCAAACGTCAGAAAACGTACTAATAGTTTCCCGCATACCATGTGTTAATTTTAATACGGTATTTAGTTCCGATCAGAGATAATTTATAATATTAAACGAATGATAAGGTTAACCGTGATTGCATTAAGCGGCGTCTACTGTATGTTCAGCGAATGCATATGATAAGTTTCGTTCCAAGGTTTTTAAAAGTTATTCTCTAGATAAAAACGACCCTATTATGCGCTATGGAGACGCGCATGGAGCATTTTCAGTAATGCTCCTTTCAAAACAATATCTATTTAAATTATTAAGCTGTTCCCTCGAAAATGTAAACACATTCACCTAAATATAGTGTTAATAAAACGTTAAAGAGTCAAGCAGATTGGTAAAAAACAAAAATTAATTTTGAAAGTCTGCCGTATTCTTTAAGGAATGAAGAAAGAAGGAGAGAAAAAAAATCCCGTTTACTCGAGATAACTTATGTAAGAGAATTAACTGTATTAAACGAAACTTGCTTCAAAAGAAATATCTAGAATCACAGAAAAGCAAGAATCCCAACGTTTAAGCTTTAGGGGAGTATATTTTTGCGGTTTTTATACTTAACTAGTGAGGTACCTTTTAACACATTGTTTGCGGGTCACGTACTAGTACGGAATATACAGGAAAACGAAATCGAATGTTCTTGTCTACTACATAGATTCTAGAAAAATTTAGACAAATAAAAACTAGTTTTTACATTAGTCGATGCGAAACCACAGAACGAGAAAAAATAAAAACTATATACTACTATTTAGATTTGATTTTTCATATTTACCATACTATTATAAATTTATCCACTATAAAATATTTTTTGTTTACAAACACCTTATGATTGTTATTTATATATCTTTATTTATATATTTGTTTACATATTTCAATATAAAATACGAAAAGTTCGTTAAAAAATTAAATAATTTTCGATCTAACTGAATAAATTTACGTGCAAAACGCCTGCTCCCGGTACAATTTCACTGAGAAATGTACCCGCACACAACGTGTTCATAGATAAAATCAGCAACACCCTTAGCAATATTTTCGAGATCAATATCTCTAGTTATAAATTATTTATATTTATGAAGTGTGTATATGTAATTAAGTAACCTTTATATATAGCCAACATTCGTCAATACATGTATATATATTAAAAAATATAAAATTAATGAAATACATGACATTTTTTTTAACAATTTTATGTTGTAATAGTTGCTACACACACGCACATTATGTAAGATTTTATTTTTACTAATAAAAATATGCGAAATCATAATGGTCCACCATAAAACTATTCTTTCTTAGAAAAAAAATGTTATTGCAATAATCAAAAATTGACAGGTCTCTCCATAACTAATTAAAATATCAAATATTATTAGTCTCTAATATATAAATTTTCTGTCTATTTTATATAGCCCAAAAAATTTATGCACTATTTTAATTAAAGATGAATTTATGCATCCAATACTACGTAAATGTGGCAAGGCTCTGTATTAATTATATATATATATATATATATATATATGTGTGTGTGTGTGTGTGTGTGTGTGTGTGTGTGTGTGTGTGTGATTTTAGTGCAGCGCATTCTCGCAAGGTCGCGCCCTCATCACTGAGTGGGGTAAGTAAGGAACGACAGAGAGACATTCGAGTCAGAGTCGAGGAGAAAGAGTGACCAGGTCGAGTCAAGGACCCGTGGCACTTGAGCTCCCTCAATTTATTAAACACCGAGTAGGGTGTCTTGCCTATGTTAAGCTTCGAGTAGGAAGTCTTGTCTATACCGCGTCGTCACTGTGATTTAACTATTTGTCTTTATGCTTAAGTGTTTTCTGTGTTGTTACGTCATTAAATGTTGTTATTGTTAATTTATTCTGTCATCGAATTTGTCTAACGGCACCCCTAGACACCGAACCCTATATATATATATATATATATATATATATATATATATATATATATATATATATATATATAAAAGCAAATGCTGTTCTCATACTCGCCTACAACTTCTATATAACATTTAAAACAAATGTAAAGAGAAATGACAAATGAAATTATTCCCCGGCTAACGAACGCAATTCCCTCCGGAATAGATTCGTTAGCTAAACAGGATCTTCCGTAGGTTTCAATAGGAAATAAACTAATTTGTTTTGGATGTTGCTTAAAACAAGAGAAAGCAATCGATGCCCGAGAAGGAATTTTGTGAGGTTCCCTTGCGAGAATGCAAATATTTTGCTTTTAAATTATCCTCCTATGCTGGCACATTATATATATATATATATATATATATATATATATATATATATACATACATATATATATATATACATATATATATATATATATATATACATATATATATATATATATATACATATATATATATACATACATATATATATACATACATACATACATACATATATACATACATATATATATATATATACATACATACATACATACATACATACATACATACATATACATACATATGAAAAATAAAAATTTGGTTTCACACTCGTATGTGCAAAGAATACATCGAACGAAAAAAAATTAATTTAACTAATCATTTATTGCCCAGTTTACTTGTTTCCCACTATTGAACTGCTAGAAAAAAATAGAGCGAATTTGTCAAAAGTAAAATAAATTATATCTGCTTAAAAGTATAAATTATATCTGGTTAAATTGCTTATATTGTTAACGTAATACAATCGAAAGCATTTAATCAAACATTCAATATCAAATAAAATAATTCAAAATTCAATATTCAAATCATTCAAAACAGTCAACCAATTGTTTAAGATATTAATATTTCTATGCACGATGTAAACTTAATTCACTTAACATAAATTTCTATTTTATGTTTGTATTAATAATTCTATTTTTTTTAATATGGCAACGGAAATACTGACCCTTCAGTTTGTTCGGTCCTTATAATGAAGTAGAAACCCGTCCTCTAACGTTCTTTTAATAAAGGTCTTTAAAACGGTGTCATTTTTAAGGGCCATAACTGCAACCACCCATCGAGAAGTTCTTACTACATATATGTATGTATGTATGTACATTAAATTTGAGGCGATTTTTAAACCTTCAGGCTAGGCCTCAGCTTGCTCGAGTGCCGTAGTTTATCCATGCCTGTTTTAAGAGAACTCCCAAACTACTCCTGTCTGAATAGGTTACACAATATCTAATATAATTTATTCTAAAATTTTAACTTTATTCCAGGTCCAGACGCTCTGAATCAACAGTATGTTTCTTAGTACACATTTTAGGATTGCTATATTTTACGAATATCTTCAATAACCCAAACAAACACCAGCAGCAATTTATTTTTAATTATTTTCCAGTATTCACAATGGCGCTATCTCCAGACCATCTTTCCATATGAAGTAAGTAATGTTACAAACTTGTACCGAAAGGAGAAAGCCGCGGAGTTGAAGATGAAAAAACTCTCTTGAGCTCTTATTCTCACATATTGGATTATTCTAGTTTTAAAAAAATTCCAAATACTGCTATATTTTGCAATTTAAACTAAAATCCCCATTATGCACATACAGTCTACCAAAAGACTTATCGAAACATCGGATAAACTTAAAAATTATACAGTCAGTACCGGCTATATGGTCACCACACTTATATGGTCAGTTTTCTAAAGTCCCGTCTAACTTAATAGGGAACATGTGTTAAAGAGCACCGCTTATACAGTCATTTTCTTTTTCTTCTTACCGTTTATATGGTCAGTTTCATGTTTTCAGCGTATTTCCGTTTCTTTTTTTTTTTTTTTTTGTTTTGTTTTTTTTTTTTAAAGAAGTCAGTGCAAAATCGGCGAGGACCTGTATTCAAAACTTTATTTCCCCTTTTTTGTTTGGTTTGGTTTGGAGTGCTACGGTCTACTTTTTGCAACACGAGGGCTAATGAGACCGGGACCTACAGCTTAAAGCCGATTCCGAACGGCTACGAACACCCATGCCAAAGTGGGATTTGAACGCACGAACTCCGAAGGCCAGCACCCTAACCAATCGGCCGTCGTTGGGCTCTTTTTTGTTTGTGTAGACTTATTGTGTGTAGTTTTCCACCTATCTCAATTCTTTTCCTGGAAAACAAACTTGTATATCTGATTATTTTTAAATGATTTGAACATGAATGTAAGTGTGCTGTACTTCGATTGGTCAGGTAAGCTAATAAATTCCTCCCAAATAAAATATTGCATACTTTTACTGTAGTTTTACTTCTCGAATTTAATTTTATTATGTTCTTAAAAGTATAATTGTTTATGAGTACTACATTCTGATAGGTGAATATAATCCTTCCACAATTCAATAAGGTTGTATTGTTCCGCATAGATGGTCATCCTGCTTATATGGTCCGATTTCTCTGGACCGTTGAACTGACCATATAACCAATACAGACTGTAGAAATTTTCCTTAATTTAGTTTCATTGGTGCCAACTTCCAAACGAGAAAAATCTGTAGTTTATTGCAGTAACGCCAATTTTCAGCATATGGATAAAAATATAAATTTTAAAAACGGAAAAATGACAAGGTTTATTTAATTTATGAAAGATGTATTAATCTAGTATTCACAAATGCTTTAAAAGTAAATAAATCTGTACTTTATTGAAATAACATTTTTTAGCGTATATATAAAACATAATTAAAAAGTGAAAAACGGTAATACTGTTTCTCTAATACAGAAAACAAACATATTAGCCTTTAGCATTTCCCAATACGATGCTGTTGTACAAGATTTTTTTTAATTGTTTGTCAAACTCATTTTCAAAACATTTTAACACATTGTATGCGGGACATAAACTAATACGTTTTCTGACAACTGATACTTGAGCGCGGGTCACGTACTAGTACGAGTTAATATAACAACATGGTTTGTTTGTGGGTACAAAAATAACGGTATATACAGGAAAACGAAGCCGAATGTTCTTGTCTACTACATAGATTCTGGAAAAATTTAGACAAATAAAAACTAGTTTTTAACATTAGTTTTATGATTGCTCTTTTTAGTTTTTTATAACGTAAAAATGTTTATATATAATATAATTTGAAAAAATTAAAACTATATACTACTATTTCTATTTGATTTTTCATATTTACGATGTTACTATAAATTTATCCACTAAAAATACATTTTTTGTTTACAAAAATCTTATAGTTATTTATATATTTCTATTTATATATATGTTTATATTCTTAAATATAAAATACGAAAAGCTGGTTAAAAAATGAAATAATTGTCGATCTATTGAGATTTAACTGAATAACTAAATTTACGCGCCAAACGCCCGCTCCCGGTACAATTCCGCTGCGAAATGTATCCGCACACAATGTGTTAAACTTTACTGCATTTCACGATCAATAACTGTTCTAATGTTACATTAAACAGAGACTGTCTAAAATCATACTGCTTTTTTTTTTATTTGGCTGAATACTCGCTCATCATTCGCGTTTTACTTCTTGTCGGAATACATAATCATCAATAAAGGGAAGAATAAAGCGAGAATGGAATTTGTAGGGAATTTTTAGGGATTTTAGTATATATCACAGAAAATCGGAAGAATAAATTTTCCGATCGGAAGATCGGTATCACACCGAAAAATCGGAAAACTTCCGAGAATACGGAAGCATTGGCACTTAAATAGTTTATTTTCATTTTGAAAAGTATTTGAAATTTATCAATATTTTTGATGACGCTTAAATTTTAAATTTGACATGATTCTGTTTCAATTGAATTGAAAAATTTTATTCATTACATACAATTAAAAACAACATCCACTCTTAAGAGAAACATTGTAAAAAAGGAAATACAACGATTCAAAAAACATTCTATAAAAACAATTATTCTCTAAAGAACTTTTCTTTAGAGTGAATGTTGTTTTCTACAGAATGTTTTTTCTTTGGAAAGATTAAATGCTTATCTATGCAATCAATAAAATTGTTCAATTTAGTTAACACACAACCATATCAAAATTAGAATTTAAATAACGTCGAAATTGTTAATAAAATTTCAA
This sequence comes from Pardosa pseudoannulata, assembly GCA_032207245.1. Lineage (NCBI taxonomy): Eukaryota > Metazoa > Arthropoda > Arachnida > Araneae > Lycosidae > Pardosa > Pardosa pseudoannulata. The sequence continues at coordinate 45,262,467 of CM063501.1, forward strand.
ATACCTTTTCGAAATGAAATCAACAAAGTAAACTGATGAAAATTCTTATTAATTATATTTTTCAACTAGAGTTTTCATATTTACTAGATGATTTGGTAAGATTTCTGATAGATTAATAAAACCAAAGAGGAAATTGAATAACGGCACGCTTGAAATGTCGAAAATTATTTTCTTCATACCAATTTATTTAATGTATATATCATAGGTGATTCTAAGTAAGAAAAAAAATTCTGAACATCCTACGAAACTTTCTGAAAAATTATACGTTGCTAATTTTAAATAAAAACTATATTAAGGATAATTTCTGGATGTCAAAACTAGAGCTGGATGATATCTGAATTTTAATATTTTCATTTATGGTTTATCAAATATCAATATATTAATATGTTCTAATATATCTTACATTATTATAGTTACAAATATAAGTGTGCTCTGTATAAATTAATACATACATACATAAATGAGTGTGTTGGTAATCTAGGAAACAAAAATTCAATTTCTTAATCTGAATACATAAATTTTAACATACTGCTTTAATTAAGGAAATCACATAACATTACTGTTCTTCGGTAGAAAAAAGATATAGATTATAGAATTGCAAATATTAGTACATTTTGTATAAAATAAAACAAACATACATATATCAATGTGTGTTATCCAGAAAATCAAAATTGAATTTCTCAATCTGAATACATACATTTAAATTTTAACATATTGCTGTTCTTCGGTAGAAAAAAAATATGGACGCGTCAAAAAAAGAAAAAAGCTCGAGAAAAGATATAAAACTTTCTGATTATCTTTAATATTAATATTAATATTAATATATATATATATATATATATATATATATATATATATATATATATATATATATATATATATATATATATATAAATACACACACACACACTTTTTTTTTTTTTAAGCGGAAGATAGTTTTAAAAAACTTATTTTTAAATTTCAGAAATAGATTTTTCGAAATTCTTTTCAAAATTTCTTTTTGGGGAAAAAATTATTTTTTATAGTTTTTATAAGAGACTTGCACATATTTTTGGATCAGAATCACCCCTGATATATATATATATATATATATATATATATATATATATATATATATATATATATATATATATATATATATATATATATATATATATATATATATATATATATATATAGAGAGAGAGAGAGAGAGAGAGAGAGAAATTTTAAGCTGGTCCGTGAGGTGTAGTTTACCCATCTCTGCACTACAGTTAGAAATGCAGGCATTGCAGGAGAGCGCATCTGAATGGCACAGCGAAAAGACAGGGTAGGAAATGAAGAGGAATCACATGACAAACCAACTGCGGGAGGAACACAACAGCAACGGAAGCTCCTTTGTGGGCGGAAGTGGTCAAATCGCTTTCGAACAAAGAACGGAACGAAGGTTGTAACGGATGAAAGCGAACGCGGTGAAAGAAAATTGCATACCACAACCCCCTCCCCCAATAGCCCTCATCCATTCAGAAATTTGCATTGTTAAGAGCTAAAAAAAGCGGATTACTAGCCAGGGAAGACCGGATTTCTTTCGACTTATCGGGTAAAACAGCATGCAAATTGTGTAATACTGTGTACTTAACCTACGCATTGCATAAGTTTTAAAGGATTTAATCACTCGTCCTGCAGTACCATTTCGAATATGTTTACTGTTACTCTTTACATTACGAGCAACCTGTTTAATGACCACTGACTTAACACATTGTGTGCAGATACATTTCGCAGCGGAATTGTACCGGGAGCGGGCGTTTTGCGCGTAAATTTAGTTATTCAGTTTTAAATCTCAATAGATGGAAAATTATTTTTTTAACCAACTTTTCGTATTTTATATTGAAATATATAAACAAATATATAAATAGACACACACACACATATATATATACACACACACACACACATATATATATATATATATATATATATATTTATATATATATATTATATATATACACATACATATATACACATATACATATATACATATACATATATACATATATACATATACATATACACATATACATATACATATACACATATACATATACACATATACATATACACATATACATATACACATACATATACACATACATATACACATACATATACACATATACATATACATATATACATATACACATATGCATATACACATATGCATATACACATATGCATATATATACATATGCATATATATACATATGCATATATATACATATGCATATATATACATATGCATATATATACATATGCATATATATACATATGCATATATATATACATATGCATATATATACACATATACATATATACATAAACATATACATATACGCCGAACGATGGCCGATTGGTTAGGGTGCTAGCCTTCGGAACCGGAGTTCGTGGGTTCGAATCCCACAGTGGCATGGATGATCGTAGACGTTCGGAATTGGCTTTAAGCTGTAGGTCCCGGTCTCATTAGCCCTCGTGTTGCAAAAAGTAGACCGTAGCACTCCAAACCAAACCAAACCAAACCAAAACCATATACATATACATACACATATACATATACACACACATATAATTTTCGCAAGGATAAATAAAAAGTTAATTTTAAATCTAAATTGATTCTTTTAATGAATCTTCCCGTTCTGTGCTTCCGCATCGACTGACGTAAAAACTAGTTTTTATGTCTAATTTTTTCCAGAATCTATGTAGTAGACAAGAACATTCGGCTTCGTTTTCCTGTATATACCGTTATTTTTGGACCCACAAACAAACCATGTTGTTACACTAAACCGTAGTAACAAGTATTGTCCCGCGCTCAAGTATCAATCGTAAGAAAACGTACTAGTACGTATCCCGCAAACAATGTGTTACGTGCGAAATATGACTTTTTCATCCGTTTTCCACAAACTACCAATTTTCTTTTGTTGCTAACAAACATAAAAAATATTTATCAAATCAGTTTCGAAAGCAGTTATATTAATATAAACATAAAAACAAATATATGAGAAAATATTAAAAATTTGATGTCAGATTAAGAAGAAATCCGGAAAGGAACAGAAAGTTCATAACTGAAGAATATTTAAACTTTAACAGCTACCTTTTATTTATGCTTAAAAAAAAAAAGTTTAGAAAATGTGTATAAAGAGTGAAAAAATTAATATTCTTGATTTAAATAAATGCTTTATAAACCAGTGATTTTAATCATAATTTTTAATCCCGATTTATATCAAGCTATATAAATTAACCAGCTGTGATAGAGATTAAGATAATCATAATTGTTAAGTCATTTAAAAATATAATCTTTACTTAACTTTTATATTTCTATTATTTTATATAACTGAAACAAAGAGGAAAATGTACTCAGAAATGAACACATCGTTACTTTAGAAGTCTAGCTACTAAGAAATGTAGATAAGAGAAATAAAGATATAGTAGTAGTGAAAAAAATTCATGACGGAATCTTGAAATCTCGTACTAAGAAAATACTGTAGTACATCTAAAAAGAAAACTTGTTGGAAACAGTTCTATTTTATCTCAAAAGAGAAAAATAAGTATGTTTTACATCGAGAATAGACTATTCGGCTTACCCTGCATGTGATACTAAAAACGGCAGTTTTATTCTTCCTACATTCAATGTACATTATAAAATAAGAACTTTGATAACTGTTGAGGTTAAATATGATATCGTAAGACTGAATTTTCAAAATGTTTTTCACAAATAGTGAATTCAAGGAATTTTACAGTTTTATATCGTCTTACATACATAATCTGAAACTTTAAAAACTGAACCGAATAACTAGAATTTTTTTTTTTTTTTTTTTTTTTTTTTTTTGAAAATTTGAGGTTATAGAATACAAAGGAAATCGTGCTTTGTTCAGAAGGTATAAAAACGTATTTATTTGATAAAGGATGTTCAAATAACCGAAATAAGAATAACAGAGCTTACAAAAAGGGAAAATTTGATTAAAAAAACTGTTGCAGCTCAATTCAGATTAAAGAAACAAACCAAATTAAACGCTTAACGTGCACGCTCGAGTTAACTCGAGCGTGATACTCTGGCCGAACTGTGAACACTCGAGATAATTCGAGCGGCGTTGTACTTTATGTCGCTATAGTTTTTCACACTAAAATGCAATCGCGAATTGAAAATAACAATGTGAAAAAAACAATTGTTTTATTAATATTTATCATTTCTATGGGATTGTAAGTTATAACACTTATTCAAGTATAAAAATTTTTTTTTCTAAATTCTACGTTCTACATTGTGTTTTTTACATTAAAAAACTGATTTTTTTGGCCGGCCTTTTTCAAAAGAAAAACAAAACTGTGCATTAGGGGTTAATATTCATACAATGAATTCAAGTCAAAAGTAAATATGGTCGAAAAGCAAGAAAAACTATATTACCTGAAAATGCATTTTAAAAGCTGTCAGATAAATGAAATGATTTTAATCAGTTTATCAGTCAATTAAAAGTAAAATATATTAAATTTCGTCACTAAAGGTTTAATTTCTTTTAAAGCTTTTTATCTCTTTACGTCTTGCACCTCCGAACAATTTGACCTACCTAAAACCTTCCCGGGATTGATTTGAATCACCATAGAAAATTATGCGAAGATTGATCAAAACTTTACCTAGATAGCATGCATACTTGCAGCAAGTTTGATTTTTTATGAATAATATCCTGTCATAACAAATTTGACGCGATAAAATTGCAGCAAAACTCCTGCAAGTTAGATATAACATAAAGTGACCACTCTTTTGCTGCTAAACTGTGGCAACCTTGTAATGACAATCTTGAAGAAAGCTTTTTGCAGTCTTGTTTTAAACTTGCAGACTTGTCATGCTGAACTTGCTGCAAGTTTGCAGGCTTGCAAAACAAGAATGTTGCAAGTTTGCTGCAAACTAAATTTGATATCTGGGTACGGTATGCATAGTGAACATACAAACACAAACGTATATATAATGATAAAGAGTATTATAAATACTGCATGTTTTTAATTTGCACCAATCTTACTCTTCTCTCCTATACAAATACTGAAATAAAATGTATTTCTAATATGACCCGCGAAGTCTTTTGGGTTAGGCAGTGTTGACCGCTCTCCTAGTGTGACCATAATCTGCCACTATTTGTCAAAGTCATCAAAATATTTGTGTCGCAAGTTTGTCCCTCAAAAAATTGAGACTAAGTCACAACGAGAAATCTTGATTTCAGTGCTTCAGTATTAGCTCATTTACCTTGAACTTTTTAAAATAAATAGATTAAAAAAGAAGGATAATAACTCACTGTAACGAGCGATTAAGTTGTTAAATAAAACAGAGGTAGAGATTGGACAAAAAAAATGTAAACAAAATCCTTTTAAAATCCAAGAGGCACATTTTTATGGGCACTTAGAGAAATACCACTTTGAAGGAAAGACGAGCTAAAAAGGCAGAATATTTACTATTCCTTTTTTCGTTGAATAACTAGCACGTTTTTATTTTTTAAAGGTTACGAAAAAGTTTCATTCATGCAAGGCAATTCACTTCATTTCTGTTACTATACAATCATCTCACGTGTGACTGAACGCTTATGAAATAAGGATAATCCTGAAATTGCGTAATTTGCCATTATAAAAACTGAATAAAGACTTGAATATCATTTCACAAAAACAAATTATAGTCTGAAAGAAAGAAACACGTAATTACTTAAATGATTAACGATTTAAAAAAGCATTCTTGTTTTACAGGAGTTCAATTTTAGAGATTTCATTTTTATAGTCAACTAATGTCTACGTTAGGAAAAAATATACTTTTACCAATACCTCAAAAAAGATTTAAAATCATGAAAAAAAAAAATGCAAAATTATGCAGAAAATCTTCGAAAGTTGACATACGACCTTTAGTTTTATTTAAGCAAAAAAATCTCATTACCGTGAAAATGATTTTTTTAGCTAGTTTTTTATACCTAAAACATTTTTATAATCTTAAGAAAAAATCTAGTAATAAAGAAATTAATTGGACTATAATTTCAAGAGAGTAACAAAATTTACTTTATCTTTCAGAATAAATTATAACTTTGTAAATTGTAGTTATTACATCACAACGTAAAATTTATAATTCGAATTTACATGGAATGTTAACCTATATAATACTTATTTCAGAGTTACAGATTAAAGCCCTATATAGTTACTTTTTGTGAAACCAAGGCGAAAAAGGACCACGATTACTACTTAACCCCTTAAAGCACGAGTTTAGTTTAGAAAAAATTATAAAATATGACATATTTTCTTCACAGAAAAGGAATATATAGGTACAATGTAAGTTATTTTTTGCAATTTCAGTTTTGGGGGTGACTAGGGAGTTTGGAAAGAGTAAAAAGTATATAAAAAAATTGTTATACAAACAAAGTGTAAACGATTTTATTACATGCTTAATTTGAATTTCGCCCGTGTCAGACACGGGCAAATGCGTTAAGGGGTTAAAACCGATTTCGAATGGTTATGAACATCCATGTCACTCGTGGGTTTGGTTTGGAGTGCTACGGTCTACTTTTTTGCAAAACGAGGGGTAATGAGACCGGGACCTACAGCTTAAAGCAGATGACGAACGGCTACGAACATTCATGCCACAGTGGGATTAGAACCCACGAACTCTGGTACCGAAGGTCAGCACCCTAACCAATCGGCCGTCGTTCGGCATGTCTCCCGTGGGATTTGATGCCATGAATAGTGATATGAAAATGGCAGCCCCCCATGTAAATAGGTATTTCAAAACATTGCTAAATCTGCTAAATCAGAAATGAAAATTACGGTATGGTTGTATACAATAATCGAAGATAAAAATTAATTTGGAATCTTAATTAAATTAAATATACCAAATCTGCAAGAATCATCCATGGCAAAAGTAAAGAAAGTGGACGGTAAGGCCGTATCCCGAAGGAGGCTGACTCTACAGGCTCGAGCCTCCCCCTCCCTCCAATTCCAAATCAAAAAATAGTATAAAATAAAGTAATAAAATAGTTAACAATTATATTTTATTTTACATTATATTTTAGTAAAATATATATTGAAAAATGAGCGAATCTGAATCCGAATACGCTGTCGGAAAGAAGCTCACAAGAGATAAGTCGTAAGTGATAAGTAGAAAAATATATATATATATATATATATTATACTTGAATAAGTAAGTGTTATAGCTTATAATCCCGTGTAAATGATAAATATAAACGATTGTTTTTTCTTTTTTTTTCTCTTTCACATTGTTATTTTTAATTCTCGATTGCATTACAGTGTCAAAAATTATAGTAACATAAAGTACAACGCCGCTCGAATTATCTCAAGTGAGTACAGTTTGGACAGTTTAGCG
>CM063501.1:45274838-45284838 GCA_032207245.1 Pardosa pseudoannulata
ACTGAATATTCACAATTATACTGGAGATATTTCTTTAATGATTACATAATTATGGATAATTAGAAGTAATTTTGCATTTTACTTGTTCTATTGCAGTTTTCACTAAAATATGGTATTTTTAGTAATTAAACCAATTATTAAATAATAATCGGTTTTATTACTGAATATTACATATAAAAAAAAACCAAAGTAAATAATGAATTATAACATATATTAAAGAAGTATAGTATATATAACTATATCTATATATATATATATTTATATATATATATATATATATATATATATATATATATATATATATATATATACAATACAATTTCATGCTTAGATCAGTAAAGAAAAATCACATGTCTGGTGTATCATTTAAAGTAAAATACGGGATGATAGAAAAATATTTAATGAATCCTATTAAAATATTTACATATTTTTGCCACCCCCCCAAAAAAAAAGTTGAGGGGGGGGAAGAAATGTATAACCAGATAAACATATCGTACAAGCGCCATCTATTAACAGTATTTTTAACTATTACAAAAATGTACGATAATTTATAAGCCAATGCCATAATTTTAGGATCTAGAATCCATAATTTTGCCTTTGAAAGTTGGCAACACTGCCTACTACATACTTACTGATAACAACCCCTAAATTCTTGGGAAGCACATGCTATCTATTGACACTTATTTACTTATTGGTATTACTGTGCTGACTGATTCCCAATTCTCCATTCTTTGGAATATAGGTTTTAAAAGAAGTGAAAAAAAAATTATTTAAATCAAGCCAAGTCTGCAAGGCAGTATTACCAGTACGCTCAAACATCTAGTTATTTTCAATTTCCGACAAGACTAAAACCCCACATAACCGACGTAATTTTAGTAAATAATATATGAGACATCTAGCGAAGCACAAGCGAACATCTTATTAATTCGCATTAGTAAAGCTTAGAGAGGCAAGCTATGAAATCAAAAATGTATATAGTGAAAACTGCAATATTTCATGATGTGTCTGTAAAGAAGTCAATCTACATAACGCTGATGCGCCTACTTTAAACAGTAATATTTTTAGATACACAATTAAGAACATCATGTGATAATCCTTTGAATAACTTTTACGTACAATGCCTTTAAGTACCATTTGTTTCAGAGTCACGGCTAATATAATAACTAATTCAAGGACGGTAAAAAGAACAACTTTCAGGGTCAGGAGAAATGCACTCAAGTGTTATTTTAAGATAAATTGCTCCTCAACTAGGTTTACAGAAGTAGTTAAAAAATAATTTTACAAATAAAACAGAAAAATGTCAACGATAGTAAATGCTCAGACATTATGGGAAAAAAAGGGCAGAGCTAAATTAACGATTGGAATACCATTACAAAGGCTAGTATAATTCTAAATGTACTATTATATAGCCCGTCATATGACAGAATCAGTAAAATTTTCCTTGTAACAAAAATTAATAGATGATTAAACTAAAATTATCACATATGTACCTAACCTACTATTTAAGCCAAATATAAAGGAGAATTATTTACGTAATATCCAAGTTCAATGATAAAACGTGTGAAAATAATGAGGAAGATATTTTAATAATTTAAAATAAGGAATAATTAAATGAGAGGATTAAAGGAATGAGGTCATAATGCTAGAAAAAGATGTTATTTTTACCTATTTATTATGTCTTAAATTGATTAATTTAATCCCCTACTCCTAACCGGAGGTTGGTTTGGTTTGGTTTGGTTTGGAGTGCTACGGTCTACTTTTTGCAACACGAGGGCTAATGAGACCGGGACCTACAGCTTAAAGCCGATTCCGAACGGTTACGAACATCCATGCCACAGCGGGATTCGAACCCACGAACTTCGGTACCGAAGGCCAGGACCCTAACCAATCGGCCATCGTTCGGCCTCCTAACCGGAGGTAAATAGGACTTCAAATAATGGCATTAAATGCTCGAAAAGGGGGGTGGGATGGATTTCGAACGTTTAAGAGACGACAGTATTTTCTGTTGTGATATGAAACATTTATACCAATTTATTTTCGAATCGGAGTTTCAAATCTATAGTTTAGGAGAAGATATAAACTTTATTAGTTTTGAATTTTGCTAAGCCTAACTCATCAAGAATCCAATATGGATGCCTCTATCCATTCCAGGTCCAACTGCTTCATAAATTCGAAGACAGATAGACACAAAACTTGGGCTATTATTATATAGGGGATGAGATGAAGTCGAAAATATAGATTATATTAATGCTTGTTTATGATGAAAAAGTTACTTGAGAAGAGTTATTACTTCGTTTTGATTTACCCAAAACTAAATGGCAATATTAAAGAGAGACAAACAAAAACAGAGCGAAGTAGTACCTTTTCAAGCTAAATAATAAAAAGCACTATCTAATCCACACGAGCTATCTCATTACATTATTTTTCAAGGCTAATAGTGAAAAAATATATTCATTGAAACGCTTGAAACACCTGATAGAGATTATTTCCCTCACACCCTCATCACTAAATACTTTAAACACACAAAAACTATTTTTAGTCATTTTACAGATGCTTAGCATACATTATGTAAAAAAAGACCAATATGTAGCATCCGGAAAATTTTTATTTTATTTGATTTTTAGAATTATTTATTAACCCCTTAATGCACAGTTTTTTGAAAACGGCAGGCAAAAAAAAATTTTTTTTTTTATGTAAAAACACGATTTAGAACGTAAATATATATTGCAAAATGAGCGAATCAGAATCTGAATATGAATACGCTGTCGGAAAGCGTCTCACTCTGAAGAGATACGTCGTAAGTGATAAGTAGAAAAAAATACATATTTTTATACTTGAATAAGTAAGTGTTATAGCTTACAATCCCATGTAAAGGATAAATATCAATAAAACGATTGTTTTGTTTTATTTTTTTACTTTCACATTGTTATTTTCAATTCCCGATTACATTAGAGTGTGAAAAATTATAGCAACATAAAGTACAACGCCGCTCGAATCATCTCGAGTGGACACAGTCTGACCAGTTTAGCCGGTACAGTCGAGAGACGGTACCGACCGGTTTAGTGCGCTCGAGTTATCTCGAGCGTGCACGTTAAGGAGTTAAAATATGAAAAAAAAAATTATTATAAACTTAATATTCATATCAATATGATATAAATATTTGTTCCCTTCTGTAAACCAAAACTATAGGTTTCACATATTTTAAAATTGACAATTTAAAAACTGCTATGAAATTGAAAACAAAAATAGCTTTTACCATGCTATAAGAGAATATATATATATATATTACACATATCGTTATAATAGAGTTTCATAGAATAAAAAAGATAATTAGCTTCTATTTGATATGAAAAATTAGATTCTAGTCTCAAAATTTCGAAAATTATTTTAAATAGATTTCTATTTTTCCAACTATGTTTTATGTTTTTATTAATGTAGTGTTTTATTTAATCAAATTGTCTAATCTTATTAAAGTTGCACCTTTATTAATGACTTAGTAAATGTGTTATTCTAAATAAAGCAGAAGTTTTTGTTAGTATTAAATAAAAAATAGACGTATATGAGGATTTCCAGACAGAAAGATATGTTTACTCCAAGCTGATTTCGAACTGCTACGAAAATCCATGCCAGAAGTGGGATACGAAACCACGAATCTCTGTACTAAAATAAAGATATTCAAAGATAAAACTTTGAATTATCTTTCTAAATGAATTCAACGTGATTCTAAACTGTATTCACAGTATCCAGAGACTATAGAGGAGTATGATGATAAACAAATTATTGAGTATGTACCAGATAATTCTCAGCTAAAAAACGAACCATTTTTTTTACCCGCCTAATAGGGTACTTTACAATTCTGGAAAATTAAAAATTTTACTTATCCCGTCATTTGACGGGCTATATGTTAGTTGAAAGGTTATAGTATAATTTAAATGTTGGGTTGGATAGCGAATAGTTCCATTTCAGTAAGAAAACCTGCGTATCATTAACATGTTGAGGAATAAGAATTGCACATTAAAGAGTAAAACAAACATAGTATAAAAGCCAGTCTTGATGGGTTATTAAAGCGACGATTTTTCCCCCTTTCTTGATAGTTGTGATGCTTCTATCCAAAATCGTTGCATTAACCACACCCAATACATCCCTTAGATACACCAGCTGCCCCCAATGTAAAAGTAACGTTTTAAATACAGGGTTATCACTATATATTCTTTCGCTGCCATTCAAACACCCATGAACACACATCCCCGTTTCGGGAAAGAATGAATAATTAAACAGATGATGAGGAGAATACTTTAAGTGAAAAAGAAAACAGAAATGAAGGGCATAAGCTCGACCTGACTGAGATTTACAGGAATTGCTGCCATTTTTCGCGCCCTGCCTTTAACTGCCACACAACACAAATGACATCGGGCATTTAAATATTAATTAGGATTAGCATAAGGAAAAATTTCGGCCAACGTATTTTAGAGGTCGAGGTTTTCCAGAAAGTTGACGCCCTTTCACTCCTGTTGATATTTTTCCGTACGAATCGCGTGCAGACGCGAAAAAAAAAAAGGGGGGGGAGACGTGCCTTGGCACGGAGGGTGAAATATGGGGAGGGGGGAATTGGGTGCCAGGTGAATGATAAAATAGGTAATTTCCATGCTACCTGCATTTAAAGGAAAATTCGGTGGGCAACACGGCAGGTATGAAGAAATTCTTCGTACGAAGAGAGGGGTGGTTCACTGCGTACAAGGTTACCTCTACAGTAACACTCGAGGACTGGGGCAGAGCCAAGAACCAGCAAGATATTTCCCCTCCCTCTCTTTTTCTTTCTAAATTTTACCCCAGTAAAAAGAACTAAAAACAGGGCTATTCTAAAAACGCGATTAACTTAGAATAAGAAAAAAAAGTGTTGCAAGATAATTGGAAAAGTTTTTTTTTTTTTTTTTTTGTTGTTTTTTATTTTTTTAAGATAATTGGAAAATTTTTTTTTTTTTGTTTTTTTTTTTATTAAAATTTTATTTTATTTTTTTATTTTTTTTTATTTTTATTTTTTTTTTTTATATTTTTTTTTTTTTTTTTTTTTTTTTTTTTTTTTTTGGCGTCGATGGCTAAATGGTAAGGCATTGTTCTTCAGTACCTGAAATGACGAAACCCATTTCTGGCATGGATGCTCAAAGCCATTCGGTATCGGCTTTAGGTAGTTGATCTCGGTCTCCTTAACTCTAATGCAGCGGTCGGGGAACCGAGGTAAATTACCCCAAATGGGGTAAAAATGAAATTTTTGGGGGTAAAAATGAAACTTTTTTGAGTAAAAAGTATATATTTTTAATTTGCTATTTTATAAACTTGTTAGTATTTTTTTTCGACTTAAACAATTTAGCAACATATGCAGGCCACGCCATCTCACTACCCACCACTAAAGTGTTCTCTTTGCGCAATAAAGCACATTTTATTTTACTTTAAATTGGGTACAAATAAAGTGACAAGTCAGAGAGCGAGTGTTTATTAGTTAGTTGCTGATTTTATCATTAATCATTGATATATCGATAAAGGTAAGCCGCAATTTAGAAATTTAATTTGAATATTTTACAAATAGTATTTTCTGTCTCCCTCGAGATGGCAGCAAATAGAAAAAGAACATACCAAGAAGAATTCCTTAATTACTGTTTTACACAAATAGAAGACAATGGTAGCAATGAAACCACAGTGTGTTGTATGTATGAAGGTACTGACTTCAGAATTTTTCAAAAAAAAAAAAAAAAAAAAAAAAAAAAAAAAAAAAAAAAAACAAAAAAAAGTCAATTGAAGAAACATTTAGATAATTTGCATTCACACCTGTCTTCCAAACCGCGAGAATACTTTGCAAATTTAGAAATATCTGTTAAAAGACAAAGATTGAATAGCAACTTGTTTGGTACATTCGATCAGCGTTCAGCATCAAGGGCTAGCTTTGAAGTAGCCTGGTTGATTGCTCGAAATAAGAAACCATACACTATTGGTGAAGATTTGGTTAAACCAGCTGCTGTAAAAATGGCAAAGATTATGTGTGGTCAAAAAGAAGCGAAGAAACTGAATTCAGTGCCCTTGTCTGCAAAAATTGTGAAAGAATGAATTTCTATATTAGCAGAAAATGTGAAGGATATATTTTGGGGTAATGATTAAAAAAGTTCCCCGACCGATGCTCTAGTGTAACAAAAAAGTAAACCGTAGCTTTCAAACCCAAACCAATAATTTTTTTTCCCTTTCTAATCTTTAGCCCCGGGAAACACATATATAGTTATAAACTAACTTAATAAGGCAATTATCTTGTAATTTTCTAAAAATTTACAGATGTTATACATTAAATACCATTTAGTAGACCAGAAACAATTTTGTTGGTCGCAATTCTTCGTAAAATCCTATATAACACGTTGACTGCTATGGTCACTGGTGACCAGCACTCGACTTGGTTACAGCGCCGTGGGGTTCACCGGTGACCGGCGATGCAGCAAATAATAAAAGCACATAACAAGTTGACTGCCATGAGGGTCACCGGTGGCCCCACTACGAAAACGGCTTCAAGCACGATTTTACAACTCATTTTCTCTGCTGCAAATAATATTTCAGCATATACATCACAATGAAAAGTTTACGTCGCTGCCTTGGGCAAATCACCGAAAATGTGTCTCGCATTGAGCGTGTTAAGGTAGAAAATGGATTAGGACACAGACTTGTGGAACGGATTAACTAGACAGTAAGTCCATCTGATTGTCTAATACGAGGAATTTTTCATCTGCAACAAAAGCTACCTCATCCAAAGGGCAGAGGCGACAATGAACTGTATGTAACAAAAGTGTGAGAAATAAACATAACAGAAAAAACACAAGGTCACAAAACATAAGTGTGAAGAATAAATCATTGGAGTTAGCTAAGATATTTGATTCTAATAATACAATACCTTGCAACATTACTAATTTTATTGCCGCAAAAAGCAGCTTAGCCAACGAGCTCAGTGGCCGAATGGTCAAAGCGCGCGATCCAGACCCGAAGATTGTGGGTTCGATGCTTGCCATGGAGGTTGATCCAAAGTACGGATTTTTAGTTTAAAAATATTATTTATTGTTTCCTTATGTTCTTGAACATTCTAGATCTTTCTTTAATATGTAAATTAGTTATGTCTCGAATATTCTGTTCGGGTATAAAAGCTGATACCCACTAGCTGTAGGCGACTTCCTGATCTTGTTAAGTTGTGAGTTGCTACTTAGCTTCAATAAATTCATCTGTTAAGTTAAGCGGTGTGTTCATTCGAATCTCAGTGACAATATTTTGTCTACTCCAATCATGTTAAAAAATTAAGTTCAAGAATATCATACTTATTTAAAGAAAAAACATTTATATCATTATTGCCTTCGATGAATCACAGATATTGTAGCACAGGAATTGAAGAATGACAATTATTTTTAACTTTAAAATTGTTCGAATCTGAAGGAATGTCAGCCAGTTGTAGATGTGCAATTCTTTATTTTACCATACTTAGAATGTCATTTGATACACGCTTTAAAACCACACTTTTAAGGTGATAACGACAAGTAGTATAGAAGTTACATGGTTTATCAAAGATACTTTATATTTAATTAAAGTTTTAATGAAACAAAAGCAAATAATTATACATTTTCCCGAATTTCAATAGAAATTAGTGAATATTGATTGCCCCAGGTAATTTTAAATTTCGTAAAAAAAAAACATAGAATTACTTTCGAAAAACACCTCAGAACTAAATAACTAATCTCTGAAATAATGATACAGTAAACTAAATAACATGTATATATAAGATCCAATGTGCGATATTATTAATGTAGTTAAACATCTTTAAGTTCAACTTACCCTCTTTGGTCTTGTTTAAAAAGGAAATGCGTAAAACAAATCTGCAAAGAAAAAGACAAATTTATTATACTGATTTTAACAAGAGTTATGCAAGAACATTTTTAAAATTTAATAAGTCGTTAACGAGAAGCAGGTATAATCAGAGTTTCAATTATAATTACTCACGCCATATGCATACCAGAATATTATTAAGAGACAATAAGGACACTACGAAAGAATTTTTTAGACTATTCATGTAATGATTCCAATATCCTTCGTTTGGCGTTATCCATCTATCTATCTATCTATCTATAATCTATATATATCATATCGATATAATCTATATATATAATCTATATATATAATATCGATATATATATATATATATATATATATATATATATATATATATATATATATATATACACATTAGGGTTCGTAAACATATTTTTTGAAAACATCAGAAATATAAAATATTTTGATATTTTCAATAGTCAACCTATTATTTTTTAAGTTATTTATATCGCTATGAATGATATAAGTTTAATTCGATTAACATAAAACGTCTAATTTATCTGTATATTATTTTTAAATTTTTATTATTAGACAACAAAGATATTAAAGATTAATTAATACTAAACAAGCAATATAATTTGCTTTGTTTTCATTAAAAACATAATATATATATAATTCAATCTAAAGAGTCAAGACAGTGAAATTATTTTTAGTATATCTGTTGCGGAAGCAGAAAATAATTGGTCAGCTAAATCAAACGTTTTTTTAATGGCTACTCTGGGTCGGGTGTTTTTAGGCAGTTAGTGCACTAAGTGATTCTAAAATAGAATTCCAACTGTAGCTTCAAGCATGCTACTGAAATAGTATTTCATTTTAAAATGTATATGTTTTTGTAGTGTCAAATTTGAATTATATTTTCTGACATTACTTGTATGTTACTTCTCGTATTGAAGTCAGTCGAAAAGAGAGTGTGTGTGTGTGTGTGTGTGTGTGTGTGTGTGTGTGTGTGTTAGGGCTGGAGCACCAGAAATTTAATATCACGATATATTCCCAAATTGATATTGGTATCATTGATATATCGTGATAATACTTTAAAGTAGTAAAGGTATATTACTAATTTTTAATAGCCTTTAGCTTTCTATCCAGACCTCTTGTGAATTAAAATTTTTAGAATTACAATTTTATCCTAAAAGTTAGGATTTCTGAAAGGTTGAAACAACTTTTTAGGAGTAATTCATTTTAGCACGTAAAAGAATATATATATATATATATATATATATATATATATATATATATATATATAGAGAGAGAGAGAGAGAGATAGATCTATCTATATCTATCTATATCTATATCTATCTATATCTATCTCTCTCTATATCTATCTCTCTCTATATCTATATCTATCTATATCCATATCTATCTATATCTATATCTATATTTATATCTATATATTTATATCTATCTATCTATCTATATCTATCTACATCTATCTATATCTATCTATCTATATCTATCTATATCTATCTATCTATATCTATCTATCTATCTATATCTATCTATATCTATCTATCTATATCTATCTATCTATATCTATCTATCTATATCTATCTATCTATATCTATCTATCTATCTATATCTATCTATCTATCTATCTATATATATCGATTGTTCAAAAGTAAATTACACCAAACACAATTGCTTATTCAAATTAGAAACCATTACTGTTAATTTACGTTGCCCATTTATGCGAAATTATATTTCTCCCAAGTCGAAATTAAACTCCTTTCATTGGTAAACTGATCTTCGGTATCGGATTCCGCTTGTTCGAATTTCGTTCCTGGCAGGTATGTTCGTAGGCACCCGGTATCAGCTTTAAATAGTAAGTGTCGGTCAGTACTTGATTAATGATATATCAGCAGAGTAGATTTTTAATATTGTTATTGTGATAGTTAAATTATATCAATATTTGCCAATATATTGGAAAATAATCCAGCATTAGTCTGTGGGAGGGGTGTTATGTAACTATTCTCTGCAAGGTCTGGGGATTTCCCACATATGCGGCTTCAGATATTCATTTTTTATGGCCTGTGAATACGGTGGTTGCGGCCGTTAAGTACTTTTTTTTAAGAGGCTCTAGTCCCTTTTGTAACTGGGG
>CM063501.1:45289838-45294838 GCA_032207245.1 Pardosa pseudoannulata
AAAATTCTCTTCAAATTTTTTTGGTGAAAAATCAGTTTTATAAAACCTTTTGATTATCTTCAAAATTTATTCATATATTTTTATTTGAAGTGGAAGGCGGTTTTAAAAAACTTTTTTTAAAAAAAAATTTCAAAATTCCTATGAAATTTCTGGGGAAAAAATATTTCCGAAAATTCTTTTGAAATTTTTTTGGGGAAGGCGGTTTTTTAAAATCAGTTTAATTTTCAGAATTTTCGAAAATTCTTTGAAATTTTTGCATTTTAGACTTCGCCACAAAATTTCGGAAATGTTCGGATCAGAATCATCCGAGTAATAGGCATTAAAAGTGTCAAATATTTAATAGAAAAAGTACTAATTCATAAACTAGTCGCAACAACAGAATCAGATAAGCCTCAAATGCTATGCATAATCTTGCTTTGTAACAGCTCAGAACACTGATTTTACAAAAACACGAAAAGTTATTCTCAGCAATGGGAATTCTATAAAATTCCGTCCACAGTCATAATCATAGTTTGAAGATCAAATCCGTGGGTTTTCATGAAAGCTATCACTCCTTTTTCTCCCCACAAAATGTCTTTCAGGCGCCTGGGCAGTTAATATCGTCATAGACCCCCTTGTTTCTAACAATAAAGCAAGAATTACGAGGAAAAAGCGTTGCTATGTTCTCCCACTTAGCGAAACAAAAGAGCCCTTCAAGAAATTATCAGTGACGCCACTGTTTAGTTATTTATTATCGTTTCTCGCCTCTCAACGCTAAACATCGTTTTTCTCCCTACCGGACACTGTCGGAATCATTGAGCGTCATTCATAATAATACGATGACAGCTAAATTGATTCGAATGTCTTTATGATCTGATATCCGATTAGTGCCGCCAATTAAACTGTTAATCGCCTAGCGGTCATATATCAAGGCAGTTAAAAATAGTCTCTAAAAATTTTTAACATTTTATTTAAACAATTTTTTTGTTTTGTTTTTAATGGAAGTAGATGGCAACTTTATAAACAATCTCCCAAATTTAAGTATCTCCAGTAATTTATAATTGTGTGTGTGTTGTAAAGAAAATTTTAATTTCATACATTTCAATGACTTTAATTAAATTATAATAATTCAGAAAACACATCTTGCTTTTCAACCACGTTTACTTCATTCAGTACATTTTATCAATTTTAATTTGGTATATAGCTTTCATTTTGAATTCAGTAGTTTTATTTTAAATCCAGTTTTTATAAATCAGTATTATTGCATCACTAATAGCATTATCGTTTAAAAAAGTATTTAACATGCATGTCAAGGAAGTAATATTTTTATGTGTAGAAACATTAGTTCTCTTTAAATGATCAGGGAAAAAACAAATTTCCACAAGAATGTGCCAGGAAAAATTAAATAGCCTTAAAATAAAAATAAACTACAAGAATTAGGTTTGATTTGATTTGGAGCACTACAGTCTAATGTTTTGCTACACTAAGCATTACGAGACCGGGACCTACTGCTTAACGCCCATTCTGAACGGCTACTGACATTCATGCCACAGTGGGATTCGAACTCCGGTACCTAATATCAGCGCCCTAACCATTCGGCTATCGTTCGGCTCTACACGAATTAGATTTTTATATAGAAGAGATGCAGTGGTGCATCACCGGGGGAAGCTAAGAGGGGTCAAGGCCATCCCAGGTATTAAAAGTTTTTTTTAAATTTATTTATTTTTTTTTTTAAATGCATAGTTACTAAAGCAAAATAAGTTATAAACGCCTAAACTTATTTTTTAATAACGAGAATAACCAATTACTTTCTTGGTAATACGGTACAAGCACGTGATCTTCAGTTATATTTATAGCATAAATATGTAGTTTTTGCTATTAAAGCTAAACACTAAAATTATTCAATATTTTAATTATGGTGTCGGGAATAAATATCCAGCATTTTATTCTTAGCATACTTTGGTGAACAATTCAAAACACGGACCTTTCCATTAAATACCCCCCCTTTTTTAATAACATTATCTTCTTTTCTTTTCTCCTTACCATTTTACTAGAATTTTGAAATTCTGGAAATTACATTTCAACTGTTTGTTACTCCTATCGGGTGCGAATTGTCCTCATTTGGATCCCGTGTCCATTACGGAACGCATTTGGCATTTTGGACACAATGTAGCGGTCCTACGACTGATGAGCTCGTACTAAATGCCTCCTCTGCTAACTTTAGTTACGACTATGGTCAGAGGTTTCAAACATTTTACATTTTTATAAACGGCATTCCAAAACACTATTCGTAAACAGACAAAAAACAGAAACAAAATGTTTCTATACTCATTCACAAAAATTGATCCAGCAAACATGCATTCTTGCCAAAACATATATTGTAAGAAAAAGTAAATTAGATCGGGAAACTAATGTAGGCATTTTGTATAAAATCCCAAACACAACCCGAGAAAATTCTCAGGGGTTTTCAAATCTTAAGTCAAAGGCAAAAAATTCCGCGTCCCTTTCATTTGCTTTCCCCTGTTTAACCCCTAACCTAAATTGACCACTGGATGCCCTCAGAGAAGAGGTCTAACCAATTATAATTCTACATCGCCTAGCGGCCAATTTAGGAAATTTCCAAACAAAAATGAGATGCATTCTATCGGAGACCGATTTTTTCCTCGAGATTTTCACATAGATTTTGACTCAGATGTTGACCCTGGTGTTAAAGGCCTTTTACTTATACCTTCATGTTAGCTGACCCCTCAGTTTGACCTGTCCATATAATGGAGTGGGAACCCATCCTCCAATTTTCTGTTAATAAATGTCTTTAACTAAAACGGTGTCACTTTTATGGGCCACGGCTGCAACCTCCCATCGCTAAGTCCGTTTTACTACATATGTATAGTTTTTCTTTTTGAAAATATCAAAATATTCAATATATAGATACTTAAAACAGTTAACCAATTGTTTAAGATATTAATATTTCTATGCATGATACAAACTTAATTCACTTTACATAAAACCTCTATTTAATGTTTGTATTAATAAATCTAATATTTTTTTAATTTAGCAACAAAAATATCGAAGTTTAACCACCACAAAACTGAAACAAAAAATTCTAAAATTGCCTTTAGTTTACATTAAAAATACAAAATATATGTTTGCCATCTAAAGGTTCAAAGACAGTTGAAGTACAGCTGTTGAGGCAAAAGCAGAAAACAATTGCTCGGCCAAATTAGACATTTTGTTCTTAATGAGCATTTTGTATATGTGTATGTGTATATATACATATATATATACATACATAAATTATATTATATCATAATACATATATGTAATGAGACGGACTTCTCGATGGGTGGTTGCATGGTCTCGATGGGTCTTGATGGGTGGTCATGGCCCATAAAAATGACACCATTTTAGCTAAAGCCCTTTATTAAGATAACGTTGGAGGACGGGTTCCCACTTCATCTTAGGGACGGGACAAACTGAGGGGTCAGCTAGCATGATGTAATAAGTAAAAGACCCCTAACACCTGGATCAACATCTCAGTTAAAATCTCTGGGAAAAATCTGCCTCCGACAGCGTGCATCTCCTTTTTGTTAGGAAATTTTCTAAATTGTCCTTTAGGGCAATGTAGAGTTATAATTGGTTAGACTCCTTCTCTGAGGGCGTAAACTGTAGCCCCAGCTGTCAATTTAGGTTAGGGGTTAAAAAGGAGAATGCAAAAGGACGCGGGAATTTTTAGCCCTTGACTTAAGTTTTGTAAACCCCTGAGAATTTTCCTTATATATATATATACACACATATTAGTGCTCGATAGCTGCCAATTATTATCGAGATCTAAATTAAGTTTGAAGCAATATATGAGACCTACAGATGTATAAAAGATACATATATCACTGAAGATAACGAGTTTGATCAACAATTTTTAGAATTATGTTTTTAAATTACTTGAATTAGAAACCTCGAATGAAGATTAGCAAGCTGGTCAAAATTTACAAGCCTTCCGGAGTAATTTTCAAAAAAATGTATATCTCTTAAACTGTGCCTCAAAAGAAAACTTACATTTTGTCCATGTATTTTACACACGCTTCATATTTTCGTATTTGCATGAACAGCAGGTGCTAGAACAGCGTCTGTCTAGAAATAGGACACACCTGTGCTAAGTATAACTTCAATGTTATATCACAAGATTTGAAAATATATGAAGTACGGTATTTACTCGTGTTTCAATTTTTTTCCCTCTTAAAATTTGGGAGGAAAGATTTTAGATGCACTTGATATACGGGATGAACCTTTTCTGATTCAGGTAATCGACCGTTATACTTACGAATCTACTGGTACTCGATAAAGAAAATAAAAGGGAAAGAATCTTACTATTAGTATTGCAGCACTAGAATTTCTAATTCATTCATACTGGACTTTTAATAGGAAAATACTACTAGCACTACCAATTATTATCTTTAGACACTAAATTTTCAATTTTTAAACGCGGTTCCCATTTTTTTTTTGTTGCACAGTGAACTATTTTCGGCTTAAATGCTGCAGAAGAATTAGATTACTTTTCCATCTTTTTGGCATGTTGTCACAAAACGTTCATTTCTCACAGAACGAAGAGAACATAAAAAAATAATAAAAGAGTACAATCCCTCGTATAACATAGCGTCTATTGAATTGTTAAAAGTCCATTTACTGACATTTGGGGGGGGGGGTAATTTCGAAGAATTCCTTGGCATTTTATTTAATATCTTAGAAAAAATTATATATATATTTATATATATATATATATATATATATATATATATATACTTTTAATTGTAGATTAATTTTAAAAGATTTTAATTAGGGATTCTTTACTGAGACTGACGCGGCGTGAGGAGTTAGCCACATAAATACGGCTCACGCGCAGTGATCGGTAGCAGAAAGCAGTGTGCACATTCCACGGACAGAGCTGTGGCTAACCGAAGCAGCTAAGCCCGCCTTTGTTAGAAGTTGAGCGCCAATGTGCGGTGCCATTGAAAATGATTGATGAG
>CM063501.1:45302338-45334838 GCA_032207245.1 Pardosa pseudoannulata
CTTTGGGTTTTCTTTCTTTTCTGGTCATTTGTTAATAATTCAAATTAACTGACATTAATGAGCGATGATCTTCAAAATTCAAATGGTTGGGGTATATTAATTTTTCGCTTATTCTTAATTTCCCTTTTTTAATCAACTGTAAAATAATTAATCTTAACGGCCTCGGATATGTATTTTATAAAGCAGGGTCTCCAACTGCTTAACATTTAAAATGACGAAATCTTAGTTTTCAATTAAACCTGTGTCATACCGTATCATATCGGTCTATATCATATTGGACCCATGTCATATTAACAGAATATCTCGAAAATTAGCCAATTATGAAAAGCGTAGCACTCAATTCTGCATAAATTGTCCACTGTTACGATTTTGTCCTTAAATGTTGAAACCCCTAATTCAAACAATAATCGAGATAAAATTCAAGAGGCCTCCAATATGTTAGCAACTAGCCACGAAATTACGCCCTGCTTAAAATACATTAATAGTTATAGGAAAGGAAAATGTCAAAATACTCAGCCTGTGATTAATAATGTGTGTAAAATCGGACAATCTTAAAACTTCGGTAAATATCCCTTTTAAAGTATGGACTCTGTTTCGGAAAAAAAAAATAGTGAAAATTGGTTATACCGAAACATTCACATGATGAAATGCTGTATGGAGGAAAACTTACAGCAATAATGGGAATTTAGGGGCCAGGATTACATGATTTATCAAGTAGAACATTATATTAGATATCACTTTAGAGGAAAAAAAATTTTTTTTCATTGATATTAGAAAATATAGAAATATAAGTAATGTCGGCAAATAATAAATGATACTAATCTAATAATCGCATGAAAAATACTAAGTTTTTAGTAGTTCAGTTAAAATTTATACCTATATTAAAAAATTCTTACATTTAAATTGCTCCAGAAAATGGTAGAAATATATTTTCTACAATTATTTGGAAACACATAACAAACATATAGATAAACACGCTCGCTGCTGAGCCTCGGTTTGAGATAAACTCAGCTCCCCCCCCCCTTTTTTTTGAAGGGTGGGATCTATACTCTGTAGAAAATAATGTTCTGATCGTTTATTTAATCTTCTAAAACTAAATCAACAAACGTAAAGAAATATGCATTTTTTCTTTTTATGTTTCAATTAAGTTTTAAATCAAGTCTGGAGTGCGCACTAGATAATAGTTTGAAGGCTAAACTATTTTCTCACTAATTTATATTCACATTCATTCATTATTTAGCGTGCACTAATGCAAATGAGCTTTTTGTGAAATGCTGGCGTAATACATAATCACCATAGAAACTGGCAAATAAATTAAGAGTTATCAATTTTTAAGATTGCGCAGGATTTATTTATGCAATGATTCTTCAACAGGGAATGCTCAGTCGGGATAAAATCGGGAAAATAGTTGAATCCTTTCGGATAGAAATATAAGAATCTTTTTTTCGCGAGGTAGAGGAATAAAAAATTTTAAACACAAATCAAGAAATTCAGGGAGAAATAGATAATTTTCATTAACCCTTTAAAGGTCACGATTAAAAATTCGTTCAGATTTAACAAAATTAGGTTATAAACGTTGTCTGTGAAATTTATAAATAGGAACCATATGAAAACAAATTTTACATTCCGTTGGGAGGTTGGATTTTTATTTTTATTTTTTTTGGGGGGAGGGGGAGCATAATTGTGAAATTTTTCCCTTTTACAGCATGAAAATAAAATTTTTAAAATTAATTATATCGGAAGAACAATGTATAATTATCATCAAAATGATGTAAGAAGTAGATAACTACACAGTTTTTCATTGTTCTTTTGGGTAGGTGTTTTTATTTGAAGTCAAATTTGAAAACGAACTCGAATTTGAAAAATCAAATTCGAGTTTTTTTATGTAAAGCAATTTTAAACTCATATATTTCAAAGGGAAAAATAAATTATGCAAATTCTATTATCTATTACTACATCAAAGTGTCAATAACACAGAAAATCGAAAAAAAAATCTTCCGGATATTTTTATAAAGAAGAGAAAAAAGTATTAATAGGCGGTTTCGTTGTAAAATTACTGTCCGTTAAAGGGTTAAAACATTTATCGGGAAATAATATTTTTAAAGTAATAAATCAAGCAGATACATCGCAGTTCAGTTCGTTCACAGACTTTTATAATACTCTTGCTAGTTAGTCAACTAAACGAAAACTATAAAAGAAATACTAAGAAAAATTTATTTCATTTATTGCATGAAATTGCATGTGCTGGTGTGGAGCTATTGAATTATCATCTATTATTGCATCTTGGTACAGGACATTAGGGAATCTCATTTCCCTTTAAATTATCAAAAAGTAAATAATTTATGTTCCTCTGCCAAGTCGCGCAGGGGACCGATTTCAACTGTTGAATTTTTTGTTAAAATTTCTATGAATTGTTGACTGTGGTCTTCATCTATTCTTCTGTCTAACTATATAATGTATTTATAATTATTGTAACTTAATATTATCTTGCAAGTTTGTTTAAATAAAGAGCTGATGGCTCTATGTCAAGGGATGTTTCAGTGGATCCGGTTTGGTGGCCTGGTTGGGCGTCGCTTCAAAATTTGGTTAGGAAAATTTTATATTTTGGTATTAGGCTCGATTGTTGTTTCGGCGACGTATCATCTTCCGTATGGCTTCGGCCTTGGTGGAGTAAGAAGTGACTTATTGTATGAAATTAAAACTTTTTTTTATAATAGTAATATTAATTTCGCAAACGTGTTAAAATACCAACAATGAACAAACATGGCCTTTTCTCGCGTCCTACTTATATTGAAATCCATTTATTTACAACATTATTGTAGATGGATCATCCATCTGTGAAATACTTATTGAAAAAGTGGATGGAGAACTAAACTTATTAGAAATGAAATTGTCATTGCAGATGCAGAAAAGATCTAGTTCAATATTTGAGTGATGGTAACTCTTAGAAGAATCACACTTAAAGAAAGCTACTTACAGTTCAGTTTTTGATATAGCGTGCGATTTCACGATGATTTTGTAATAATCGAAATATCGTTCACAGTTGACTAATTGTCTTACGGATATTCTTTAATAAATTTAGTGCCGAATTTCAAATATTTCACCAAAGTTAAATATTTTAAATTTTATCAATACATTTTTGTTACATTTCAACAACGATTTTTAAACATTTATTTTGTAAAATTTTAAGCTCAACGCATTTTTTGTGCGTTTTATACGTGCTCTTAAAGACTTGTGTATCCTTTGAACTAAATTAAAAATTAATTTATAAATTAAATATTAAGTATATATAGTGTGGAATTTTATAAATAACAAGGTATATAAAACTGAAATGGGGCTCTGTCACCTCGTGTGCTTACCTCTGTTGCATGCAATTTAAACGAAGAAAACAAATGATTTTGTAAATTGGTATACTTAAAATGATAATCTATATTAAGTAGAAAAAAAAAGTACAATTCAAGGTATTCATTCGATTATTGAGTTGCTGGAAAAGTGTGTGTGTGTGTGTGTGGGGGTGCAAATACATAATTTGGAAAATAAAACAGACAGCTCGCCGACCTATAGCCGAATGGTTAGGGTGCTGGCCTTCGGAACCGGAGTTCGTGGATTCGAATCCCACTATGGCATGGATGTTCGTAGCCGTTCGGAATTGGCTTTAAGCAGTAGGTCCCGGTCTCATTAGCCCTCGTGTTGCAAGAAGTAGACCGTAGCGCTCCAAAATCAATCAATCAAAACAGACAGCGCACTTCGACTAGAAATTTTATGCACACATATTTGTGAAGATTTTTTGTTCCAGTATACAATTTATAAGCTATTGGACAACTGTGTCCGAATGGCAGCTACTTTCTACTCTACCAAATCTTGTTGTTGACCAAAAAGAATTATGCCCTTCTTACTAAATTTAACAAATCTGTTCATACATTCTAATTAATTACTTACAACACTTCCCTTTTTTATCTTATGTACAATTCCATTTTTTCCTCACATACATTTTCATTAAAATTCTATGAAAGATTTTTAAAGACAAAAAACTGTAAAATTTAACAAAGTTCTTGAGGTTCTTTTGGCAGCAGTTTCTTTTGGTAGCTCACAGTAGGATATAAAAACAGCAAGGAGAGCTTCATAAGTTAAGAGACCACAGTATTTTATTTCTACACATGATTCTGCATCAGGTGGTTAGGAAAGAACCTGGAGTTATAAACCTTTCATATAAGGATTTCTATATAATGCATATGTTATTATAGATGTAGATGTTGCTGTATTAATTTTGAAACAAGAGGAAGAAACCCTTCCCATTCCATTAAAATTTTCACTTTACGTTCTTGTTCTACATAGTTTCGTGATTTATAACTAGCGAAATGATCAAAGAAAAAAAGGGGCGAAAATATTAACAGCTGCATCATATATTTCATATATGTTTTGTGCAGCTGAAAGACTTCAAATCTCACACCTATCAATGATCTCAAAAAGAAAGAATTGAATGCAAAACAAAGTTTGCGGTTACGGTTGGAAATAGGGTGTGTGTCTATGATGTGTTGTAATCCTGCAGGATGAGTAAGCAATGAATGAACGTTAAGAGAAAACATTCACGTGATAAGATAGTTCGGTTTCACGTGGTTTAAAAATCCAGTTGGTAATAAATATGACAGGGAAAATCCCTTTTTGTAATACAAATACGATAACAGAAAAAAGTGGTTAAAATTCTTGCTCATACAGAATCTTTTAAATAAAAAAAGTAGTTTAAAATTATTTTTCATCCCACTTTTAACTTACATCTATATATAGGCCTCATATGTGGAAAAATTTGATTTAATTCTTATTATTACTAGATAGTACAATCATAACAAGTGGATACCTTGGGCTTATTAAAGCCAAATATACAGCTTAATAAAGGCAAATACAGAAAAAAAAGCTGTCTTTTTACTTATAACTTTAAATATCTCCCTTATAACAACATACGTCTATTTGTACTTATAACAGTAATAAAATTTACCATTTAAATGTCATGTCTATCTTTCGTAACTTTTCTAAATGTCCACTAGAAATGATATATTTTTCTTTTATCCAAATTTAAGCTAAATATAGTTTACACATAAAAGAGACTGCCCATTATCAGACTAGCGTAAAAGTAAATTGCCATAATTTTAATGCCATAGTTCTTCATAAAATCACAAAGAATATAATCAATATAGTTAAAACAACTGTTTGGTAAATTTAAAAGACAACATATACTATATCCACGAACAATAATAAAGCGTTTCCTATCATCTCACACACGCGAGTTTTTCATAAAGTTAAATAAAAGTTTTTGAATTTCACTTTACTGGACACCGATAAGTTGAAGCAAAAGTTTTAAGTTAAATACTGCATCAACGATTTTCAAATAGTATGCAGTAAAAAGATATTAATCCCAGAATAATTAGTATCTTTTTACATTAATACCACTTTAAAGATATTATTGAGAAACAAAAATAGAAAAGTAATAATTGAATTTTTAAATATTATGGGTGTATATATATTATACACATATATAATATATATTATACATATATACACTATGTTGTTAATGATGACCGGACACTTGCGATTTTAGACATTTTGTTAAAAATCTAGTAAAATTCACGAGGAATTACCCTGAGATCTCAGTTGTGTAAACAGGATGGTAGATGTCATATTTCAGCTAAGAATTTTTTCCCAAACCCCTTAGGGACCATCAGCAAATTAATGAAAAGCGAATATTTTTTGAATAACCCTGCAAAAAGAAATGTATAAAAAGCGTTGAAACTTTAGCACATTGATTAGGATACTTCTTGCAATAATATGTATTCATTGTTATGAGGATAACACGTATACTCGTGGAGAAATTAAGGTTTTTATAAAAACAATCCCAAATTCATCAGTGTTTTGCTTATAATTTGCAGAGTTCTCAATATCAAAGTATGTTATTTTCAGGACGCAAGACAAACAACACTGTATACAATACCCTGCAATCGGAATAAAAAAAAATAAATTCCAGTCTATAGTGCCATCTAGTGTGGAACATTGTAACTAATTTTAAAGTTTGTCTGCCTGGAAATTTACTATTGTCTCAAGCATATTGCAATAAACTGAGTTTTTATCACTGCCCGTTTAGTTTTTATTGATTTTTCAAATATACTGGTCATTTTTGAAACACCCTGTATGATGATGGTTAACATGATTGGTACTTATAATTGTCCAAATATAAATGCATATTTGCACAGCTATAAGTACAAATAAATTAGAAAAAATATTACTTTTGTTATACACCATACTCATTTAACCATACCTAACGAATTTTCCGGTTTGCGGTTCCTTTCTACTTTACGTGACTTTCCTAAACGCGACTGACTGTTTGATGCTCAGTTCCATTTCAGCTGATAGGTTCTGTTATTCTAGTCATACCCGGCGCACAGACTATCAATGACACACCAAATCGATGGAAATTAACTCCGTTTCCCCGACGCTCCTTTGCATAAAGAATATTGTTATTCTCCGGTTCAGCAGTTCCGATTCTTCCAGCCCAACACCCGCTTCATTTTTCATTCCAATTTTACATTCACTCCACTCATGTTCCTTTAGATGTCCGAGGTAAATGCCAACAGTGTTGCTAAGAGCGGGTCTAAAATACCTCAGCAGCAGACGCATAATTAGGACAACACTGACACAGGAACTTAATTATGCGCTTGCGTTCGGCTTCGAGAGATACTTTGATCTATTTAACCTGTTAACTCGTCCGCTTTTTTTTAATAGAAAATATTATTCGTCTAATGCTCACTAACACGCGAGGAGCTTTGAAAGAAGACTAACTAATATTAATAATACAAAGCTAAAATTGTGCCCTTGACTCGGGGCGTTTATTTCTACCAGATGCCAAAACGAAAGGCAGATTGTAAAAATGTATGTTACAGGCATTAACAGATTTAGTCTGTCTTTCGAAATCGACTTTCTGGGCTTTCTATATCAAGATAGAGACATGAAAGTGTTGCATGTCTCTGTGTTAATGCAGTGTTGTTAAGTTGCGTAAATGCCATGGAAATAAATTCATAGAAAAAAAATTGTTTAATAACCACGAATAAATTAACATGCGTGGAAAACAAACATGGAAAAGAAATAATTGTTTGATTGGTTGGTGTCGTGCCCATCTAGAAGTTATAGTATTTAGAGTCTCACCAAAATAGTTTAACGTATAACCGCGATTAACCCACGGCGACAACCGTTTCTCCGTTTAAACAGAGATTAATCGCGGTTAGCCGTTACACGATTTTGGTGAGACCGGCCCTTAGACTTCGAAGAGTGGTTTGGTTTGGAGAGGTAAAGCGCTTTCCCACTTACCGACACGATAACGTCTGTATCGGCCGGCAAATAATGTAACGACAAAACGGTATCGTGTCGTCTAGAAGCAGTTTTTCCACTCTACCGATATCGTTTCATTTAAAGATGGCGGTAATCTCGTACAAATTTTATAATAACTGGAGTTGTAACTTTTATAGACTTAGTACAACAATTATTGTTAGAAAAGTAAATTTTAACGCTGTTTCATTGCGCACATTTTAAAAACATTGGATACTAGGCACCAATTTCTTATATTCTTTCCACCGGTAATAGGCTAGTGAAGCATTGGCTCCGCCTCTTTTTTGTGAAAAGGTCAATTTAATATTTAACGTGTGAGCCGTTTTGGCGTAGTGTTAGCGCGTTGCGCTAGCATTTTTCCGCCTCGGGTTCGATTCCTGGTGTTTTTTTTAACTATTTCATTTTAAAAATTTTAATTTTTTTTCTGAAACACTCTTAAATTTACTAAAATTTTGGCATTTAATGATTAAAATGATTTTTTTAAACAATAATATATTAAAAAAATAAAAATAGAAATGTTTTCAATTTTAATTGCTCTTTTCTAATTTTATGTACTTAATTTTGTCCTTTTCATTTCCCTTTTTAAATCTATTTAATTTGAACTATTAACACATTTACCAGATCTTTTTTCTTTAGTAACTTTACCTCTTTATAAATTTATTAAACAATCTTACATCAAAATTTGATACACTCAGTAATTTGCTTTCAAAAGCAACAGTATGTGATAAATGAACTTATTAATTATTAAAGATGAGAAATTAAAATAACAGATGTGAAATTCAAACAGTAATGATAGCAAATATACGATAAAATTGCATTTTATGATCAAGCAAGTGGGTATAACATAAAATAATAATAAAATCTGAGCAGAATATGCCAATTTAATGCGTAAGAAATCTAAGTATTTAAATATTATATTAATAATGAATTTAAAAATAAATTCATATAACCACTGTATTACAAAAAATATAATTCATTAATCCAAAGCAAACAACGTGAGTATCGATAGCTCTCAAAATGTCGGACCGATTCAAAAGGAATAGCGCTTGTGGAACGACAAAACTGCCCGATAACTGATATCGGCCGTTCGAAAATGACAAAATTGTCATTGAATCGGTTGGTGGGAAAGCGAGTAGCTCATCTTAGTGCATTTTACGTGCGCCGATGTCGGAGAACGACAGTCGTCTAAGATTTATCGCTGTCGTGTCGGTAAGTGGGAAGGCGCTCGTACGGTCTACGTTTTTGCAACACGAGGCCTAATGAGACCGGGACGTACTGTTTAAAGCCGACTCCGAACGGATACGAAAATCCATGCCACAGTGACATTCGAACCCACGAACTTTGGTTCCGACGGCCAGCACCCTAACAATTCGGCTATCGTTCGGCTAAGAGAACTGAAAACTGAAGATCCTTTTCGCTATATCAGAACTACAGTGGGCTCCGCTTAATGTGATCAGTTTGGGATACCGTGATTTTGATAACCGATTGATAACAATAAACGATATACAAAATTAGATAAATTTACCTCCCCCCTTTAATTCACACGTACTACAGTTCAAAATAAAATTAAAAACTCACCATATATTTATGTACTGTATATTATTCTTTAAGACATAAAAAATGTTTACATAATAAAAATAATTTATCAATTGTTGACAGTCTACAATTCTTTCTAAGAAGCTCATAAATTGTTCGTCGTCATTATGTTTTTTAAAGTCATCGGAGAACAGTTGTACTCCCCGTTTCAACACTTTCAATGCAATTCAGAAGCTGAGAAATGGTTAACTGCGCTGGTTTATATTTAGTACCCTGACATAACGATTAAAAATTTCGATATTTAGTTTTAATGTTAAATCATTTCTATTTCTGGCTTCCATATCGACCAACTGCAGGTAAACGAGCAAGGCATAAAATGTGAATACGCTCCTTCTCAGTTCCGAATAGAATTTGTTACCTTCTACTTATCTGACAACTATTGACCACCAGCAGAGTGTGCTTATTTCTGAAAAATGCTGAGGATCGGTTCCCTAACCATTAGACCATTTTTCGGCCTTCCAGGCTTGCCCACATTCAGCCTCGGTCAGGAGCAACATTCTTTTAGGATTTAAAATTTAACATGCTACCCACAAAGTACAAGCATAGGCAATTTACTTATATAATAATCTAAACAAAATAACCTAAACAAATTAAACAATTACATATTTAATTGGTTTCTAAATTAAATCGAGCAAATTATGTTAAACACACAGTAATGAATTATAAAGGGTAAATTAAAATTTATGCATTTAATAATGTTTACGCAACTTCTTTTAACATTTTTTTTTTCAAAAAGCTATTCTTGTAGCAACATAGACCCTGATTAAAATACATACTCTTTTTTTATCCATCAAAAATTCTAGAATTTCTTTTACGCAAATCTGACCAAAATTCAGTTTGGTTTTTCCACACTGTAAACAATATTATACATTTTTTAACATACAGCATTACTGTGTGGAAAGAATAGTATATTCAGCATTATTTTTTTTCAAGACTTTGTATTCGATTGCTGAATTGTAATCTTTTATTTGTCCAAAATTTATGTTATTTTCCGGAGCAATATGAGGGGTTTACGGAGTTATCAAATTCTCCGGAACAACTCCGGAGAATCCAGAATAGTTGGTATGTATGAGCTTTCTAAGAGTGTGTCGTCGTAATTTAGCAGCAGGGACCAAGAAAAAACCCACAGGCTTGGCCTGCGTTCTCGAGAGGTACTTAGAGGACATCCCGACCGCGAACGTATTTTATGTACCTCAGTCGCCATTAATGAAATAGACTAATCTTTGGCTGGCTGGAGTTCCGATTCCGCTACTCTCTGGTTAGGAGATCACGCCTTTGAGGACTGAGCTATAGTGACTTTAAATTAGAAAGAAATATGCTGTACTTTTAAGTCTCTTATACGCTTTGCTTTTATAATACGATTTCCATACAACATAGAATGAAAAATAAGACAACTTTCCTAAAACGCGATTTCCTTAAGAACATGATTCTCATTAAGTTCATAAGAACACAAGAACATGACAACAACTCAGATAGCTTGAAAATGTATCGCTATCAACAATTATTCGATACGGTAAATTTTTGTAATGGTAATTCATGGGGTATTCTCAATTTCAGTCATCAGGGAATTTCCATAAAAGTGAACAAATAATACAACACTGCTCCTTTTTTTATTTATAAAATAGAATGTTAAATCATGCACTTTATTCATTAACACGATGACTTGTCACACATATTTCCGATGGTTTGCCCAATGCGTCGACGTGAACTTTCATTATGCGATGCATATCTGAAATATTATTTGCAACAGATTAAATGATTTATAAAATCCTGCTTGAAGCAGTGTTCGTGGTGGGGATCACCGGTGACTCCCACGGCGCGGTAGGACATTGTTACGATTGTCCTTTTTTTCAAACACAATTGTGCTTCGAATTCTAAGTGATTATTCTCATTTTTTAGCATTTAAAGTAGCCAGGAAGAACTAGAGCAAAGAATTGGACTAAAAAAGTGGTGACACATTGTTAAGATTACGTTGATTCCCCTTTTCTTTGCCTTGAATGTTTCAATCTGACTCATCGCAATATGCACTGATAAAAAGTATATTTTTCATTTACTAATGAAATTATTTTTATATGTTCTATATTGCATTAATTTCTTCAAACCATTATAATAACAATGGTATTATTGAAAAATTTATCAGTATCCATATTTACTATAATTATGCACTTTTATTATTTGCTGAGTAGCTGGTCACCGGTGGCCCACGGCGCTGCAGCCAAGTCGAGGGCCGATCATCGGGTGACCCTGTTAAGTAAGAATTCAGTTATTATATAGTTCTGAATAGGTTCGATTAACTTACAGTTCATTTATTTAGGAGATTTTACATTTTAAAGCAGTGTTGCATGAAGTCATTTAATTTGTGCTAATTTTGAATTTCTTATAACACGGTATAAATCTGATTTCTCGTATTTCTACGCTGTTCATAACACTGTTTTCATAAAACGTACATCCTGATTTTATTTAATTTTAAGTTTCACAGACATGTCAACATTCAGGCACTTGTGTCAGGAGCAACAGCGTAGTTTGAAATTTTAACATGCTAATTACAGATTATACATAAGTACATACCTTATTGACTTCTGAATTAAAATTAAGTTTAAAATATTTACACAGTAGTAAATTGTAAAAAATAAATTTAAATTTATGCATTTAAAAATTTATGAGTAGCTTTTTTAGCTTTAACAACTTATGTATTTCAGAACAGTGCTTCTCGTAGCAACATTGACCCTGATTAAAATATTTCCATTTTTCTATCATCAGGAATTCTAGAGTTTGTCTACTCAAATTTGACCTAAACTCAGTCTTGGTAGGACTACTTAAGAATTTGGTTCCCTTGGCAAATTTGGTGAAAATATTGACGATATTTACTAAAACACAAAGGTCATCCCTCCAAACATTGTATTTCCTGCTTTTCTGGTGACTTTAATCAATGCACAGTGTGCAATCGTAATAGAATTATATACTCTTGCTTAATTAAAGAAAACGACTTGAAAACCGGACATTTACATTTATGGGCAATCCATCCCTTAACAGTTTACAAACGCAGCAGCTCCAAATTATTAAAAATCAGCCATATTGAACCATTAATGGTTTGTTATATCTAATTTTTTTAAGCATTGCACATCTTTAATATATAAGAAAAGAGTTACACAAGGAGAGTTGGATGCAAATATCATATAAATTATAATATAGATACAGATTGTTTGAACACGGTGAGATCAGAAGAAAATGTTAGGCGACTATACTTAAACCATTATCGCCAAGTTGGCGGGAAACCCAGTTCTTTAGTCAAGTCACTGTGGGAAAAGAGTAATATTCAGCATTATTATTATTTCAAAACTTTGTATTTAATTGCTGAACTGTAATCTTTTAGCTGTTCAAAAGTTTTGTTATTTTCCGGAGCAATCTCAGTAGTTTCCGGAATTTTCGCATTTCACCGGAAAATGCGGAGTAGTTGGCATGTCTGGTTTCATACCGGAACTTATCTTTAAGTTTATGCGCACACTAGCTCTTTATAGGAACGCCGAAAAAGAAGACACAATGCTGGAATGCAGTAATACTGGTGCCATATTCTGCAGTGCTTTTTCATTTCAGGTTAACAGATCTACAGTCAGAATAAAAAATTTGCTCTAAAATCACATAACGGGCGTTTCTTACACCAGTAAGGAAATCTAAAACACCGGAACGCGTGTTTAACATCATGCTCTGCTTGTTCTATAAGAACATCCCTTATATAATAATAGCCTAAGTCATCTGCCCTCCAATTTATGAAGTGGTTGTACCTGGAATGAATACAGGTATCCAAATTAGATTTTTGATGAGTTAGGGTACGCAACGTTCGAAATCCACTCCTTCCCCCTTTTCTAGCATTTAATGCCATTATTTCAAGCATTACTTTCCCCGGTTAAGAGCAGGTGATTAAATTTATCAATTTATTACATAATAAATAGGTAAAAATAACATTTTTTCTAGCATTATGACGTCATTTCTTTAACCATATCATTTAATTTCTTATTTTAAATTATTTAAATATCGTCTGCATTATTTTCATACGTTTTATCACTTAACTTAGATATTACCTAAATAACATTTGGCTTAAACAATAGATTAGGTACATATGTGATAATTTTAAATTTAATCATCGATTATTTTTTGTTGCAATGAAAATTTTATCACAGGTATTAACAACAAATTCTCTCTACCTCCAGGGTGTAGTGGAAATGATAGTTTCATTCCTTTACTTCCATTAATTACCGTGGCAAAAAGAACTTAACGATAATTTCGACGTAGCAAAGAATCATTTTTCTAAATGAATTCAACGTAATTCTAAATTGCATTCACAGTGTCGGGAGACTTTAGAAGTGTATGAAGATAAATTATTGAGCATGCACCAGATAATTCTCAGTCAAAAAACAAACCATTCTTTTACCTGCCTCAGAGTACTTTAACAATTCTGGAAAATTAAAAATTTTACTTATCCCGTCAGATGACGGGCTATATGCTAGTAGAAAAAGAAGGGGTAATGCGAGAAACCATTAATAACGGCGCTAAGGAGTTGCTTTTAACATTTATTTATAAAATTTAGGTAAAAGATATATTATAATCGATAGAAAATTGAAATCCAAAAAGAGTAGAGTTATCCGTTTGAATCTCTCGCTCTACGGATTTCACATACCTTGCACCTGCCGTTTTAGCACCTG
The DNA here is from genome assembly GCA_032207245.1 of Pardosa pseudoannulata. NCBI lineage: Eukaryota > Metazoa > Arthropoda > Arachnida > Araneae > Lycosidae > Pardosa > Pardosa pseudoannulata. The sequence goes on from CM063501.1 coordinate 45,316,006, forward strand.
CGTATACTTTGCACAGTCTCGTGAGAAGTGGAGTCAAGTTGAATTGGCCCCTCATGTGCCACATTTCTGAGTACTTTTAATCAGGGCTTCGAACCAGAACTGAACCGAAAACCGAAAACCGGAAAAAACCGTTATTTTGGTCGGAACGAAAACTGGAACTGAACCAAAAAAAATATCGGTTTATTTCGGTTCGATATATCTTTCAGTCATTTTGTTACTGTTACCAACTTATCAATACTTTCTAATTTAACGTCAACTTTATAATTACATATCCGCACTTGTATAAGATTGCAATGGTGGTTTTGGCAGCTCCAGTTACACAAGTTAGTGTTGAAAGAGCGTTTTCAGGTTTGAAATTTATTCTCCGAGACAACAGAAGTAATCTCAGTGAAACCACGTTAGAAGATATATTAATAATTAGAGGCAATTTTCATATGTTAAATAAATAATATATTTTTTACATAATTATTGCAAGGCCAAGTGCACGATGTGAGAGTCAAACGACGAATGTGGGTAATCATGAACCTAGTTGTCAAATGCGATTTTGATAATGGATAACAATGCCAATGCTCGCCGCTCTTATCGTACCTGCTGTTTGTATCAATTCACATAGTGTACCAATTAAAAAAAGAATAAAATCTTCTAAATTTTGATAGAATTACATTTTTTGTTTATGATAGAATTATATTTTTAGTACAAATAAGAATATACATAAAATGAAATTGTTAATATGGAACTGAAACGAAAACAGTTATTTTTGGCGGAGCAAAAACCGGAACTGAACCGATATTAATTTTTTAGTTGAACCGGAACGAAAACCGGAACAAAAAAAATTACGGTTCGAAGCCCTGCTTTTAATGCAGTACAACAGATATATACAGCCACCATAGAAAATTTGTTCTAAAATCATGAGAGAATTTAGGAAGGGGGTGAATCAGATTAAAAATGTGTGTATGCATGTGTTGTATTTGCATATTTAAGTGTTAAATTTAGTTTAAAGAACTGACTTTACAAAATAAAGGGGGAGCTGAAGCACCTTCTGCATTTTCCATATGGGTGCCCTAGTTGGCAATGACAATAGGCACCCCCCAAAATTAATTTCTGGGTACGCCACTGTGTCATACTGTTTTTGAATTATGTTGTCATAAAATGTAATTTTGTAAAAGAAAAATAAAAAATGTCAAATTTTAATAAAGTTTTTTCTTTTTTTTTTTAATTTTTGTAGTTCATAAATTTTCTCTAGTTTTTAAATTTATCCGGTAAATATTTAGAATATAAATTTAAAGGAATAATGTGGTTGCAAATATATTTTTTCAATGCAATGAAATTGTTTCTTGATCTGTTTTTATGAAATATATATATATATATATATATATATATATATATATATATATATATAAAGAATATTTTATAGGATTGAAAGTTTACTGCATTTTGGACCCTTTCTGAAAAAAAAAATGTGGCTACATCACTATTACTATTGCTTTCCTTAAATATTTTATATGAATGCTTTCAATAACAACTAAGTTTTGTAGAAAATGCTAAAAGTTATCCTATAAATAAAAAATGCTTCCATTATGCGTAACGGATATGCGCATGTAACATTTTTAATAAACTTTCATAAAATATGAACAATAGTTTTCAAAACAATATTTCCCGTTAAACATTTAATCCCACTGCTACGCAGATATCACTAAAAACGTACATTTTCTAAAAAAGTTCATTAAAAACTAAACAAATTTTATTTGAAAGTCTATTGCCAACTTAAAAGTATGCAGTTATTTTACTATTTATTTATGAATTGTCCTCACTAAAATCTAGCTTGATCCAGCTTTTCAAATGTAAAGTTCTTGATAATTCTTCAGATAAGAATGTTAATGCTACCTTTTATTTCGCTCTAAACAAAGGCATTGAAAGATAATTTTAAGGCAGATTACCTTTGAAATGCGATAATGAAAGAAAACGTTTGTCTGGAATTTTATAGCTATGAATAAAAAGTGTTTCGTGCATACTTCACAACTTTATTTCACTCCGTGTTGTGATAACATTATTCATTTGAACTAAAAATTTTCGAAGGATAATATATCACGTTTATTGTCACTTATTAGAAAAGGAGTCATTTTGGAAAACATTCCACAGTGGCGAAATACAGGGCGATGTTTCCCTACAATGGAATTCTCCTACAATGGAAAGTAAGGTTATCGTGGAAATAGAAAACTTATTTCTAGATTTGATATCTGGTAAATATTTCATATCAAATTCATGTTTACATAATTTTTTTTAAACCATAACACACTGTGTGCGGGTACATTTCGCAGCGGAATTGTACCGGGAGCGGGCGTTTTGCAGGTAAATTTAGTTATTCAGTTAAATCTCAATAGATGGAAAATTATTTAATTTTTAACCACCTTTTCGTATTTTATACTGAAATATATAAACAAATATATCAATAACAACCATAAGATTTTTGTAAACAAAAAAATTTTTTTAGTGTATAAATTTATAGTAGTATCGTAAATATGAAAAATCAAATAGAAATAGCAGTATATAGTTTTAACTTTTTCAAATTATATATAAACATTTTAACATTATAAAAAATGTAAAGAGCAAACATAAATTTAATAATATGTTACAGTGTGGTAACGTTCAAAGCTCTATATTTTCCTCTATGAAGACGTACACGACAAAACTTGCATATGTAATATTTTTCACTCCGCACTTTTTTCACAAAATACACACGACATTGCCTTTGAGGCTTTTCTTTCTTCCCAGTAGTAACCATTTTATCTAAAATATGTTTCGGCATATAGAATGATAAACTGCCAGGAGGGTCATATTTAGGGTTTTAATCAACCTTCCCGTTCTGTGGTTCCGCATCGACTGATGTAAAAACTAGTTTTTATTTGTCTACATTTTTCCAGAATCTATGTAGTAGACAAGAACATTTGGCTTCGTTTTTCTGTACATACCGTTATTTTTGTAACCATAAACAAGCCATGTTGTTATACTAACCCGTACTAGTACGTGACCTGCGCTCAAGTATCAATCCTCAGAAAACGTACTAGTTCGTGTCCATCATATGTGTTACGCACACGTCATTACATAACACTTTTTTTATATATACTTTAACAATGAGAGGGGACTAATACAACTCATAACACCCCATAGAAAAAGGAGATCCTACGAGGTCTTAAATTTCAACTCTTTAGGTCATTTAATAGTAGCCGAAGATTCTTAAAGAACCTCAGGCAACCGACAAAAAGTCTGAAGGATTTAAGAATGAATTCATCTTTAGAATGACAAAACAATATTTAGAAATAGAAACACAGCGCCCAAGTAAAAAATGGTTTACAAATCTGGAAAACCACTTATATGTCAAATTTTAGGTGTATATTATGTGAGAGTGCAGCTATGTTTTGGTTTGCGAAACTGATTTGCTCGCCGCACTCACACGTTGAATGCCCAAGTTTTTTTCGAAACTCCAAGAAGCGTGTGGTGTGGCCAGAGAAAATAAGTGCACTTAAACTTCACCAAGTTTTGGAGAATTGTGAAGGTCTCCAGGAGGCGATTCGGGACCATCCTTGGAGTCCCGGTCCTTTTGGGCAGAGCCGGAAAAGCTTATTAGTTGTAAATCAGTTTCACAAACCTAAACATAGCTGCACTCTCACATATTATACTCGGCATATAATTTTTTTTTTATCATTTTTTCTTGTATAAAATGCTCGTTATACACATTCAAATACAGTAACATGCCAACGATGCTGATTACTAGTAATACATTACCGGAAATTTTAAAATGTTCATTTAACTGAAAGTCCACATGAGAAACAAATGAGTATGGAATATTTTGTCCATAAGAATAATTAGACACCCTCCATAATAAACTATAGGCATTTTTTAGACAATTCAAATACTTTTCTAAGTCCCGATCATTTAGACATATCGAGATTCGATTGCATTACATTTTAAATAAAATCAGGTTGACTTAAATGGACAGTCGACTTTCTGCAATGGCGAAAATTTAACTAAAAATTCAATAGTCTATCTCACTAAATTGTAAAATATGAATAAAATGACAATCAAAATTAGTTTCACATTACCCTGCACCTTGTACACAAATAAATGTTACCATAAGATAAATCCCAAGTGTTACTAATAACAAACATTTAGTAATCGTTACGTTTGACAAAAAATTGTTTTCTCAAAACAAAACCGTTTTCCATTTTATCAATTAAATCATTTCAGGTGGATATCTAACTGTCATTTCCCTTTGAAATTTATAAACTGTTTATCTTTTAAAACATTTAAAACAAAAGCGAATTAATATTAATATGTTTTGAAATGCAAAATAAAGCATAAGTAATTAAGTAAAGCCTTTTAAAGATTTTAAATTTCTTTTCATCAAATTTAAAATACTTAAGAATTGGTTTGGTTTTGGAGTGCAACGGTCTACTTTTTGCAACACGAGGGCTAAAAGTCCCGGTCTCCGAATAAATACCTCCTCTAATTTTTATTTTAATATATTACATCTATTTCTATTTATAAAAAGCGATGAAACTACAAATATATGTATATAATATGTATGTATATTTATTTAACTTGTCTATGTCAACAAACAGAAGAACTGTGATTAGCATGAATAAAATATTAATACATGTTAAGTAAAATTGCATAAATATATAAAGGATTTTACATACATTTGGGTTTTAATTCCCCGTATTTCTGCTCCCATAAAATCCGGGTTTTTTTCCCCTCAAGAACGAAAACATTGACATGCTGTCAATTTTCGGGAGGTTGTCTGACTGTCCTTTGGTAAATTCAGGTAGAAGAGAAATTTATGACAAATTGAGATAACTAAGCTATCTAGATCGATAAAATAAACCTTCAGGTTTAAATAATAAATTTTGATAGCTAGAAAATTTCAGGAACTTGCAAAAACAAAATCGGAAAATAGTGCGCGCTTACAAGCAATAAGAAAATATTGGAGAAAGTGAACGATGACGTCACAACCAATCACGGAGCGTTATCACGTGATATTCACTTAACTTTAAAATTAATTTTTTAAATGATGGACCCAGTTTTTGAAATTTTTGAGAACATTTTTGGAATCTACGAGTCTGGAATTATCTGAAAAATACTAAGTTGTTCGAATCCCCCAAATGTGCAAATTCCTCATTCTTTAGATAAGAATGTTAATGTTAAGTTTTATTCCGCCGTAAAAGCATTGGAAGATAAATTTAAGGCAGATTACCTTTGAAATGCGATAATGAAAGAAAATGTTTGTCTGGAATTTTATAGCTATGCTTACAAAGTGTTTCATGCATATTTCACAACTTTAGAGAGGTTGTTCGCACATTTTTTAGACAATTTTGGATAGCGGTATTAAAAAATCTTTTGTTGCAAAATAACTGCAATTGTACTATGTTTTTAAAAGTCAAAATTATGGTCTGTGGCTTGAGGGGAAAAGTGTATAATTCTGAATAATAAAAATTAAACAAGATATGTAGCTATTGTTTATATGTATATATTACACGCATATGCATATATACACATACATATATAATATATATACGTAAGCATATAGATATATTTACACACAAGAGAGAGAGAGAGAGAGAGAAAGAGAGAGAAAAGAGAAAAGTGAGATGGAGAAAAAAAGAGTGATAAAAGAGAAAAATAGAGAGATGCATATATGTAAATTTATAATCATAACTACATCATATCCTAGAGGTAATGAATTTATAATAACAATAAGAAGCGCATGGTAAAATTAAGAGATAAAGTGCGTGACAGATGATGAGGGTATAATAAAAAGCAAGCTTTGAAATATTTTCCTCAACGATTAAGATTTTCCTGATCTTAAGTCAAGAAAATATTGAGGAAAAAAGTTAAAAACTCTATATAGTTTTGTTAAAAAAAAATACTACTACAGCTTATCTAGTACAGAAATGAAACCCCAAACACAGCAAGATAAATAGGCGGGAGGTCCTGTCGAAGTAAGGAGTTCTACTCTCTTGTTAAAGACCAGAGCGAGTTCTTCAGTCTTTCACATAAAGCTATCTAGTTCTCCTTATTCCAGACATTGTATGTAGATTTACTGGAGCACTTATAATGGACTCCCCCCCCCTTCTAGATAGAAAAGGAAGCTTGACAGCTTCTAGACACAAGGGGCCCGCCGAGGAATAAATTTCACTCCTGCTGAGTGACTGACGGAAGAGAAAGCGAAAGATAAATTAGAGGATTCTTTTCCATGATAATGATATTGAAATGAAGTGAAATGTTTACGGCAAATGCCAGAATTTAGGTGATACTTCTTGCTAATTCAGATGCAATTCAAAGAGGGATACAAAGTTGAGAACTAGATAAGATTTAACATTGTCGCTATCACATAAGAAAACTGTCATGAGATTTAAGTGGGGGAAAAATTATTTTCCCGTATGTATCAGGAGGTGAAAGGAGATAAAATTTCGGTAAATAGAAGGTTTAGGAACCACAGGTTTAGGAACAACAAAAAAAAAACTAGACTGTGTTACAGAGCTTCGCTTCCCCCCCCCTTCTACTTGAGGCAGTTTTTCCCCTTAAAACACAAATATGCCTTAAATTTTTTAAGAATAATTACGAGTATTTACTATAGAGAATTTCAGCAATAGTTTTTTTTTTCTCTATTCCAATTGTAATCGATAGAATGGATCAAAGGTGAGAGCTAAAAATAAAATATTAATGAAACTATCAAGAAATTAAAAAAGTTTATTTAAAAAAAAATGCCTTGCTTGCCAGAAGTATGGAGAAGACAATATTTTGGGAAATAGTAGGAACAGAGAAGCCATAGGTTTAAGAACAGTTAAGAAGAAAGATTATGTTATACAGCTTATTTTCACCTTTATATACGTGCAATAGTTTTGTTAGGGTAGAAACATACCATAAAAAATTTAATAATTACAAGTATTTACGACTGAGATGAGAAATTTATAGTTATTTCGTATTCTGTTGTTACAAGAAAGGGTGAATTAAAGTTGAAAATTAGATAAAACTTAGTGTTATAATATCACATTAAGAAATTATCTGCAGATTATACAAAATAAACATTTTTGCTATAAATGGTGTAGAGCAATGTTTTTTTTTTTTTTTTTTTTTTTTTTTTTTTGTAAACGGCAGAGAAAGAGGAACTGCAAGTATATGAAGGAAAAGAACGAGTGAGATTTTATATATATATATATATATATATATATATATATATATATATATATTTCCTAAAGAACTTTCCCTTCCTTAGCATACAAGCATACTATAAAAAATAATATTTACTAGTATTTAAAGTTTCTTTCATAACTGTTAGATCACTTGACGCACTGCGACTTGTAGTGACTTAATTAGTGGAAAGGCCTAATACCCAACACTAAGACAAAATAGAAATCCTTCGGGGGAAGGGGGGGTTCACACATCAAAAACAACACTATTTTTTTTTTACTTCCAGACATTTTCATTCTTATATAAAGTTATAAAGATATTGATAAACGCTTCAATAATTCGAAGGCACCCATTCTTTGTCTTGGCTTTCGCATCATATCAAAGCACGGTGTTGAAATTCTATACAGAAACAATTACAATACCATAAAAAACATCTAAAACAGAACATAAAGGGCAGCTGTGGATTTAAAACATCCAAACATTCATTTCTAATCTTCTAATTATTGCGTCTGAAATCCGCGAAAATATACTGGAGAAAAGGTGCAAAAATTTAAGAAATCCATATAATAATCAATTATGGTAAATATATAGTTTTCGATTAAAATTCGACTTTCTCGGAATAAAATTGTTATATTTATTATCATTTATTCTTTCCGCTTACGCTTCGAACTTTATTTTGAGTACTTACAAATATTTTGTAACCAGCAGGTTGCTGGCATTGGATACATCGTATATCCTGGGAAGTTTTGCCTTTGTTTGCTTCCAATCAACAATATTGCACCAAATGAACTGGTCGTTTGGAAGAAAAATACGATAAACAGGAGCTTGGTATTTCAATAATTCACTTCAATATAACATACGTTCGAGGCCGACAGAACGAATGAAGCAGTAATGATCTCAACCCATCCTTAATAATTCACGTCATCCTCTTTAATCGCTACGTCGCATCGTTCAGGCTCTTCATTGGGAATGGTTTTATGGGTGGAGAACAAGCAGGTGCCATCGTTTCATTCATAATTAACGAGTCTGCGGGACACGAATCCATACGGGTATCCACTTAGTGGCAATTGCAGGCCACGTACAGTTGATACATATGTCGTCTAAGAGCAACAAACAACGAGATACAACCCAAAAAAACCCAGAGTGAAGGTTTCGCGAAGTCACAGCTGCAGCCTTTACGAGAATGAGAACTGGGAAGCTCCGACAAAAGCCGGAAGAGACTTTAATAGAATACTTTACAACCGAAGAAATGTGTAAAAACTAATTGGGGAGGAAAAGAAAGCGAGAAGGGTTACCGAATCGGAGTAGAGGGTCTACATATATAAACACACTAGATCAATTGAACCTCTTATAAGGTTTATAAGCAATTATAATTAAAAATAATTTAAATAATTTCCCAACAAACTTTATTTTAGTGACATCTCTTCCGTGTTTAACGTGGCTTCCAATTTGATTGATTTCTCTGTAACATTGATTGTGCTCGATCTTTGTCACTTTAAACCCTTATCACTCGTATGTCGAATGTGATTCGACAACATATTTTACTTCAAGAGTTCCTTGTGGAGTCTAACTTGACATTTTTAAAAAAATCTAAACCAATAGATGCTTATAAAAAGATACCTAGAGGAAGAAAACGAGCCGTTTTCTTTCTTTTTTTGGGGTGGTTTGGTTTGGTTTTGGAGCGCTACGGTCTACTTTTTGCAACAAGAGGGCTAAATTTTTGCAACATGAGGGAGAATGGGACCTACAGCTTAAAGCCGATTCCGAACGGCTACGAACATCCATTCCATAGTGAGATTCGAACCCACGAACTCCGGTTCCGAAGATAGAGAGATAGATAAAGAGATAGAGATAGATAGAGATAGATAGAGATAGATAGATAGATAGATACAGAGAGAGAGAAAATCATGCAATACTGTAAATAAAACTGACATTTCTTTTCGTTTATTTATTTATTTAAATACCCTACTTTTGAATTTAAGAATATTTCAAATAAACACTTAAAAGCGTTAAGAGTCGCTGCTAACAAGATTGAAACACAATTTTGGAGTGCAGAGAGTTAATAAATAAGAATTTTAATATTAATAAAGTCGTGCTGGTCAGATTTTTCTTATAATTTACAATACAATTTTAAGCAGACCAGTTCACCCAATTTTCCTTGATTTTTTTTTAATAAGGGGGGGAAAAAAAGGTTTTTTTTATTTGTGTATAGCATTATGTAACAAAATATTCTACAACTTCCGTTTAATGTTTGCACATAATTTGTAAGTTGTGTATTTGTTGTTATGGGTTTAACATTGGTTAGTTTAAGTAATTAAAGAAGTGTTGAATTTTGAAATATATATATGTCATGTCTAAAAAAGGGGTAGTTGGAAATTACGTGAGTTAAAACGATTTTAAAAAGGGAACTCTTTTATAATAATAAAATTAATGAAGAAGACCCACGTTCGCGTAAGCTTTTAGGATAATCCGATCAGGCGGAAGCATTTTGAAACAATTTGATGAGCAACAGATTGCAAACAGATAAGTTTTTGTTGAGTAATTAAAAAGAAAATGGATTTCTTCCTTACAATATCACTTAATTATTCATCCGATGCGTTTAAGTTTCAGTCAACTTTAACCGTGACTGAAACCTTCATGTAAATCTCCTGCCACATATGTGTATTTAAGCCTAGTCAGCGTGGTTATCTAGGGAACTATTTCTAGCTAACGCTGCAGGTGACTAGCTTGTTTAATTTATGTATTAAATCGATAAATGTTTAAGTTTTCATGAGTAAAATTTTAACTTAAAACATTCGAAGTGTAAATTTTATTGAAATCCTGAAACTTCATCAAACCTCTGACGACTCTGCATTTTTTTTTTTTTTTGAAGTGTTGGAAAAACTATATGAAACGATTAATTTTCCATCAGTTTTCAGTGAGCGCGTGGACATGGAGCTGTCAACAATACTCTACGCGTGTCTTCGACGAAAAAGTGAAAATGGCGCAAGTTTTACTTTAACGATAGTTTAATAAACTTATCAGGAAGACTGTTTCCCATTCGCCTTAACTCTGGATCACGACATGTCATATATATAAATATATATATATATATATATATATATATATATACACATACATATACACACACATATATATATACACACACTGTACTGTTTGTACTTTAGAGTTCTGTACTTGTACTATAGGAGAAATAGGTGAAAAAAAAATTGGCTTTATGAAAGGTATAAATTTCAAGCTATTGCATTAATAGTGTAAGCCATATCAAGTCTGATCAACCCAAAAGACTTGACGGGCTGGATTAGAGAAGCATTTTATTTTGATCAAACTAAAATAATAGACTTGCCAAAGTCGAGATTTTCCATCGTACTGCTGCGAGATTTTTCTGACGTCACTAGCCAGACAAATAAATCTGACTGCTTCAGTCGCTATGCCCGTGACAAAAAGCCGTTGGTCAAAATGAAGGGTGGGGAGTGAGGGGTCAGAGTGGTGGGTGGGGACGACCCAACGGTAGGTGCAGCCGTTGTCTAATGATTGTCTGACGGAGTTCGTTCCGTGATCGATGAATCTTACATGAAGAGAGAGGGGCAGAATGGATAAGAAATGGTGAGCCAGGTGGGTTGTTTATCTGCCTTCTCAGGACCCCACTGTAGGGTGGGGCAAGACGAGATTTCCTATTACGAAAATATTCGTTCTAACGTCAGGGTTCGAAACTTGTTTGGTTGTCAAAAACATATTGATGATTCAACCATTTCAAAGTTATCAAAATTTATGGGAAACTAGGAAAAAATCCTCTCAATGTACGAACGTAGAATTCGGTTTCTACATTCGTAAACGTTCGGTTCTCGCTGAGTACAGGCATGCCAACATTCAGCCACTTGTGTCCGGAGCAACAGCGTGGTTTGAAATTTTAACATTCTAATTACAGATTATACATAAGTACATATCTTATTAGTTTCTAAATTAAAATTAAAATATTTACACAGTGTATTTGTAAGGAATTTGCACCCACGACTTTGTGTGCTCTGAATGACATTGGGAGAATCGCCCCATTTTGACCCCTTCCACGCGGCTTTTCTTAGGAGAAATAAGAAACCGGCCGGCAAAGGGGGCTGATAACGTTTTTCGGAGGCACTGGTGGATGTTTTTGCAGGTTCTCGGAGGAGGAGTGTATGCCCTTTTCGGCAGGGCTCAAGTTTCCAGACCCCCCCCCCCCCGAAGAAGGATGGGGGCTGTTGGAGTTCAGCAGAGAGGAGAGAGTCGAGATTGGGCCGCCAGCTGAAACACATCTCTCTGCGCTGATGTAGAAAAGAAAGAGAACGCTCGGTAATTCAAAATATCTAGCTAGGACTGGCTCTGAGACTCAATTATGATATACCATTTTCTTTAATTGTTTTTTTTTCTTAATTTTGTGTAAATAAAAAAATGTTATTTCGTCTGTAAGAGGTTTCCGATGAATCATTTTAAAAGTAATGCATCCCAGCGACAGTTTAAGAACGTACCTGCCCCAGTAAAGTAGGCGGGCAGGTCTCACGCTAAAACGTAGCGCACCGGTAGTAAAGAGGGTGCGTTACAGTATTGTAAAAGGAAAATTAAAATTTATGCATTTAAAAATTTGTGAATAGCATTTTAGCTTTAACAACTTATTTTTCAGAACAGTGTTTCTTGTAGCAACATTGACCCTGACTCAAATATTTCCATTTTTTTTTATCATCAGGGATCCTAGATTTTGTCTACTCAAATTTGACCTAAAGTATTGAATTTTTTAACATACTGTGTGAAAAGAGTAATATTCAGCATTATTTTTTGAAAAACTTTCGATTTCATTGCTGAATTGTAATCTTTTAGCTGTTCAAAAGTTTTGTTGCTTTCTGGAGAAATCTGAGAAGTTTCCGGAGTCATCAAATTTTCTCATTTCTCCGGAGCTGCTCCGGAGAATTTGGTATGTCTGTGAGTATCCTAGTATTTCTTAATTTTCTTTACTATCTAATTCATTTCCATACTCTAACAATTATGCAATGTTATTCTAGAGGAAACTTTGTACAGTTAGTTTTGTAACATAAGATTTTAAACAAGGAATTCAAAATCATTTGATTTTGTTAACGTGTGACTGTGCTCTGATAGAACTTTTAATATTGCAACATATATAAATAGAAGACTATGAGGATACTAAGGTACTTGTATACTGCATAGATTAAACTTTCTCTTTTTAAGATGGAACGAGAGTATGTGATTTATAGGTTTCGCGCCCTGACTGCACTTCACCGTCACATAGCCAATATATATTGATAATAATATATATTGGTTTTCAGCCAATAGGTGTTGATCAAACAGTCAATAACTCCTAAAAGAAGATTACCCTGTCAAACAGCGCAAGATCATCCGGGTTTTAATCTTCGAGTGTGCCCTTCCTCGGTTTGGTTAAAAGTCGACAGGATGTATTTCTCGGAATGCGTGATTCACGTGTCCTTAGATGAATACGACTGTAAATGACAGTCAAGGAAATTATTCGATGTGTAGATTCGCTACGAAGCCCAGTGATGTTGGGGTAGCGCTTCGTGCTCCCACGACACAGGTTCAAGGTTCGATTCCCGGTCTGGGCAAGGTTGACTCAGCCTTTCTTCCCTTCAATGGGTAGACAAATTGAGGACCAAGAATGCTTGGGAATTAAACACTGGGAGTTCTAAGGTTGACCACCTAACAGGGACATATGCTTCGTACCCCATGACCCTTCGTCTCGTAAACGGAGATTGGCGCCATAGGACCTGGCCCAAGTTGGGCTTTTGCGCCGAGGCGCTAAAGCCCAACCGTATAGTTTTTTTTTCAGTAGATTCGCAATGGATTATTAAATATTAAATTATAGATTATTAAATAATAAATTTGGATTATTAAATAGGAACAAAAGAAACCCAAACTGCAAGTACTTACGAAAATTCCAAAAATCACAAATGCGCACACCTCTTAAGAACCGTTCACTTAAGCAAACGCAACCCACAATCCAAAGGCAAAAATTCACATCAGCAATGAAATGTAGATGACTCGGTAGAGCCGAGAAGTCATTAATATCCCAGAAATTTTCGAAGAAAATCACATTTGCGTGCAACGTGACAATTTCGCCTTCGGCATTAACTAACTGCAACCGCCTCTTCCATCGATTAGCAGAGCCGAATAATAGGGAGTGGTAAACTTGACAATGAAAGTAAGAAAGAAAAAATAATAATAAAAAAAAAACTGAGCACTCTATAATACGTGACAAATCACGCGATACACAGCGGGGTTAAGTAATCAGTGTTGACGGAAAATTTAATATTCTTGGACTATCATTTTTTTTTCTTACCCTTTTGGTGGGTAGGGATGGACATGGCATCAATTTTCTTTATCGATTGCGCTTGATTGACATGACAAAAGAGCAGGACACGTCGTTGAATTCATTACAAAGGATCGGTGACATTCACTCTTCTACATGCCACACAGAATTAATAGCTAGCAAAGGTACCCAATAGTAACATAAGCTAATATTTATGCAATTATTCTTTTTTGTGTATTGATATAAAAAAAAGTTATTATTAAAGGATTTTTAAAACAGAATTCGGCTAAAAATATGAACTGCGTTTTTTCTGTCGAAAAAGTCAAGTTCTGTCTATATTAATCTATCAATATCTATATTAATATTACAATGAGGTATAACTTGTAATTCGGAAATAAATTAGCAATTTATTACAAAACAATGATAACATTCACTCTCCTACATGATACACGTTATTAATGACAGTGAAAGTACTCGATAACCTAGGCTAATATTTATGTAATTATTCTTCCGCGGTTTTATGTGCATTGATATAAAACCAAATACTGTTTCATCATTAAAGGGATTTAAAGAAAGGCGGAGGGGAAGACAACATGGCGAAATATATGAAATGCGTATTTTTCCTGTCGAAAACGAAAAGCTAGACGTATCTATACAATGTTATAATGTGGTATAATTTGTATTTAGGAGGTAAATCTCAAGAAATGTGTTGGAAACTTCAATTCTGAAAAATCTTTTACTTATAGAAAGCTAAGCGATTTCTGAGAGTAAGTATAAGCTACATTTTATTTAGGCAAAATCTCAATAAGGGTAAATCAAGTCGGAAGCGTTGCTTGGCTGCTTCATTGACTATCATGTTTAGCAAGATGGTTGGATATACGTGAAAGTATTGCACAACAAAAAATGTTCACCGATGGTTTGGTTTGGAGAGCTACGGTCTACTTTTCTGCAACATGATGGCTTATGAGACAAGGACCTACTGTTTAAAGCCGATTCCGAACGGCTATAAAACTCTATTCCACAGTTGGATTCCAACTTAGTCAGCAACACGATATACCCAGTTTTTATATTTAATAATAATTTTTACCAGAAAACAAAAGAAAAACATAATATTGCACAGAAAAATAACCTAATTTAGATTACGAAATAAAATGATATTTCGTAATAAAAAAAAGTATTTCATGCACTGAAGTTTTTAATTGGATAGCGTAAAACCGCTATATTTTTTAATTAATAAGCCTCAATTCCACAAACACAACTAAATTACCACGACGAATTAGTAATACACTAAGACTTTTTTCCCCATCAGAATAAATCTAGTTAAGTGAAATAAAAATCATCCAAGTACTGACCTGTTATAATTTGTTGAAAAGATCTTGCCCTTCAAAACTCCGAAATGTTAACATCCCTTGACAATACAGATGTAGGCAAAACTGGCAATTCTAAAATAAAGAATAATTAATCTTCAAAATATGAAGGAGTGGAGAACTGACTTGAACAAAACAAAGAGCACAATTAATTATCTGAGGTTAATATGGATATAGTTGTAACTATAGGATAAATAAGCATGCTATTATAAAAACATGAATTACTAACCACTATTGATAAGCCTTAAAATAATTTCAGTAAATATACAGTGGATATAGTTGTAACTATAGGATAAATAAGCATGCTATTATAAAAACATGAATTACTAACCACTATTGATAAGCCTTAAAATAATTTCAGTAAATATACAGGGTGACCCAAAACGCCCGCATAAACTCTTCACAGCTAGATTCCTCTTTGGTAGTACATAAAAAGTGCCCAAAAAAGTGTTCCTGTACAATCCATAGTTTACGAGAAAAATACGAATAACAAAGTATGGCGTTACTTCCGGTGCAAGGAAAAGAAACTTTTGGACATATCAACAACAGTATTTGCATATCTTTCCAGACGATAATGTTTAAAACATTCGCTGCGCATATCGCGTCATGCATACGCGCGAGCCATGGAATGATGTTAAGCCGCCGTTGAACTGGTATTTAAAAGGCTGCATCTTGCAGCTACCGGTAGTCTTCGTATGGTGGCCATGTTAACATCCCTTGACAATACAGATGTAGGCAAAACTGGCAATTCTAAAATAAAGAATAATTAATCTTCAAAATGTGAAGGAGTGGAGAACTGACTTGAACAAAACAAAGAGCACAGTTAATTATCTGAGGTTAATATGGATATAGTTGTAACTATAGGATAAATAAGCATGCTATTATAAAAACATGAATTACTAACCACTATTGATAAGCCTTAAAATAATTTCAGTAAATATACAGAGTGTCCCAAAACGACCGCATAAACTCTGCAAAGCAAGATTCCTCGTTGGGAGTACATAAAAGCTGCCTAAAGAAGCATTCCTGTACGATCCATAGTTTAAGAGAAAAATACTAAAAACAAAGTATGACATCACTGCCGTAGCAAGAAAAAACTCTATTGGACATTACAACAACAGTATTTGCATATCTTTCCAGACGATAATGTTTAAAACATTCGCTGCACTTATCGCGTCATGCATACGCGAGCGCCATGGAATGATGTTAAGCCGCCGTTGAACTGGTATTTAAAAGGCTGCATCTTGCAGCCACCGGTAGTCTTCGTATGGTGGCCATGTATTCCGTTCGTGACTACTACGACATGTACCTGATGTACGGCTGATGTAATGGAAATGCATTGTTAGGGAGCATACCCGTGCATATACTGCTATTGATATTGTACGTCACAGCTCTAAAATAGGCAACTTGGTAGCGTTATCGCCGAGCAGGGTTCTTCACAGGCCTGATGAGGATGACTCATCGAACACAAGCGAGGTGGAGATGAAAAAAAGAATTTATTCTCGTATATACAGATATTTACATGAATTACATCCTCGGCGCGCTCATTCATCCTCGCCCGCCGGACAACAACCAGCGTCTTTTTTTCCACACCAAAAAACGCTTGGCCCTTGTGACGTCACTTGAAATCCCCACACCCCTCTCTCTGACTTTTCCTAGAGGAGAGGTTAGGGAGGAGAGAATGGAGGCATGGGGACCCCCCAGATAGCAAAAATACGTTCGACTGACGTCAGAGCGAGCCGTAATACACAAACAAATACAAATAGAAATAAATTTCCCGTAGCGTGATGCTACAATATGTTGTATAAAGTGTTTTTTCTTGCACCGGCAGTAACGTCATACTTTGTTTTTCGTGTTTTTCTCGTAAACTATGCATCGTACAGGAACGCTTCTTTGGGCAGTTTTTACGTACTCCCAACGAGGAATCTAGTTTTCCAGAGTTTATGCGGTCGTTTTGGGACACCCTGTAAAGTCAAAGATAGCAAGTTCCTGCCTTGATGATAATCTGTTATCAGTGGTTTTAATCAGTTAAAACAAAATATGGGTGAAACTAGTTTCTGCCAGTTTTTTTTTTTTATTTTAACCGATAAAACTAAGAAAAAATACGAATAAGAAATTTAATCTGCAACAATTCATAATTCGTACATACAAAAAAAGGATAATAAGAGCAAATATAGGATCCGTAAAGTATATGATAGTTATAGAAGTATATGTATATAGCAGTATAGTAGTATATATAGTAGTGTATATAAAGTATATTATAGTTATAGTGCAGTATGTTATAGTAAAATAGAATCCGTAAAGGACATGCAAACATTTAAAAATTAAGAATAAATATTTTGATGAATGATAAATGATATTTAAAGTAGCGAAAAGTTTTAAAGTGATCATAAAAATATATTTTGTTTATAGTTCTAAAATCATGTTTTGCTGACGTAATATTAATTTTCTTTCACTCGAAATTTTTATATGGTAGTTTGGACTTAAATGATGTTTAAACATTATTTTACATTAGTTTATTAGTTTTTACATTTTACATATTTAAACATTAACGTTAGTTTATATTGTTGAACTTCTAATTAAAAATACTAAAAAATATAAATTTACAAAAATATCGGTAATATTTTGGCATCACTGTTTAGAGTATTTTATACAAATAATATAATGCATTTAAAGATTATATACTGTATACAAATAAAAATGTTTAATCTAAAACTATCATATATGTAAATAAATTAAGCAAATCGTAATGGAATACATATTTAGGGTACAATGATTATTTCATGTAACTGATAAAGACAAAATACCATTATAATATATTATAGCACTTTTTCCAGGTAATACTTAAGAATAGGGTACAAGAATAAGAACACAGGAATATTTACGTCTGATGATGATTACTTGATTGAATCTTCCCTTCAAAGGATCAAATTACAGTTTTTAATTATTTAAACTTCCCCTTTAACTGTGCTTCAATGCATACAGTATTCCTACAGTTCATGACAATACAAGTATAAAACTGCCTTCATGATAGCAGATGTCCGTTTTCACGCTCTATATTAACTTAGTACTGTTCCTTTTTTCTGTACTTTTTCTGTGTGTATTGGCTTTTGTTTTTAATCATTTGTTCATTGACAACATCTTAATCCATTAATATCTAGCATTACATTTTAGGGACAGTGTCAACGCCTCGCGCTTCCCAGGCTGCACTTTCCGATGTCTGCACGCCTAGTTCCTATACCTGCTCGCCTATTTTGTCTGGAGCAGGTATCTTGGGTTCAATTAAAGCCTATGTGGCCGACGATAAGGACTGCAGCGACTAAACTCTTGACTAAACATTTATTATTAAGAAGATTTGTTAAAACATATATACACTCCAAATCATACCCAAAACAGGGCTCAAATAAGACCGAGGACAAAAATAAACTGTGCCGAGCGGGAAAACACCTCCCTCGGTCTCAGCTCCTTTCACAAGAATGTTCATTCTCCGTCGATCCGAGTGGGCATCTCTCCACTCCTCTTCGCGAGGGCAGGGGTGGAATCCCCTCCCTCGGTCGTTTTCGCCTCCACGGGATAATGTCCTTCTCCGCAGCTGGCGTGGGCGGGGTCGCATCTCTCGCCCCCCTCCTGTAGAACCTGTATGGAACAGGGCTTGCCCACCCTCTCTCGGGGTGTCCGTCTTCGGCCGCCGAAAAAAAAAAAACCAGGGGCCCATGTAACACCAACTTGAGTCTTGAGTCTAGTATTACAGACAGCTAAAAAACTTCTTCCCTTCTGTCGCCGACAACTCACTCTTCTTAAATCCCCCTACCTCCCAGAGTCATACAAGGGGGAAGGGTTAGAGGACAGGAACGGTCTGAAAGTATCGGACCGAACATCTGAAATCTAAGCTAGCATTTCGAGCACAGCTCTAAATTCAGCGCCCACACGAATTTGTGGCATCCACACCTTTTGATCTAGAATATCCGCAT
>CM063501.1:45339838-45342338 GCA_032207245.1 Pardosa pseudoannulata
GTGCTTGAGAAAAAATCTTTAAAGTTACAATATTACTAATTTTTTTATGAATATGAACATTAATTCCTTATAAAAAATAATTTTTCATACCTTAAAAGTTACATTTATGATAAAAGTAAAATGTTTTGAGCATTACTCTGATTATCGAGAGCAGAAGAGTTCAAACATACAGGAAGAGCGTATGACGTAAAGATACAAACGTAAGTTCGTTATAATTCGAAAAAAAATGAACAAAAGGAACCTTTTTTTATATCAGAATCTACAGCTTATAACCGCTACAGACTAGTTACTAGCATAAAATTCCAATTTGTTGGTTACTTGGTTGGTTTGGAGCGCTACAGTCTACGACTTCGCCACATAGGCTAATGATACCGGGACCTATAGCTTAAAGCTAATCCCAAACTTCTACAAATATCTATGGCGGTAATGGGATTCAAACTCATGTACTCCAGTATAAGAGCAGCGCACCAACTATTCGATAATAGTTCGGCTTGTCAGTGAATCGAATCTGCCTGCTTCATTACCAAAAGGGAACACCGTATACAGCCATTTAAACCATTCCCTCTTCAAACATGAAGAATGGCCATTAAAGAAACCTGCTTCTTAACACATTGTATGCGGGACACGTACTAGTACGTTTTCTGACGATTGATACTTGAGCGCGGGTCACGTGCTAATACGGGTTAACGTAACAACATGGTTTGTTTGTAGATACAAAAATAACAGTATATACAGGAAAATGAAGCCGAATGTTCTTGTCTAGTACATAGAGTCTGGAAAAATTTAGACAAATAAAAACTAGTTTTTACATTATTAGTTTTATGATTGCTCTTTTCATTTTTTTTATAATGTAAAAATGTTTATATATAACATAATTCGAAAAAATTAAAACTATGTACTACTATTTCTATTTGATTTTTCATATTTACGATACTATTATAAATTTATCCACTAAAATATATTTTTTGTTTACAAAAATCTTATAGTTGTTATTTATATATTTCTATTCATATATTTGTTTATATATTTCAATATAAAATACGAAAAGTTGGTTAAAAAATTAAATAATTTTCGATCTACTGAGATTTAACTGAATAACTAAATTTACTCGCAAAATGCCCGGTCAATTCCGCTGCGAAGTGTACCCGCACACAATGTGTTAAATATAATTTTACATTTCACTTGAATTTTCTACTGTTTTTAATTATTTTCCAATAATATTTCTTTTATTTACGCTTGTTAATTACTGGAATGTAAATGAAAAAGAGTCTAAAGACTTCCGGAAACAGATTTGTCTATCGGTATACGATTAGATTGGTCTTTGCAAGCTTTTAAAGACGTTGCTGAGGTTCATTTTTCTTCTGACTAGGGCCATAATGGTAAATTCGACAATGAAAAGGCGAACCAGTTGGCTACAGATGCTATGAGTCAAAATATCGATTTTATGATGTCTATACAAACATCTGACTAGAAGCATGCGGCACGCGAAAATATTTGTGTTGGATTGGGATGCTAAATTTCTCGCATTTTCAAGGGCACCGTGAAAAAGGGTTTTTTTTTTTTCCCAACGATTTATCAGCTTGCAAAGTGTCGCAATTTTCAACTAATTGGAAGGTAATTCCAATTTTTACTGTTATTTGTTTCGGCTTAAAATTAGTGACGAAGAACTTTATGCTTGCAGTAATCCTGCTGAAGATATAGAACATTCTTCAACAGTGAAGACTGTAAAGAAAGACTACCAGAAATTAGTTTTCAGGGGTTTTGAAATACCTTTCTATTTGTTGGCCTCGTTTAAAAAGAGGTGACGGTCTTGTTGTTTTGCGAAATCTTGTATTTTATTTAATATTTATTCTTTGTCATTTTACTTATTTCTGTAAGCCTCATGTCATACTTAGTGGAGCACGACTAGTTTCTTAACACATTGTGTGCGGGTACATTTCGCAGCGGAATTGAACGTTTGAGCGGACGTTTTTCGCGTAAATTTAGTTATTCAGTTAAATCTCAATAGATCGAAAAATATTTAATTTTTTAACCAACTTTTCGTATTTTATATTGAAATATATAAACAAATATATAAATAACAACCATAAGATTTTTGTAAACAAAAATATATTTTTTAGTGGATAAATTTATAATAGTACCGTAAATATGAAAAATCAAATAGAAGTAGTAGTATATAGTTTTAATTTTTCCCTTTCTGTGGTTCCGCATCGACTGATGTAAAACCTAGTTTTTATTTGTCTAAATTTTTCCAGGATATATGTAATAGGCAATGACATTCGGCTTTATTTCCTGTATATACCGTTATTTTTGTGCCCAGAAACAGACCATGTTGTCACATTAACCCGTACTAGTACGTGTTCATCGTACAATATGTTAAAAAGAGGGGGGGAAAGTCAGCGTAAAGCTTATTCCCTTAACGATAACAAATTTACACTTTGGAGAATGACTTTAGTCTTACGGCAAAAAGGGACATTTATTATAAAAAAACAATGCTTCT
>CM063501.1:45357338-45372338 GCA_032207245.1 Pardosa pseudoannulata
TTTGTAATTGGATAGTGCAAACGAAATAAGATGTAAATTTAAAGAATTAATTAAATATTCTTTTAATGCAAACTATTTATTTAAAAAAACAAATCACAATTATTAGAATATTTTTTACTCATCGAATTATGAATTTAGTAGTTTAAATAAAAACACTCGTTTGAATACTTTATCCACTTCTAATTGGTTACGAAGGCTAGAATGAAGAATACAAAAAGAAGATTGTCTTTTTATTCCAGCAGAATAGGGAGACAAACTGGATTTCAAGTTTTGTAATACTCTCTTTACCTCCCATCACAAAGAATGAATTCCACTAGTCATAATTAGTCATTGTATACTATCCTTACTCCATACTTTCTGATAACAACCCCTCAATTCTTGGAAAGTACATGCTATCTATTGACACTTATTTAATTATTGGTATTACTGTGCTAACTGATTCCCAATTCTCTTGTCTTTGGAATATCGGTTTTAAAAGTAGTAAAAAAAAATGATTTAAATCAATGATTTTTTTTTCAAAAAAATCGATTTAAATCATGCCAACCCTGCTGTGACGTAATTTATTTTTTATAAAAACCACTTTTTCTCTTCTCTGGTGTCTGGTCATAAAAGACATAACGTGTGCTACGTAATTTAAAAAGTCCCTTCTGCTGAAATAAATTCCATTTGAGGCTTACACTATGGGTGATTCTAAATAAGAAAATATTTTCTGAACATCCTACAAAATTTTCGGAAAAAATATACACTACTCATTTAAAATAAAAGCTATATTTAGGTTAATTTCTGACTGTCAAAGTTAGAGCTGGAGGATATTTGAATTTTAATATTGTGATTTATCGTTTACCAAATATCAATATATTAATATGTTCTAATATATATCACTTTATTATAGAGTTGCAAATGTAAGTGTGTTCTGTATAAAATAATACAAATATACATATATCAATGTAAGTGTTAGTTACCTAGAAAACGAAAATTCAGTTTCTTAATCCGAATACATAAATTTAAATTTTAATATATTGCTTTATAAAAGAAAATCACGTAACATATTACTGTTCTTCGGTAGAAAAAAGATTTGTGAACGCGTCAAAAGAGAAAGAAAGGGTGAGAAAAGATAAAACTTTCTAATTATCTTTAAAATTCATTTATATATTTTTTTTTATTTGAAAAAGAAGATGGTTTAAAAATGTTTTAATTTTCAGGAACAAATTTGTCTGAAAATTCTTTTGAAATTTCCTGAGAATTTTTTTTTTTTTTTTTTTTTTTTTAATAACTCTCGGAACAGAGTCACACAAATTTTCGGATCAGAATTAGCCTTGGTTTATACTTTTCTTCGTCAGGCTTGTAAGAACTACCCATTTGAGGAAAGTTTGTGAGGGGTACGGTCCTTATTACAAGGGTGTAAATAATGTTCCCATTCATTCCCTTCCATCTGGAGTAGACGGATCAAAGAATGCAACCTTCATGACACATCTGTGTGATCAAGTAGGGTCGAAAAAGACAGTAATGTGACAGTTTGCAGATTGGTTCCTGCACCACGACAACGTTCTTCTACGTACTTCTTGTGTGTCCGTCGCTATTCGGTTTCTTAGAAGTGAATTGTAATTACCTACGAGCCCTATTCACCCAATCTAACTTCCACAGACGTACTATTCTTTAAATAACGAGGAATTTTATCGGTAACACATTTCAAGCTGTAGATTGAGTAGTTTGGAGCACTTCGGTCTGATGTTTAACAACTGTTGAAGCATAATGAAAAGCCGCAGATCGCAAACACCTTTTATTGAAAATACCAAAATAATCAAGATATACGAGGTACATTGGGCTTTTAGATCCTGCGTCCAGCCAATCAAATTACAGGCAAAAACTAATTAAACACAGCCAATTAAAACACAAAAGGATCAACTAACCTCGTACGTCAAAGAAAGCTATTACTTATATACAACAATAATCGGCCAAGTCGTCAAGTATGAGTGCGGTTATATATTTCAACAACAACAACAGAAACAATTTTAATTTTAATTTTTTTTTAAAAAAGAAGCGTTTCAGGTAAACCATTTCAAAGTAACAAAACCACTTTAAAAGTTATGGTGATAAATATTTATGTATCATCGATCTTTCTTTAAAAAAAGTTTACAAAAAATAATTAAAAAATCATGCAAAGGAGACAGATTGATCATATTACGTGACTGAGGTTATATATTTATATATATATATATATATATATACCGGGTGGCCATAATTAAACTGACAGTGCTGCCAGTGTTCTGTAGGGCGATCTATTTGCAAGAATGAAGCCACATCTTGTAGGAAAATTAAATAAGACAGGGGACAAAGGATTCCGAAAAAAAAAAAAAAAGTTTCAAAAGTCACTGCTAGGGGAATATTTGGTGCTGTGTTATAGAAAATAGAGTAGAGAGAAAAT
The DNA here is from genome assembly GCA_032207245.1 of Pardosa pseudoannulata. NCBI lineage: Eukaryota > Metazoa > Arthropoda > Arachnida > Araneae > Lycosidae > Pardosa > Pardosa pseudoannulata. The sequence continues at coordinate 45,359,764 of CM063501.1, forward strand.
TATATATATATATATATATATATTATATATTTAAAGATTAACTAAATATAAAATGACTAAAATGATAAGTTCGTGATCGAAAAGACTCAAAGTTTCCACACGGTACCTTCGGGTCTTCTGCTTGGTCCCAGCTTCTAAATTATGAGGGGACCCACTCTTAGATGTCCAACCTCTTGAGGCCATGGCAACCATTTTATCATAAGATGTCAAATGACTTCAAAATGGACAGGAGTAAAATTTTGGAACTGAAATGTCCGTTCAAAATAATGGATATTAAAATTTCATTTATTTAAAATAATCAAATGTAAATATCACCATAAATATTCATTTTTTTGTAATTATATTATTGTTATTCCATAGAAATTTTTACGTTTATAAAAATGTTTGTAGAAATGCATGACTGAAAAATTCTAAAAATAGTGTTATGAAATCAACATTAATTTTTCCTTGTAATTAAAATTAGACAAACTTATTTTGTATGTAAAATGCTGCAAATCCTTCCTTGAAATCTGATACTTTTTTTGCTGTAAGATGCTAAGTTAGTACGTAATTAACCGTTTGCCTTAAAACAACGTATGGGAGACGTGATCGTACTGCTGTGCCTAAAATGAGACCCTCGTATCACATACGTGATGATTCTTTCTTGACAAAAGTGAAAAGCTCCTATTAGTAATAAAACAATACCTTTTACAAAATTTTGACTAATATTATACATTATTCACTTACAGGTTATTCAAGCAATAAATTCTTCATAGAAAATATTTAAACGATTGAAAATTTTTACTTTTATTATATAACCAAAAACATAGAAATAATATGTGAAATAAATTTTTTAATAAAAATGAAATTAAATATAATTTATCCAATTTTGTGGTTTTATTAAATAGTAAATGCAGTACTATTAATGCCCACTGGTTTGCTCATAATTTATCCCGTGATGAAACTGCTTCTGGTCACGACGCATGAGAAAAGCTTTCATCGAAAGTGGCACACGCAATCGTCGCTCGGTTCATAAAGCAAGAGGTTAAATATTCGAGCTAAATCTACCTGGTGCGATTGCTAGCGTCTTATTTCTAGATATTTCTTTACGCTGAAGAGTTAAATGTTAATCCGATACTTTTACTAGCTTCTGTTACGTAAGAGAAACCTTATTTTAACAGTTTATTAGAAGAACCTTTCATTTGGAATGACTCACAGTTCGAAACAAGTGTTTGAGTCCCGAAAACCTGTCTTCAATGTCACCAAGCAAAATGCTCTGCATCTTTACTGTTCTTGCCAAATAAATGGTTTCTCAGTTAAGTACCGTGCGTTTGTGTTCCATTTGCATTGTTCCCTTTCGTTGAATATCGAATAATGATTCCGATGTGCTTTCTTGTGAGACTGCTTGTTATGACGGCGTAATACAGTACACGGCCATTGCACGGTTGGTTGATTACGGGTTCAATGCCAAAAAACTCCGATTAAAAAAGATATCAGCGAACATATATAACAAACATCAGGTTTACCACTGGGATTTTTCAAACAATGAGCAACGAGGATTAATGGCTTATCGATGAATCGAAAAATGAAGAGGAATTAGCTTTTTCAGCATTTGAAAAAAATATTGAAGATAACTTTTCCTCTCATTTTTGCCAATTATGCGTATATCTAGTTTTTGCTTTCTTGAATATACTTGTCTAAACAAAAAGAAATACGAAACTTATTAGTTTGAAGCACAGTTGTGTTCTATACATTATAGAAAATCTGTGCAAAAATTTAATCCTCTTTTCTTATATAAAAAAAACTTAATACTTTTAATGCATGGCAGGGTTGGAAAAAATCATGATTTTTTTTTTAAAGAATCAAAAAAAAATCAGATTTATTTGATTTAAATCTTTTTTTTTTATTTAACTCTGATTTCTTTTCTTTTTTTTCTGAATACTAATTTTAATTGATGTTTTTATGTTTTTTGCAATATACATAGAATAGTTTGTTATAAGAAGTAACATCTCATCTAAGTATATTCTACACACTGATTACCTAAAATTAAATGTATAAATTTTAATCTAAATACATTCCATTATTTTGTAATTGGACAGTGCAAACTAAATAAGAAGTAAATTTAAAGAACAAATTAAATATTCTTTTAATGCAAACTATTTGTTTAAAAAAAAAACAAATTCAAATTATTTGAATGCTTTTTAAGCTCCGAATTATGGATCTAATTGTTTCAATAAAAACACGAGCTTTGATGCTTTATCCACTCCTAATTGGTTACGTAGGCTAGAATGAACAATACCAAAAGAAGAAAACTGTCTTTTCATTCCAGCAGATGAAGCCACGACTGTTGTTATTTGATAGACAAACTGGATTTCAAGTTCTGTAATACTCTTTACCTCCCATTACATAAAATGAATTCCACCATTCATAAATCATTTTACTACCCCTACTACATACTTTCTGGTAACATCCCCTAAATTCTTGGAAAGCTCATGTTATCTTTTTACACTTATTTACTTATTGGTATTACTGTGCTGACTGATTCCTAATTCTTCTGTCTTTGGAATATAGGTTTTAAAAGAAGTTTAAAAAAATGATTTAAATCAACTGATTTAAATCATGCCAACCCTGATGCAGGGTATTCAGAAAAAAAAACTTTGAATGAAATATGTTTAAAGTTTGGAAAGACGTAGATTTCAAATTTTGCAACTATGAGTAGAAAGATTATAACGATAATCTGATCCATTAACACAAATATAATAATAATCGATACTTTGGTCACACATTGGATACTATGTCCCCCAAAAAAATTTCATGTTTCCAATATTGGAGAGACCAAAAACTTTGGTTTGGTTTGGTTTGGTTTGAAGCGCTACGGTCTACTGTTTTGCACACGAGGGCTAAATGAGACCGAGACCTACTGCTTAAAACCGATTCCGAACGGCTACAAACATCTATGCCATAGTGGGATTCGAACTCACGAACTCCGGTACCGACGATCAGCGCCCTAACCAATCGGACAGCGTTCGGCCCAAAGACTTTGCCTTTCCTAGAGAGGAAAACACGTTTGGTTCTTTCTCTAGGCGACATTTCTTGGTGTAAATTGTGCACACATTTAAAAAACAATTGACAAACCAGATACAAATACAAAAATATAGATTTCACTTAAATATGATTAAATAAAAATGGTAAAGGTATTAAAAGCTGCGTACCCTGATGGTTGTAGAGACGTATGTGATAATACATCAGATTCCACACAATTATGTGCAATATGTACCGTCCAAATATTATTGATCTATAATTATGAAATTGCCTTAGGAAATTGCATAGAAATTTCCGAGGAGATTTTTGTTGCAGATGCATTTTTTCTACATATTTAGAATTTCCGATTATCCAATACCTATTATGTGTTTTAATGTATGCATTTACGCAACGGAGGAATTGTAATTTTTCCGATTAAAGTAACGATTTACAATAAAAAAAATCATTTTAGATATAAGCTTGGAAAATTATTTTAATTTGTAGAACAAACCTTTGGGGGTTTATTCTTCATTTCTATAATAACGGAATAGATAATATAGCAAATTTTATAAATCAAATATGAATGAATAATGTAACACCTCAATTGTTTCTTAAATACACAAAATATTTTGACCAATAGAATAAAAAATATAAAAATAGTCGATTTCCAATATCTTGATTTCATTTATTTCAAATTTCCACTTATCTCCAAGTTTTTCTCCCAGAAGACCCAAGTTTACGTCCTTGTAATTCAATAGATATTTTGAATCCCTCGGTTATAACAGAAGTTCTGACTTCAGATACGTAGAATACAGGTTAATATTACCTACTAATAATATTTAAATGAAGATCATGGTTTGGTTTGCCTTGGAGCGGTACTGTCTACTTTTTGAAACACAAGAGCTAATGAGACTGGGACCTACTGCTTAAAGCCGATTCCGTATCACTACGAACATCCATGGTACATTGGGATTCAAACCCATGAAATCCGGTACTGAAGATCAGCGTCCTAACCATTCGGCCATCGTTTGGCAAATGACGATCAAGAGGTATTTACTTATGCACAATTGATACACAGAAATTATTTATAAAGAAAAATGACTGATTCGTCGGATGAAGATAGTTGTAAAGAAAAGTGTCAAATATAGAACAGTATCAATTATATAAGAGTATCAATTAAATGGTGTTAAAGAACAACAGTATCTATTAAATCGGAGAATATGACTGTTAAAAATAAAAGATAAGACGTTTATGGGCAATTAATCGATAAAAATTATTCATAGAGTAAAAAAGGTGATTCATATAATGAAGAAACGGAAGACAGTGATAAAAAACATGCGGAACCAATTACATCCTCATATGTGATTATGTTAAAATAAAAAAAAGATAATTCGTTAAAGAACAAAATAACGCCAGAGAAAAAAGAATTTAATTTTTTTTAAATTAAAAAGAAAAAGATTTGTTAAAAGAACAAAATAAATTCAGAGAAATTATTCCAATCTGTAAATGAAATTACAATTGCATATATTGTGTAAAGAAAAAGAAAATAATCTTTATTTTTTAACCCTTAACACTTTGACTGCCATGGCTATCATATGTGATATCCAGTGATATTTCCGTTGAGACACTGGCTATCCGATATGATAGCCATGGTGTTTTAACACTTCAGGCCATGGCTATCAAAGATGTTATCAGTTACATGAAAATCGTATTGGAGTTTGATTGTTGGGCTCCCTACGATGTGTTAGGTATACGTGGCTTGCGCAAATTGGTATATGTGACGATTTTATGAGCTAAGTTTTATGAAAAATTAAATATTTGGAACATGCAACAAAAAAGGGAATATATATAAATAGAGAGAGTTTGTTTTGAAATATTGTTTTTATATATAGTTTTATGTTGAAAAAATACAAATTACACACAAAAAAAAAAAGTTTGGCCCCGTTGTGAACATTTGCAATTTTGGCTTGGCAGTCAAAGTGTTAATTTGACTTGTTTTTTTAATATTTTTTAATTTATATTATTTTCCCATGTCTTTATAGACATTAGGATCTCTGTAAAACAAACAAAAAAATATTTTCCATTTTTGAGATAATGTCCGCTGTGGCGAACACTGACAATTGTGTTATATAGTAGTTATAAATATTCATGTCCGGTGTAGCAGCCACTTAGCCAAATTAAAGATTAAACACGAAAAATGCTACTTTTTCTTATTTCTTATTCTTTTACATGGACCTAATAAAAACAAGGTAAGTATTATGCTAGGTATTGTGAGTGAAATTAAATAATTCGAAATATTTTGCATTCATCGTGAAATTCGAATTAATCGACTTAGTTCCCCTTAAGATACTACCACTTAGGTGAAGAGAAAAGTTCTCTAAGAATAAATGTCTTCCCACGATTTCACTAGTTTCAGTCGTAACATACTACGTGAGGAAACACAGCTACACAAAATATCCCCTCTGTTAGTTATAAACGAGTGCTTCAGATCATTAATGCATTTATGCTGTTTTCCACTTAAGCACATTCTGATTTCGGATACAAGCAGAATTGATTTCATGGGGTTCGCACTTGTATCTCAAAAATTTATCGTGGAAAAATTTTTACAAACTGGGTATGATTCCTAGTAGCATATTTGTTAGATATATTAAACAGTTTTCAAAACATTACTTTGCTTCTAAAATTGACCAAAATATTTTTGAGTTTGTGCGTGTATGTTTTGTAAAGTCGTCATTGGAAATGTTTCCAATAGGATGCAGTTTAAACTTTGTCAATTTTGAGGTCGTATTCTTGTCGAACACAAACAACTCGTGGAAGGCAAAGTACATTAGCAAATACCTGCACTCTAGGATAGTTAAAACACATACATAAGCATATGCCGGTTATATTTTTTTCTTATGCATGTTTATAATAATAAAAGACAAACATTTTTACTACTTCCTCTAACTACCTGATATATACTTATGAATAAAGACAGGTATTCAAGAAAGAAAACAAAAAGGTAAATTTGTCACTCACTACTATTGGTGCATCTATATTTCGCAACTATTTCATTTCCATTATACAGTATAGCTAGCAATGCTAAATATTAACTTTGGGTGCTAAATCTCCACTTTAAGTACGGTTCCCAGTTGCTGTTGCTAATTGCATTACTTCCAAATTAACACGTTGACGGACACTTGCGTCTATAGCCGTCAAAGCGAAGTTCACATGACGTTCACATGACAAAGTGGCATGACGGCAATAGCGCGTCCAAAACGACAATCGTTTTTTTTTAAACACTATGCCTATAATGACACTGATATGCATTTCCCGGCGTACAAGTAGAAGCTTAGTGTCATGTTTTGGAAACTATTTTTAGGTTGAATTTCATTTTCCACCTGTTACACGACTTTCAGCTTCAGTATGCACGTGGTTGTGAAGGGAATAGTGCGATCGTGTTTTTCTTGAATTTATAATAATTATTGATTTCGTGTAAAACTCCCAAAAATACTGTCACACACAAAAAATTGCTTATTTGAGTCATTAAACCTGTCATTTAAGTTTTTAAATTTTTGCTGTTATAGTCGCCATTGTCCAATTACTTAGTGTCTAGAGTCCGCTGGCGCCATGACGGTTATAGCCGCAACCTAATTAAAGGTGCTGCATTAATCAAAATTAAGTTTATTTAAGCAGAAAGAGTAAAACTTCACTTCTAATATTCTAAAAATTACAAAGCATATAATGTTAATTTTCGAACTTCACTTGTTCCTACTGTCCGTCAATGTGTTAAAAAAATTAAATTCTTAGAGCCAAAAGCCAGTTTTTAAAAAGAATATTAATTAGAGAACGAGAGTATAGAGCCCTCGAGTATTTTCTTACACACCATTACCTATTCAATAAAACAAAAATAAGTATTATTTATTGATTTTCTTAAACTGTCACACCTGTGAACAGTTAATTGATGAAGTCACTTTCCCCGCAAAGCGAGAGTCAATTTGTAAAAATGAAAGTGCCGCACTTGTCTGAAGGGTTGGTATTTGTACCCTAGTTTCATTAAAAGCGTCGCTTGGTAAAAATCATATATAGTCCCGGAAAGAAACGTCAAACTACTTTCACATTGAGGCAAACCGGGGAAGGCCAAGTGACCTCCTAGAGCAGGGGTGGGCAAAAGCCGGCCCGCGGGCCGGACCCGGTCCTTTTGCTTACTTTATTTGGCCCGTTGAAAAATCCTGCATGCAATTTTTTTAATCTCTTATATGCGATTTTGTTGAAATCAACAGTATTTGTATGCGTAGTGTACATATAAATAATGAAAAATATATAAATAATAGAGAGTATTATAATTTGAACAGCTGTAACCATATCCCTACATTAATGAATGCAACATACATACTCTCATAAAGCGGTTGTTCGGCTTACTACATAGAATTGAACGTGCACTCCTCTCACTCTTCAAGGGATGACAGACCGCAGCACTCGTACTGTTTATTTTGATTTAGCACTAATCGCATGCTCATCATTTCTTTTGAGACTAATCTTTGTTATTTTGCAAATATAATAATAAATTGAATAAATAGACTTTTTGTAGGTAAAATTTTAAAACATTGGTTTTATTTTATTGTAATAATTAAATTATTTATTTGTAGGCCTTTGTAAAATGAGTCAATAAAAAAAATCAAAAGTTGATTTTTGGAGTGTAGGAATTTCAATGAAGCATGGACGGTAAAATACCTTTTTACAAACATTGATAAGTAAGCAGTTTGTTTAGTTTGCCAGTAAATAACTGCTGTGTTCAAGGAATACAATTTAAACAGGCATTTTAAATCAAAATATCCAAAATATGCATCACTTTCTTTAAAAGAACTTTTAAGTGCAGTAAGACAATTTAATATTACTATTATCATTTATAACTGTCAAATTTCTCTGTCCAAATGCTTTAAAATGATACTTAGTGTTTTTGTGAAAAAAAATTTCTTGGGCAGAGAAAAAACTCCATCCAAAACATTCGCGTGTGCACAGCGTACGCGGTATAGTCCTCCGGCCCGGGAGACATTTTGAAAATTTCAATTTGGCCTGCGCTTAAAAGTATTTGCCCACCTCTATCCTAGAGACAAGGCCTCTGAACTAGACCGTTTTACTGAAGTGACGTCACGGGAGTAGGACCCCTCTCACCTGATACGTTTGAAAATAATAAACCTTAATTTAACTGACACTCCAATCGAAAGAGATTAGCTACCCTTGACCAAGAGTAAAGATTTATGCAGCGATTTAAAATACGTGAGCATTAGAAGTGACCAATATCACGTATTTAAAAATAAATAAATAAAAAACCCCAAAGCGAATGAAGCAGTTACATCACACCCTGTTTTACACCCATTCATTCATTTCACTCCGTTCACCTTCCCTCCAGTTAAATGCCCGTTCCGGCGTATTGCTCCCGCCTGTGAAAGATTATAAAAAATATATGTAATAAAAAAAGCATATCAAAAAGATGAAAATATCTGGCCGGGTTGACTAAACTGTCGCGCAGTGGAGCGAAGAAAGCGCAGTAGAAGGAAAACGGATATCCTATCGTCCGGAATTCTGAGACGAATATAATGATACCTTTAATATCACGACTATCGCTTTCATTTAAAGCAGCGAAATATAAAAGTACTCCGTGTGGTAGCATGACAGGAAGGACCGATTTCCCTCCAGATTCAATGCGATCTCATTTGCACTGGGATACCGACGACGATCCGATTCCAGACATTAAATCGGCCACTTTGTACCCGAAATCTTATCGGTTTGTGACGATATCAGTATTCCAATCACGTATCTCTTACTGTTCAGTATTACAATTGCGTGTCATTTGTCGGTCACTATTTAGATGATATATTGGTCAATATTATACTGCAAATGATCTAACGGTCGGTATAAAGAACGGAAATAAGTTAACGGCCAGTATCTACAAACCAAACCATCTAACGGTCAGTGCTAAGATCTTGCACATATAGTGGAGCAGATAGAAATTTTGGGCTCTAGATAAAGAATTAAAAATATGTTATATAGAATACAGTTTTATATAATAAAAATACGGAAAACAAGATTTCAAAATTAAAAATGTTTCTTTTCGTTTGCGTTTTCAAAATTATTGATATGCTTTTTTATTGATACTTTGCGCTTAATACATTTGTTACAGTAAGTAGTTGTATTTAACTCCATTATTTCCCCAACGGACATTTATTGACCACATAGCACATATCTACCAATTAACTCGTATACATATGTCTACAAACATGGCAGCTGAAGTACAACTTTTCCTCGGGTAGGGAAAGTCAAATTAACAAAATCCCGTTATGGAGATAAACAGACGGCGTTGGAGTCATAACAACACTAACACAAAATCCCGTAATCTAATTTGACCGACGGAATTTCTTTGTAATTCTTAAAGCGGGATCGAGGCTCGTGCTAACCCTGTTCATACATGGAAGCTGGAGCACGTACAATATTTTCGTGGTCACAAAGTCCTCCAAGTTCCCAAATGGCAAGGAGGTGGCACGCCAAGCCTGATAGTCTTCTGCTTGGCCTCTACTTCTAAATTACGAGGACAGACTTGAGAAAAATAGTTATTTCACTCTAACGGTGCTTGCTCAGGCGAGGGAACCGCGACAGCTCAGTCTGCAAAGGCAACGATCTCGTAACTTAGAGATTGCAGGTTCAGAACCCGAGCCGGCCTAAGATCTGTCGTGTTCGTTAAAGGTGACTGGGGCACGTAAAATGTGTTCGTGGTCACAATGTCCTCCAAGCTATCAATGCCTCGGGGGTGGCAAGCCAAGCCTATAGGTCTTCTGCTTAATCCCTGCTTCAAAATTACGTGGACCCACTTGAGAATAAGTCATACTTTCACCCTTGATGTGCTTGTCAAAACGAAAGACGCATCCCTTCCCCTTAATAACGAAGTAACCTCTATCGTGCTTGGTTTGACCAAGTAGCATAAGAAAACAACGAAAGGCGAGCCCCTTCTTGAGGCTTAGCTAGTCTTCAGCCCTCGTGGTTCCTCGCTCAAAGTGAAGCTGCATATTACCCTCAGCCATGGACAACTCGCATATTTTTTGACCTGATGTAGGTTTTCCTTTACCAAAGGGATGAAAACAACAATAGTTCTTAATGTACTAAACCTTCTTTTCACACTGACAGACTTTCGCAAACTTACTCTCCTAATAACCAAATATTTTCCCATAAGAATATCTGAAAACTGCTTTAATAGACCATGGGTGATTCTAAATAAACTTCCTGAACACCCCCACAAAATTTTCTGGTAAAGGTATACGCTACTAGTTTAAAATAAAAACTATATTGAGGTTAATTTCTGGATGTCAAAACTAGAGCTGGGTGATATCTGAATTTTAATATTTTGATTTATCGTTTGCCAAATATCAATATATTAATATGTTCTAATATGTATCACCTTTTTATAAAGTTGCAAATGTAAGTATTTTCTGTATAAATTAATACAAACACAAATATCAATGTGTCATCAATTAGTTATCTAGAAAATAAAAATTCAATTTCTTAATCTGAATACATAAATTTAAATTTTAACATTGCTTTAAAATAGAAAATTACCTAACATGTTATTGCTTTTTTTTTTTGGGGGGGGGTAGAAAAAATATTTGTGCACTAGTCAAAAAGAAAAAAAGGATGTCTTCAAACTTCATTCATATATTTAAATAGAAAATTACCTAACATATTATTGCTTTTTTTTTTTGGGGGGGGGTAGAAAAAATATTTGTGCACTAGTCAAAAAGAAAAAAAGGATGTCTTCAAACTTCATTCATATATTTATTATTTGCAGCGGAAGATGGTTTTAACCCTTTCGTGGGCTATTTATTTCACACAGAAGATTTTCAAAATTTCAAAACAAAATTGCTAATTCTATTCTATCTATCGAACAGTAGTGACAGCACAAAAATGAAGAGGGAATTAGTCTTTCCATATTTATAATATCAAGGTCAATATATTATAATGGGTTTTGCGCTTCCCACAGGTGTATTTTGTAAGATTATGTAGATGGGAAGTAATCTTCCCAAGGCCGACGAAAAGGCTAAAAAAACTCTAATTTTGAGAAACAAATATTTCCGAAAATTCTTTTCAAATTTTCGGGGGGAGGGAATCTTATAACTTTCGCAACAAACAAAATTTTGAAAAATTCGGAAATTTTCGGATCAAATAACTGTTGTAACGGGTAATAAAAGTGTCGAATCTTAAACAGAAAAAGTACTTTTATTAATGCAAGAACTAGTCTCAACAACAAAATCACACAAGCCTCAAATGCCTTGCATCATCTTGCCTTGTTACAGTACAGAACTCTGGTTTACAAAAATGCGAAAAGTTGTTCTTAGGAATGGAATTTAGCTGTCCACAATCCTTGTTATGTTTTACAATTCAGGCAATGACAACCGAATTTAAGGAGGAAAATTCTGTAGTCAACTAAAATTACTGCCCTAGTTGTCTCGATTAATTTAACTAAATTTCAAATCCTACTAAAACGAACAAATTTTTGAGTTTTCCCAGGAAACGTAGATCACGCATCTACAATAGAACTGTATGAAGTCACGCACTTTTATTTGCGATGGCGTGGATGACAAAAATATAAAAAATTCCTCACGGAAGGACTGAAAACATCTTTAGAAGCATAAAATTCTAACTTAAAACTGCTGCCAGACAATAACGGTTTCATTAATATATATTGTACGGTGTTCTTTCACACTACAGCGTTAAATGGCGAGAAGATCGAGCCTTTTTATTATCTTTACTGTATCTCACTTTTGTTAGGAATTTCCTACCTGGTCGTTAGAGGTCTGCAAAGTGTTAATTGGTGAGACCCCTTAAATGAGGGTGTGAACTGTAACACTAGTGGTCAGTTTAAAGTAAGGATTAAAAGGGAGGAAAAGCATGAACACAAGGGCTTTTCACCCTTGATCGTAGATTTGAATACCCCCCAAGAATTTTGCCTTAATAAGCGCTTTCGGTTATAAATTTATTTCGGTACTTTCATGTATCAGGTTACCAGAAGCGGGTCTACACTATATTCCTAAAAGGCCTGTCTTCTGGGTTTTATACAAAATATCTATATTCGTGTGCAGATTTAGTTTACCTTTCCCTTAATATATATATATATATATATATATATATATATATATATATATATATATACACACACACACACATATGTATATACATATGTGCATATATATATATATGTGTATATACATATGTGTATATATATATATATGTGTGTGTGTGTATATACATACGTGTATATATATATGTATGTATATACATACGTGTGTATATATATATATGTATATATATACATACGTGTATATATATATGTTATACATACGTGTATATATATATACATACGTGTATATATATATACATACGTGTATATATATATACATACGTGTATATATATATACATACGTGTATATATATGTATGTATATACATGTGTATATATATATGTATGTATATACATATGTGTATATATATATGTATGTATATACATATGTGTATATATAGGTATGTATATACATATGTGTATATATA
>CM063501.1:45377338-45384838 GCA_032207245.1 Pardosa pseudoannulata
GATTTTTCTTTCCAATTCAGATTTTTATCACAGAAGAGCATAGAGGGAATACTGCCAAAATGTGATAACACACAATACAAAATGCGACCCCAAGCCAAAATCGATATGCAGGGGAAATTTCCAGTTAAAACAATTATGTATTTTGGGAAAGACTTTCTATTTCAATAATAATTAAATATATGTAATAAAAAATGTATGTGGAATTGTGCCGCTTTTTATTCTACACAAAGAAAATTAAAAACGCTGCATATCGTGTTTAAAAAGCATTAATGTGTCTGGTAAAGATATGAATGGAAAATAAAGAGAAATTATTTTAAATATTACTATTTTAAAGTGAGTTATATGCATAAAAACGACCAAAAGATTATATGCAGTGAAATCTCTCTAAAGAGACCATCCATTAGATCAGCGTTTCTCAATCCTTTTTGGTTGAAATCCCACTAGAAATGCATGAAACTACTGGCGGTTAGGTTAGGTTTTGGAGCGCTACGGTCTACTTTTTGCAACACGAGAGCTAATGAGACCGGGACCTACTCCTTAAAACCGATTCCGAACATCCATGCCATAGTGGGATTCGAACCCGTGAACTCCAGTTCCGAAGACCAGAACCCTAACCATTCGGCCATCGTTCGGCGAAACTACTGGTGGAACACCTAAAATGATAATATCTAATACGCAAGTAAAGTTGAAAAGATGTTTTTAAGAAAGTTGTGTTGATTACAAACACCATTTGAAAGTAACAAAACCAAGGTGTAGATATTTATGTATGATGGGTCTTCATTTAATAATCCGCTTTAAAAAAATAAGAGACGGATCTCGTAATGTAATTAACTTAAGAACATAAGTTTTCTGTATTTGTTATTTTAAGTAAAAATGTTGCGACTTTCATTGGAGAAGACTCTTGTTTTGTTTTGTTTAGTTCTCTTTTACCGCTATTTGAAGTTGTTACCTATTCAGGAAAAAATTATGTCTTCAACACCTCTTTTTAACTCACTGCATGCAGGAAATGTACTTTTACGTTTTTCGTAGATTGTTACTGGAGCGCGGATCACTTAAAAGTACGTATTTAGTAGATTTTTGCTAGAGAGCAGGTGACGTATAAATACGGTGTACGATAATGCGGAAGTCCGAGGCAATATAGACCCGCATGCAATGTGTTACGAACATAGAACCTCTTCTTGGATTAAAACACCGAGTAAAAAAATGCACGTTGTCCTTGAAGATTAAAAAAAAAAACTCAAATACTTATATTAAGGAGAACGCCTGTTTGTCGAGTAGAAAAGTTAGAGCAGAAAGCATGACATCTAGCAGCAGAAACAAAGGAGTAACACGTTTGACAAGCTCATATAGGCAAAAAATATAGGTATGAACAAAGAAAATATACAATTAATAGAAAATTTCCTGTTAATTATACAATACCAAGTGACTTAAATTTTTATTTATCAAAATTCATCGTGGTGCATAGGTTGAGAATCATTCATTGCATTAGGCCAATAATAACAAATCCTCGAGAAGGTTCGCTATTGTTAATCTAATGGACGCTTTTATAGTAGGTTCTTCAAATTTTGTTAATTATTTTTTAAAGTAGCCTATTTGTTGGTAACTAAGTGGCGTCACTTTGAAATAGAGCTGGAAGGCGATTTAATAAAAGGATACCAATAATTTAAGGGCACTGAAATTTTGTAAACAAAGTAAACTTTTGTTCCCCATTTTTATATCTAAAAAGATTAAAGTTTCCTTTATTTTAATAAAAAAGAAAAAAAATCACTTTGAAAATGAAAATAAAAAAAAAGTCGATGGTGAGCGTAAAATTGATATAAATATGGTGATATTATAAATCACTCCATATTATTTTTTGATAAGTTCGACAATAAATATTTGCACTTTAAATAATATTTATTCTTATATTTTCTAATACTTACTATTACTTCTACTACTATTACTTCTAATACTTCTATTCATATATAAATTTTCTTATTCCTATTATGATATAAAATATTTTTAAAAATCAACTCGTTGGTCAATCTAATTCGCAGGTCTTAAGTTTGCCCCCATTTCTTCACTTTTATTATAAGCCTTTTTCCTCCGACATATATCGTTAACCTTATAAAATTTATTATTTTTTTTATCTATATTTAATTTCAACATTTTGAAATCTATAAATTTAATATTTTTGGTTTGTAATGGGCTGAGGAATTACAGCCCATTACAAACCAAATCTGTTCGAAATATTCTAGCCATCTGGTTCTAAATAGAGGCATTACCCCTCTACTCTCCCATACATAAGACTTTTAAGTCACTTTAAACAGAGTCAAGCTACCAAATTGGTGGAACCCCTCTTTCAAATTCCCATAGCTTAAAATTTAAATTTTTTAAATTTAAATTCTGAGGATTTAAATTTTTAAAACTTTGTTATTCTTTTTAACATGCATTCTTATATCAACAGTGAATATATTTATATATACAGGTTTTTTAAACTTATCACCAAATTTTTATGCTACGTAGGATGGTTTAGTTTAGAGCTCTGCGATTTTTTTTTTTTTTGCAACACACGGACTAATAGAGTTAGGGACTTGAGACTAATGAGATCTTTACTTTTTAACTCTTTTCTTAAACTTTTTTTTTATACTACTTAGGATGGTTTGGTTTAGAGCGCTGCGGTCTACTATTTTGCAACACGAGGACTAATAAGACCAGAACTATTGCTTAAAACCCATTCCGAACGGTTACAAACATTCCTGACATAATCCGAATCCCTCAATGACACATCCATGAATTCGAACCCGCGAACTTCGGTTCCGAAGATCAGTACCGTAACTATTCGGCCATCGTTTGGCTTATGATACTTACAGGTGGTCTTTCAGAAGTTTCACTATATTATATATATTAGAAAAATATACAATCATACATATACATAGTCATACAGAGATATGTGTGCACATATTTATATCCCTATCCATCCACCCACATACACAGATAATTGGAGATTGTGTTAAGTTACAAACAAAAATACATATTAAACATTCACACACAAACACAAAGTCTTGTACCTGCGTAACAAGCCCCAAAAAGCTTTCCATCATTAATTCTTATTAAGCTCCAAAACCGACACAAAATAAGAGCGCCTATAAATTTCTCTGCTATGTTATACTCCCAGACTGCGAAACGAGATATATATCAAGTTCCTAGCACTTAAAACACCAGTCGTTTGCTCTTTACCACTTCCGTACTTTCAGGAAAATTTATATAAATGGGCAAGTTATTGGAAAAGAAATGACTAAAATCTGACTATAAATAGATTCAGGGGCTAAGGAGGTGATATAAAAAAAAGAACTAAAGTGACAAATAGCTTATACTTTACTAATAAAAATAGGACATAATGGGGAGAAACAGAGTAACTAACTGCAATAACATAAAACTCCTACGCATGTGAAATTCGACAAAACACAAATTATGTGTGATGAGTGAATGTGTGTCGCGAGTTAAGTATAAGGACTTTTAATGATCAGAGGCAGCATTTATAAAGACATCAAAAAGTAATAAAAGGTTTTATCTAAAGGTTAAGGCAATATTGCTCCTACGCATTGGAATTAGATTTAAGCTACAGCTGAATCTAAACAGCAATGACATCTGTAGTATTTTATACGTTGGTTTTTACACATTTTAGTATCGTATAATAGAGCCGCGATAACTCAGGACGCAAAGACATTAAGGATTTTCAGTTTAAACCTAACCCCATGGGTGATCCTATGTATGTGTGTATGTGTGTGTGTGTATGTGTGTATTTATATTTATATATATATATATATATATATATATATATATATATATATATATATATATATATATTTAAATATATATATATATATATATATATATATATTTAAAAAAAAATCTGAACGTAATACAAAATTTTCTGAAAAAAATATAAGCTACTAATTTAAAATTAAAAAATTATATTAGGGTTAATTTCTGGATATCAAAACTAAAATTGGATGATATCCGAATTTTAATATCGTAATATATCGTTTACCAAATATTAATACCTTAATATATATAATATACATCACTTATATTATAGAGTTCTAAAAAAAAATAGTATGCAATTTAGTATTAAGTTTTTCCAGAAATTGTTACAATGGATTAAAACTAAAATTGGATGATATCCGAATTTTAATATCGTAATATATCGTTTACCAAATATTAATACCTTAATATGTCCTAATATACATCACTTTATTATAGAGTTCTAAATAGTATGCAATTTAGTATTAAGTTTTTCCAGAAATTGTTACAATGGTTAAAGAAATTACTAACTAATATACGCATTATATGAAAATGACAGAGTTTAAAAGAAAAAAGATCCGAGGCAAAACCAAATACAGAAATAGGAAAAAGTATGTCCAGAGTTAAAAACTAAATATTACGAGTATAAAACTCTCCTCCTCAGAAAAAAACCTATTGTACAAAATACAGTTAAGTGGTCAGTAAATGTTATTCAAGTTGTTTGTAATGCTCTTTCGAACCTAATAGCACAAATACAAATATCTGAACCATCAAGCCTTACTGTTTGTTATCACTTACGTAGCTGAACCCATGATTAGGGACCACCCCCTCTCTCCCAAGTAGAATTGTGTTAAAAGTAACTTGTTCTTAAAACATCATACTGAAATCCAATTAACATCACCCAATATAAGGCATCGTTTTAGTTACCTTTTTAAGATTTTTTTTTCGCTAGCTTTAACATTCTTTGCTTACTTTAACATTACAAACGGCTACCTTCCTCGAGGAATTTAACTTATTTTAAACAATCGGACATCATTCAGTAATGGCTAATGATTATTTTCTTTCTTCTTTCCAGTGTTCTGGAATGAACTGTTTCGTTGTAAATATTTCAAAACCTAATTCTTAGTGAAGGGTCTTTATCACCGAGGGTTAAAAAAAGAATTTTAAAAAGTATAGTTTGAAACAAAGGAAAAGCAATTTATTCCTTTTTATCACAGAAAAACCTCTACAACTCTTAAAAAACTTTAACCAAACTGTTAAAAACATACTACATTCAATTCAAAATTTTACTCAACAGACCATTTAAATAGATCCCTATAAAAATATTAACTTCAGTAAGACGATCATAACATTATATACAAAAAAAAAAACCCCTAAAAACTTTAAAACGACAAACGATTTTACAATAATTTAATTTAGGATAAATTGAAAAAATTTAGTCAGGAAATGATCTCTGCGATCATTCTTTAATTTAGAAGATTTTCTTAATTTTCACGTTTTATATATATATATATATATATATATATATATGAAAAAGATCACTTTGAGAATATTGGTGGAGCGCTATGGCCTACATTTTTGCTACACGAGAGCTAAGGAGAGTGGGACCTATTACACTAACGGCTACAAACATCCATGCCAGCAGTGGGATTGGAACCTGCGAACTCTGTTACCGGAAATGTGTGCTCTACTTTAGTGAAGGGGACTTTTAAACAAAGTTATAAAAAGGTGATCAACATAACTGGATTACTCATTAGATTTTCTAAATACTTCAAATGTTTAAAAAAGAATTTTTTTTTCAAATTTAGTTTTTCTTGCTTTTTTATTATTTGGTATTTTTTAAGTGTGCCTCAAAAAAGTTCAGATAATTTTAGTGTACCAACAACTAAAAAAGCTTGAAAAATATTGCTATAAATACGCATCAATTCCAAACTATTTTTTCTAGCCAGAGAATTAGAATTACCGACTACTACAGACTGAAAAAAGAAAAACCTTGATTTTTGACAAGGCTATAAAACTGAGAATTATGACAGACAAAACGTTCGGTGTGTAACTGGGATATTAAACGTAAATGAATTAAAATAGGTTAATGAAGGTCGCCGGCGCGCAACTAACAACTTCATAAAACGAGTCTCTCGACCATAATCATAAAATTGGGGCAATAAAGCCGTTTTACAGCTTACCGAAAAGCGTTGGTCCCAGAAGAACGAATTTGAGAGATGCGGGTGATCGATCTGGTTCTTTTATCACACCTCTTGGCAGAGCAGAGGTGTGAAAAGAATATTTAAATTACGACACGTTGACTGATGATTTTGCATAAAAAACAGCTACTTTGGTCAGTAGTCTGGGTAATTAAGTCTCACAAACAAAGGTTATATTATTTCAAGATTTAAAGTGACATAGTACATTTACTTTTTGAGAGTTGATTCATCCTAAAGCACAAAGTTCTAT
Source organism: Pardosa pseudoannulata (assembly GCA_032207245.1). Lineage (NCBI taxonomy): Eukaryota > Metazoa > Arthropoda > Arachnida > Araneae > Lycosidae > Pardosa > Pardosa pseudoannulata. The sequence goes on from CM063501.1 coordinate 45,383,576, forward strand.
TTCATTACGAATGTTTTGCTTTTTTTAGAAGTGTTTAGGATTGACCAAATTTAGATTTGTTACTTCAAATTGCATAGTTTAAAAAATAACATAGAAAATATAAGCAAATGATAAAGAAATATGAAATTTATTTACCCACAAGATAACGTTTGCATCATGAATATCAAACTAAATTTCTATATTAACCCATTATTACCTGTCATCCGTTTTCAGATACCGCTAAAAAATAGCTTAAAGAATTTTTATGTCTTTCTAGAACAAGTGTTTGTTTTGAGTAGGTGATGGCAATTTTATAAATACTACAACATCTACAACATTTTCAAGATCATTCTATTATTTATAAATTTGTCATTTTCGACATTGGATTAATCGATTATCATTAGTTTGCGAACAATACGCATAAATTTTCTTTTTCGGCAGATACATAAGCTGAAATCATGATAAATTGCTTTATTAATTATAAAACTTTATTTTACAGTACTTATTTTACGTCTAATACCAAATAAATCGTTCTTTTACAAAGTTTTTCCTTTTTCATAAATGGCATCCTATGAAGTTTAAAGGCCCTTCCCCACTATGGCCCACTGCAAGCCATTACTACTGACTAATGTAGCCTCCACACTATGGCCAATCGTTCACCACTTCCTGATGGTGACCTTGAACGATGACGAGTTGCATCCACACGCTGGGCCACTAAATGAGCCGCGCACGTGGATTCGTCCATAGGGTATACTGCGCACTTCAGTTGCGCAACTGGCTGCCTTTGATCTTTGGAGAAAAACCGTCTCCGAAGCCATCCTCCGCCAAGGTTATTTTATCGTCTGCCACCATGGACCACGATAAGCCATACCCCCTCCAGACGGTGGTAATGGCTTGCAGTGGAGGGGGTCTTGAATATCATATGGCCAATCGCGGTCGAGGATGGCAAACGATAAGTAAATAGTACTACGTCCATTTTTATTTATTTATTTATTTATTTATTTGAGATTTTTGCATACTCGTATATGACTTGTTCTTTTCTCGAAAAAAGATTACTCTCATTTCCTAAGAATTGAGAGTTTTGGCCGATTAGAAAAAACAATATGAACGAACATGCTTTCGAGGTAAAGACCCCTTTAGAACACAAAACTTTTTTAGCTCTTATTTCAGTTGCTTACGTGCACTATGTCTTTTCTCTTACCTCAAAGCTCTCCACTATTATATAAAGTTTTACACTATTTATATAAAGCTTTCCACTAAAAACAGTCAAACTCAAATGCGTAC
>CM063501.1:45389838-45432338 GCA_032207245.1 Pardosa pseudoannulata
GCTACAATGTAATCTTTTTATATTCACCGGACATCCTCATATCGCCAAAATTAAATGCACGAGATTATTTATGCTAATTCGTACTTACGAACACTAAAGTCATAATGTTCCAATACATATAATCTAATAATAAGTAAGCCGATAACATTTAAAAAATATATTAACACGAATTTTCTGGTCACAGTGCGATCATTTCACAGCGAAATCGGGCTTGGGGTTTACCTTGACTACCTTAATTACATTCAGCACAGTAAAAAAGAGATTCCGGCGACCTTCACACACGCAGCAAAATATTGGCCTCCTGACAAGATTTAATGTTTCTATATTTAATATAATTATCTGTTTCAAAACGTTTATTCCAGAAACACCCACAAAAAGAGAAAATACGGATCACACAGCCCAACAATGGGGAAACGAAGTTTCTTTTCTCCAGCCTTTTCAGTGAAATGTTTCTAATTCGTGAATACATTAAAGATTTTTCACGATATTAGGGACCGTTAACACGGTTATTTTAATCAGCACAACTTTGGAAGCCATTTTCGAAAATCCCGAGAGAGTCGTAACAGTGCTTACAGGTTAATGAACCTCCATTTTATGCGAGAATATAATTAAGAACGAATTAAAACTTTAGTGATATTCAATACAGAACGATGCATAATTTAACCTTATTATATACTTTTAAAAATACTATAAATCATCAGTAGTTATAAAATGGAATATTCCTAGAAGTCTTCTCCAATATGACGAAGCAATTTTTATATTTGCTCTATTAATAGGTCGTATTGCCCGAAATAAGCTATTTATGGCTTTAATAATGAAGTTTGCTTTGCACTTTTTAAATGTTCTAAATTTATTAGAACATTTAGCTGTAAAAAACTGTTTCAAAGTAAGTGTTCTTTGGTTTGGTTTGGTACTGAAACAATTTAAGTATGCATAATTACCATGTGGGTTGCCTAACACATTAAAAAAGTAATGAATCGGGAAAAATCTGCTTTCAAATAAATTATTTGTATTGGAGAAAGTACTTTTAACAAAATTACTTTATATGCTCTAAACAGACTCTAGACAATTCCCTATAGGTTTGGTTTGGTTTGGAGTGCTACGGTCTACTTTTTGCAACATGAGTGCTAATAAGACCGGGACTTACAGCTTAAAGCCGATTCCGAACGGCTACAAACATCCATACCACTATGGGATTTGAACCCACGAACTCCGGTGTCGAAGGCCAGCAAGCTAACCAATCGGCCATCGTTCGGCCCAATTCCCTATAGAAATTTCGGTTTTGGTTTGGAACGCTATGGTCTACTGTTTTACACACGAGGGCTAATGAGACCGGGACCTACTGTTTAAAGCCTATTCCGAACGGCTACGAACACCCATGCCTTAGTGGGATTCGAACCCACGAACTCCGGTACGGACCATCAGCGTCCTAACCAATCAGCCAGCGTTCCGCGTAAGTGTTCTTTGATCAAAAACTAAAATTTTAATAATGAGACAATGTTTACTTCGTAAAAATTCGTAATTTCTAAAGTTTTTACTTCGTTATTCTGTTGAAAATGTTCATGACAATAATCACATGATGTATATTCAGTATTGCACCGATTGTCCACGTACAGTGGCTTGATTTGGAGTGATACGTACTACTAAAGAGACAATAAATTATTTACTGTTATTCTGATAAGAACGTTCCTTTTACAAAGCAATCACAGGATAAATATTTAGTATTGTACTGATTGTCCACTTATCGTAGCTTGGTTTGAAGTGATACATTCTAATACAGAGATTGGATAAAACATTTACTCCTTTATTCTACTGAAAATGTTCATCTCAAGGCAATCACAGGATGGATATTTAGCATTGCACCGATTGCCCACGTACATGGGCTTGATTTGGAGTGATACGTACGACTACAAAGACGATAAATAATTCACTCCGTTATTCTGATGAAACTGTTCATTTTACAAGGTAATCACAGGATAAATATTCAGTATTGCACCGATTGACCACTTATTGTGGCTTGGTTTGGAGAGATACATTCTACTACAGACACTGGATAAATCATTTATTCCGTTTTTTAATGAAAATGTTCATCACAAGGCAATTACAGGATGGATATTTAGCATTGCACCGATTGCCCACGTAGAGTGGCTTGATTTGGAGTGATACGTACTACTAAAGAGACAATAAATTATTTAATGTTATCCTGATAAGAACGTTACTTTCACAAGGCAATCACAGGATAAATATTTAGTATTGTACTGATTGTCCACTTATTGTTGCTTGGTTTGAAGTGATACATTCTACTACAGAGATTTGATAAGTCATTTACTCCTTTATTCTACTGAATATGTTCATCTCAAGGCAATCACGGGATGGATATTTAGTATTGCACCGATTGCCCACGTACATGGGGTTGATTTGGAGTGATACGTACGACTACAAAGACAATAATTTACTCCGTTAATCTGATGAAATTGTTCATTTTACAAGGCAATGACAGGATAAATATTCAGTATTGCACTGATTGCCCACGTACAGTGTGCTTGATTTGGAGTGGTTGGTTGGTTGGAGTTTTACGGCGCAAGGTCCTATTTAGGACATAAGCGCCAAGCACAAAGTGTTTTTTCATAAAAACAAGACATAACTGATAAAAGTGCCCTAATCCAAAAACAGAACAAGCTAAAACCAGCAAAGGTAAAAACCGTACCAATTTAAAATAAAAATTATAGAAATGTCTGCAGTATATATATTCAAGTTCAAAGGATAGGTACGTAAAAGGTAAAATGATGAAACATTAGAAGGTAAAAGCTAAAACCACAATAAATTTCAATTAAAAGATGCAAAAAATACTAAAACAATTCATAAAAAATAAGTTAAATTGACCAAAAAGGGCCTGTAAAACAGAGAAAAGAGAACTTGATTAGGAGTGATACGCACTACTACAGAGACAATAAATTATTTACTCCATTATTCTGATAAAATAAGTGTTGTTTGATCAAAAACTAAAATTTTAATAATGAGACTGAATGTTTACTCCGTAAATATTCGTAACTTCTGAAGTCTTTACTTCATTCTGTTGAAGATGTTCCTAAACAAGGCAATCACAGGAAAAATATTCAGTATTGCACTGATTGCCCACTTATTGTGGCATGGTTTTAAGTGATACATTCTACTACAGAGATTGGATAACTCATTTTACTCCGTTATTCTAAAGAAAATGTTCATCATAAGACAATCACAGGATGTATATTCAGTATTGCACTGATTGCCCACGTACGGTGGCTTGTTTTGGAGTGATACGTACTACTACAGAGACAAATTATTTACTCCGTCAGTCTGATGAAAATGTTCATCAAATGTTCAGGCAATCACAGCATAAATATTCAGTACTGCACTGATTGCCCACTTATTGTGGCTTTGTACATTCAACTACAGAGACTGGATAAGTCATTTACACCGATAATCTAATGAAAATGTTCATCACAAAGTAATCACAGGATATATATTTAGTATTACATCGATTACCCAAGTACAGGGGCTCGATTTAGGGAGACGGTCTACTACAGAGAATGAATAAGTTATTTACTCCGCTATTCTGATTTTTAAAAAAAATATTCATCGCAAGGCAATCCCAGGATAAATATTCTGATTTTCACCCGATGCTATATTAAATTGGACATAAAACTTCCTTATATTATTTTTATATATTTACAGACAGTATGTCTTCTTTATTATTTCAAAGAAATTATAAAGCTTTTCTTTATAAATAACCGAATCTACACAAATCTGAAATAAATCTTCATCCAAACAAATCTTTTTTCCGATATACAGAATTACAAGTATGCAAAATTCAACTATATTTTTAAAACAATTCTTCAAAATTGGTTATAAATATTACATATGTCTCATACATTTTCATTCTTAAACATAAAGATCATGAAATATGCTAGCAATTTACATTTGTTATAATAAGGTTTTACTTTTGGTTAAAAAAAAATCTTGTCTACTTAGAAACAAGACACTTTATACTGGTTTCAATGAATTTCAACACTTCAGTTCAAAGAATTGCCGAAGAAAAACCCGCCTGACGTATGTACCATTCAAGAATTCAGAAATACACCGACATAAATAATCCGATTCATTCAATTCAAACTTATTTCGAACGAAAAATTATAGAAGACAAGGAGAATTCTTTTCACCACTTTGCAAGAACACAATATCCACTTGGTCTCGGCTCAATAAAACAAATTTAATGTCTTGGCGGAAAAAGAGCTTTTATTGTTTAGTCCTTGTTCAAGTTTCTGGATGAACACTTAAACTCTACTGTTGGAGAAAAGAGATATAAATATATTCCAGGAAAGCGCATACATTTAATTTTATGTGAAGGCGACATTGTTTATTAAGTCATTGTAAAACGTTCTGTCAGCAATTTTCATTATACGGACGTATCGGTGAATGATTCCCCAAAATGAATAATTCCATAGTCCCAAATGAATATACCATTTAATACTACAGTAGAATACAATTATAACGAAAGCTAACAGAATCGGAAATCGTTTTCGCTACATCAGAACTACTAAGAAAAATGTTAGATGATGGTAACTAAATACAGAAAAAAATGTAAGCTAATATTTCGTTAATAATTTCTCCAAAATTCCCTGACATATTTCAGTCACATGACATTTCTTGGAAATGTGCTAAATTTTGATTCATCAGATTGTTTTTATAGGGGTTGTGTTCATTATTTTTTGCGTTTGTATAAGTAGAAAGTATAATTTTAAGTATATGCTGACACATTTTTTCCATCTGGATGTACCTAATAATTTCTAAATTAGTTTCTAACATCTCTCGTATCATATAATAATCAGAACTGAAAAGTAAACTCAGTTTCGTCACGTGGTACGGATTCCTAGAATAATTGTGTTAATTGCAGCATTAAAAGATAGAAACAAATTATAGTTTAGAGCTCACTGTGTAACTGACATTTTTCAGCATCTTGCATATCCACAATATGGGGGTTCAAGAACATAGTACATTAATGTTAGGTTTGGAAATGCAAAAATAAAATTGCTTATTCCATTTTGAAACTTTTTATTTCATTAAATAGCTGACCACTTAACAAAGCGCGTCTTGTTCTTAATTTTTTAGTTTTCAGTTAAAATTGCTTCATTGCTACAAACCAAATTGGACTAACAATTCTCCAATGGTATAAGCGTAGTATCCATTCCAATCTTTTTTTCTAGGCTAAAGAACATCAGAATTTGATCTGATTTGGAGCGCTGTCGACCGTTTTGCCCACTACATCTATTGAGACTGGGACATATTCCTTAACCATTTGAGTGCTGAAGAATTTTCTTATATATATATATGCTAATAGTGCGGAATGAAATGCGTAGTAATTTTTTTAGAACAATATAGATGGTTATAATTAACAATAATTATGTAACAAGTAGTTTTTACAAAAAAAATCTTTATTCTCAGTTATTATAAGAATGTTTTGCTGCCAAAAGTGCCATAAATTCATTTTTTACATATAACGCAAATTAAGTTAGATCGTCTAATTCCATTACCATTTTTTTTACTGCATACATCACATTGTCGCAATTTTTCTAAAGAAAACTTTGTACTTGTTGGTAGACTTCCTGTGGCATTTTGATAACCATTCCTCCTCTATAGCATCAATAATGATCAGTATAACACTTGTTGAGAAAGTGAAAACAGTTTCAAATTTCTATACAACAACGAAAAGTTTTTTTTTTTTTTACTACAAATAAATAAATAAAACACGCTCATTTTGTCTACCGTACCACAATCCACGGCTCTGCTGCATTACTACTTACCACTATATTTTATTTTAATTCTTATATTATTAAAAATCCCAATTGAGTAATATGAATACAAACTACGATTGATATGAATTCAACTGCTATCAATAGATGCGAAAATTATACTAACCAACAGTAGCGTCTTCCCATTTTCGGTACAAAACAAAAGAAGCGCAATCGCGCTTCTTCGCAGTTTTGGAACATAAGACAATCGCGACAGCTCTTCGCCGCACTCAAACGGTTAAAGCCGATTTCGAAGGGCTACGAACATCAACGTCAAAAGTGGAATTCGAACCCTCAAAGTCCAGTACCGAAGAGCAGCACCCTACCATTCGGCCATCATTCGACCAATAGCATCAGAAAACAAATCAGATGTACTTTCACCCTCTACAGGATAAATATTTCACAGAATGAAATGGGCGTTCCTGGATCTTACACAATGCAACAAATTCATTGATCAAACGAATCTTATCCAATGAAAGGCTCTAGAACATCAGGAACCATATAAGAAATATTTACATAAAATACCTTTTACAGGACAAGTATTACATAGAAAAAAATGGAAGTCGATGAATATAACACATCTTAAAAAGTCACCTATAAAATTGTACTTTAGTCATTAAATCTGATTTTCTCGATACAAATACCATAAAATTCCCTAAAAGCGGCAATTTCACGTTTGAAAGTCCGTTTATTAATAGGTTACATGCATACACACTCACACACTTTATATATATACTTTCTGGAATATAGTCCCTACTATTAATAAAATATTACGAGGTACCAATCTAACATGATTAAAAATAAGTCAGTTACACGAAATCACTTATGTTAACATCGGCACGATCACGGAAGTCGTTCAATAAGCTAATACTAGAATCCTCAATAATAATGGCCAGGTAATATATATATATATATATATATATATATATATATATATATATATATATATATATATATATATATATATATATATATATATATATATATATATATATATATAACTGCATAAACTCGGGTTATGTTCGCACAATAGGTAATAACCGAAATTAGATGATCATGGACAACTGGATATAGCACCTTTACGAAACAAAAGGCTAATGCTCTGTTCGGAAGCGTAAAAATAAAAATTGTGGTGGGAATTATCCCGTCGACCAAAGACATTAAAAACGAAAAAGAGCGGATTATAAATAATTGATGCCATTTACTTTTGTTATTTCTGCAATTACTATAATTAAAAGCTTCGAAACCACTACAAAATTGAAAAGCATAAAAAAATAGGGTTTCTGTTGACAAAAACTATTTGGTAATTTAAACTTAATGAACGTGTAAACGAAATTTCTCGTCAGGCTTAAATCTGGGAATATAAGAGCAAAATAAAAAAATGCAATCCACTAAAAGAGAGGGAAGGATAATTTTTAAATTTTTATATATTTATTACTGGTTTTAACGTTTGGCTTGTGCCAGTGCTACTCACGCAAAATTGCCCCGTGGTTTGCACGCACGCACACACAATATGCATATATATATGTATATGTTATATATGTATATATATATATATATATATATATATATATATATATATATATATATATATATATATATATATATATATATGTAAGGAAAATTCTCAGGGGTTTTCAAAACTTAAATCAAGGGTAAAAATTCCCGCGTCTTTTTACATTCCCCTTTTTAACCCCTAACCTAAATTGACCACTGGGGCTACAGGTTACGCCCTCAGAGAAGGGGCCTGGCCAATTATAAACCTACATGGCCCTAGCGGACAATTTAGGAAATTTCCAAATAAAAAGGAGATACACTCTTAGTTTATTTCTATGACTACACACACACATAATTTAGAAATAAGGAACAAACAAAAGCATGCAGTCTACAGAGGTATCGTTTAGAGAGTTTCAGGTCACTATGGCCAGGAACCTATTTTATATGTCTCAGCTGCCATTAATGGGCAGGACAGATCTTTGGTCGGCTCGAGTCTTGATCTTGCAAGCCTCTGGTTATGATCAGACGATTATAATCGACGATTTTGCCATTTGAGCTACCGCGGCTCGGGTATTACAAACTAGTATAATTATCGTGATCCAGATATTATAAAAGTGCAACTACCACACAACCAGTTGATACTGTAAGGTAAATAATTATATTTTATCATACGAAATATCATAAAAAATATTTATAGAAAAAAAGCTGAAACTGTGAAGACGAAATATTTTGGAAGTACACTGATAATTTTACTTTTATATGAATTGTGAGAATAGATCTGGGACAATGTGAGACAAAAACGATCTAAGAAGTTATGGGTTGTGTCCGTTTTCATGTAACCGAGCATTTGCACTTTTCGAAAATAGAACGATACACCGAACTTTGTAAGAAGAGCTATTAAGATTTAGTTCTTGATGCCTTTTAAGATAACGTCCTATGTTTATTTTGTTTGCGACAGTAGTATTTATTATTCAGTATGGGGAGTAAAAATAGCCAATCGCGAACTAAAAATAAACCTGAAGTACTGTATCCAGCATCCAAATCTATAATGCAGAGTGCAAAAAGCACTTTTCAATGAAGTCAATATAATCACCATGCTCCTCCCACCTAATCCACGCAATGTGCTCTTTGTGATTCAAATTCAGCGTCGCGTCAAAGGATAAATGCAATCAATATCCTTTATATATACAGTAATATTTACCATAAAAATTTTTAAAAATTAATAATGAATGATTAAATAATGAATTAAAACATTTTTTCGCAGTAACCTAATGATTCTGTACCAAAAATCTCTGTAAATACAGTGACAAAAGCATTCCAAAAAATTTAAAAATAATTTTTGGGACTTTTGGGAAGGAGAAATATAAAGATAAATATAAAAAAAAACTAAGTGTAATAAAAACCTTTGAACTAATACTACTTTAAGGAAATTCCAAAAAATATTTCTAAAAATAGCTACTCTTCGCTTTTCAGAGAGTTTACTGAACTGCTAAAAGTCTATTTCCTGACTTTTTCCCGACAATTTTGAGGACACTTTTGAAGAATTTCCCGACATTTTATTTTAAAACTCAGAATAAAAAAATATATATAATTTTAATATATGTATAAACACATACTTGTGCTGCAGTGTAGCTATAAAACAACTATACTATAAAACATTTATTACGCATTTATTACACATTTTTTTAAACTATAAAACATATGAAAAGACAAATTAAAAAATTAAATAACTTATATTAATTTAAATGATATTCTTAAGATACTTTCGCTTGCTGAAAATAGTATTGAGATAATGGCATAAAAAGTGAGGAAGTAGATTAACCATACATAAATTCACATTTACTTTATATTTGGTTTGGAGTGTTACGGTATACTTTTTTGCAACACGAGGGCTAATGAGACCGGGATCTACAGTTTAAAGCCGATTCCGAATGATTACGAACATCTATGCCACTATGGGATTTGAACCCACGAACTCCGGTACCGAAGGCCAGCACGCTAACCAATCGGCCATCGCTCGGCCCAATTCCCTATAGAAATTTCGGTTTTGGTTTGGAGCGCTATGGTCTACTGTTTTGCACACGAGGGCTAATGAGACCGGGACCTACTGCTTAAAGTCGATTCCGAACGGCTACGAACACCCATGCCTTAGTGGGATTCGAACCCCCGAACTCCGGTACCGACTATCAGCGCCCTAACCAATAGGACAGCGTTCGGTGTAAGTGTTCTTTGATCAAAAACTAAAATTTTAATAATGAGACAATGTTTATTTCGTAAAAATTCGTAATTTCTAAAGTGTTTACTTCCTTATTCTGTTTGATGATTACGAACATCTATGCCACTGTGGAATTCGAACGAATGAACCCCAGTACCGAAGACCAGCACCCTAACGATTCGGACATCGTTCAGCCTCACATTTACTTTAATATATATTTAAGTATTTTTTATTTTAATTATTAAATAGATATTAACTTAATTTTTAGTCTTATTACAGAACCGTTAGGGAGGGGATAAATTTTAAAAAAAAATTATAGCATACGATTTTTCAACATTTCTGTATTCCTGATTATTCTGCAACAATTCCTGACATTGACACCCTGTTTTTATGACCTTTGATAATTTTACTTAAATAACCATATTCAGAGTACCGTAATTTCATCCAGATAAGAAGTGGCTTGACTTATATGTGCTTTAAAGTTGATTGTGACGTACTTGAAGGAGTTTTGTTATAACTTATCAGTTCGGAAATATTTTTCTTAACTAAATGTGTTACAGGTCCCTCTATTACACGATATAGTTGAGGTTTTTTTCAACAGTGCGCCATACAGTATTAACACAATATACCGTGTCAAACGGCAACTGTTCTAAAACTTTTTTCGCCACAGCATCCAGTTGAAGACCACAAACGTAGAGGATCGATCGTGCCTAGAGATAAATACAATGATAATTCTTACACGTTTCTACAGGGATGAGAGCGAACAATTTAAATTTTAAGTAGAATTTAAGTACAATTTAAATTTTAAGTCATATTTTATTTAATGATTTAAAAAATTATCGCCGATTTTTTGAATTTCCGCGACATTGCTAGTATTCGCTGGAGGTACCCTAGAGTGCTGCGGCACTCAGTTTGAGAAGTGCTGTCGTACGGTAAGAGCGAGTGCTATACCTATGCAAATGCGGAGTCGACTACAGCGATGGTGTGTGGAGGATAGAGATCACTGTATTATAATAGAAAATGTTTATATTGACGAGAGATTCAACTGGCATTGGAAATCCGAATAAAAAGAATTAGTTTGGTCCGAATTCTTGCAAGACGAGGGCTAAAGAAACCGGAACCAACTCTTTAGTAACAAATGTATATGACGTATACGCTTGGGCGGCATATCTACCCGAAATCACGCTATGAAAAGTTTGCCAGTCACGTAACGAGATGAAAGCAAATGGGATCTACATGCCCCGGGACCCCATCCTGTAAATAGGCAGCAAATGCAAGATTCTACATATAACCTTATGTTTTTCGAGGGGGGAATGCCGAAAAGGAACGTTCTTTATGTTGTCTTATGCCATTTGATCAAACCAAGCACGATTGAGCCTCAGCCTACTTCGTATTAAGACAAAAGAGTGCGCGTTTCGTTTTGACAACCCCCTCAAGGGTGAAAGTACGACTTATGCTCAAGTGGGTCCTCGTAATTTTGAAGCAGAGACCAAGCAGAAGACCCATAGACTTGGCATGTCACCCCCACAGGTATTAATTGAGAACTTGGAGGACATTGTGACCAAGAACCTGTTTTACGTGCCCCAGTCACCTTTAACGAACACTCGAATCTTAGGCAGGCTAGGGCTCCGAACCCACAACCCTCCAGTTACGAGAGCGTTGGCTTTGCCGACTGAGCTACCGCGACTCAAAAAGGAACGTTAAGGGCGCAAGTTATGCCTGCTACGTCCTGGACCCCACAGCAGAATACTTTTTAATATTCTGCAACAGGCTTTCAGATAATCAAAAGTGTTCTGCAGGAGATATATTTATTTTAATAACTAAAAATGTTTAATAAAATAGTGCTACTTGGAATTTAGAAAAATATTTGTATTCAAACCAAGGCAATAACATAGAATTTACTGTCCTGTCAATTACTTTTGATGCAAGATATTTTGAGATATCACCACGATGAAAATGGGACTGATAATTTGGCCCAAACATTAATGCAAGGGAAGTTTTTAGGATAGGCGGATCGCGAGCTATCTATCACACTAGTAGAGTGTAGAGAAGACAAAGAAATGACGATTCTCCCAAATTGTTATTGCCTGCAAATTTGGCAAGACACCGGAAATTCCAAGTAAACCTTAGTGCTTTCAAATTTGCAGTTTCCTTTAAAAATATTTTGTCATAAATTTAATTTTTCTTACCATTCTTATAACATTTGGAACTGCCACTTCAACTTGTTCCACGATTCTTTCCTACTTACGGAAAACCATCGATATTATATATATATAATATATATATATATATATATATATATATATATATATATATATATATATATATATATATATATATATATATATATATGTATATATATATATATATATATATATATATATATATATATAAAGGAAAAAAAGTTTTTCCGCGAGCCAAGATTGTTCTGCAACGTGTCGCACTTTTTGGCACATTCTGCTTCGGGGCCCGGAAGTTTGCACACTAACGAACGGTACACGCAAAAAGCGTTTTTCAATAAAGTGATTCGGCAATGGTAATACTCATATAGCACAAAATTTCCTTTCAAAAAGTTGTTCAGCACAAAAAATCTGAATAATAAATCACTTTATGCAATCATTTAAAAGGGAATAAAAAGAAACAAGTATTGATGACCTCAAAATAGACAAACTTTTCTAAAATTACAAAATGGCTGTAATGAGTTTTCACTACCAGGAAGTACAGGCACCGAGTTCATTAAATATGCATCATAAAATTTTACAGCAACTTAGCAGCTGAGCGAAAATACTATTGTGAACTACTAATTTTAAAAAAAAGCTATATTGCTTTTTCTCGTTTTTGTAGAATTTAAAAGCAACTATACCTCTTCATCTCCTATTATTCTTAAATTGCATTTTCTTTGATGGTGGAGAAATCAATGTCATTAAAGTATCGTGCAGCTATAAATACAAATCAGTTCTACTGAAAATTGTTATTTGTTTAGCCCTGTAGTTCACTTGAATGAGAATCAAAGAAAACAATGATTTTGTGATTTTTTTCCCACATAAAATGGTATTTTAGATTATTTGTTAACAATTTGTTCAGCATGATACTGCATGAAACCCAGTGATAACAAATAGGATTTATCATAATGCCAAAATCCAATTTAATTGAAAGGTAAATTTTTCAGCATGTCAGTATTTTATATTCGTATGTTTATCAAATTTTTACTTGTAATAACTAAAACAGTAATAGATTGTAATATGTTTTATGAAAAATGTCAAAATGATTAAATTGTGATAATCATAATAGGTGGCTAGGCAACTCGCTACTAATTTTACAAATGTTTTTACGATGTCAGGGGATTGTTGACCTATTTCAACAAACTTATATAACGCCAAACCAGTATAACATTATTTCATTTTGTAAAATGAAAATTTTCCCAATTTTCTTATTTTTATTGCCCATTAAAGCTTGAATCATTTCCGATTTGCAAGTACATTTATCCTCTTTAAATGATCTGAAAAAGGAAAAGAAAAAACTAAGGAACTTTTCATTATTGCATACGAGGATAAATCTCTCACGCACTCACTCCCTTTATTCTTTAAACCAATCTAAGTGAACAGTCTAAAAAATATGGCATAGTAGAGGCGAATATCAAGGTAGTACAGAGACAATCAAGCACTAATCCGGACCCATATGACCGTGAGACCCTTCAGCCTTTTCCCGGTGAAGATGAGTAGATCGCAAGTACTGGGCTACCCTACACGGCCATTCCCCTTTAAAAAGTTCGGCTTGCGCCCGTCGCGTCGCAGGCTCCACATACAAGTGAACGCAGAAGAGTAGCGGTCGTTTGAGGACCTTGGAAGACTGCTGGATGCTTTAACGGGCCTCTTTTTAGTTTGTGAGGGTGCTCGAATCACGCGGACAAAATAAAGGGCTATTCTAGCAGCCTGATGAATTTTGCTCGTTGCACTTCGAAACTGAATCCGGATGGCCTAACACAGGAGCAGGAAATATTGAGAAGCGACAGTAGCTGTCTTGATCCTCAGAACCATCGCTCGTGAGTCATTGCATCGGAACTCTATCCCACCCTTCAGAACCCCCGTGACTCGGCTTGCTCAAAAATACCTACTGAAAGTAATACGGATACCATAACAAAGAGCTCAGCCAGACTAGTTACATAAAGGTTGATTCAGCAGCAAACAGAGGACATAATAGTATTTGAAAGTATCTACCGAACAGAGTAAACACGAGTAAAGGGGAATGTTTCCATGTCCTGTACAAAATGTCACTCAGATACGATCTTAATTCCTCTTTCGGGGTGATCAGTGTTGAATAGTTAGTCAATAAACACTAAAGAACATGCAAGGCTGTAGCCAGAATCTAGTTTTGGGGGGAAGGAACCTCAAACTTGACTGAGCCCTTCACTCCCCTTAATATTTCCCTTTTTACTAAAAGTAATTTTTAATAGTTTTCAAATTTCTTGAGTTTTCTGGGTTTACTCTATTTTTAAGGCAACACTGATTACTATGCAACAGCACACAGGTTGAGGATCATTGATTTATATCGGTGGAAATGCTTAGGAAATTTGTGAAACTGCACAACGGCAATTAAAGACTAAGTAGAGATGTTTATTTTAATTATTTAGTATACAGACATACATATAAAGGATCTTAATAGAGAGGATTATAGCATTGATACACAGCATTTTATACACATTTTTAAATAACACACATTAGCACACAAGATTTTATATTAAGAGGATAATAGGACAGATACACAGGATTTTATATACATAGTGTGGTTTGGTTTGGAGCACTACGGTCTACTGTTTTGCACACGAGGGCTAATGAGACCGGGACCTACGGTTTAAAGCCGATTCCGAACGGCTAAGAACATCCATGCCAGCAGCGGGATTCGAACCCGTGAACTCCGGTTCCTAAGAGCAGCGCTCTACCATTCGACCATCGTTCGGCATACATAGTGTGGAGAACGAAATAGTTGCTCCCCTGCGTGGGAGGAGAGAGGGGTCAGCGAGTTCATCGCGCATGTCCAGTGACCCCCGACGCTCTGATAGACTTATCTCACTGTACTCGAGTTAGCGTCAGTACGATTTGTCGACCCCTTTGTAAATATGTGAATGTTCCGTGTTGCTGTTTTAAAGTATCGGATCGTTATTTGTGCCCGGCCCCTTTTTTATTGTGTACGCAACACATAGGATTATAGGATAGATGCACAAGATTTTGCATATAGAGGACTACAGGATAGATTCATGGGGTTTCCTACACAGAGAATTATATGATAAATAGACAGGATTTTCTAATTAGAGATTTTTAAAAATATATTTGAAGTGACAACCGAAGTTTTTATAAAACAGTCCAATTTAGAAAATGTAAACATTTTATTTTAAGAACTTATGAATTGGTTGATTGGTTGATTTGGAGAGTCACGGTCTATTATTTTGCTACACGACGGATATTGATACTACCAATTGAAAAATGGCTTTTGCCATGAAGAGTTTTCCATTGGAAAGGTTCTATGTCCCCTTAAAAAGTGTTTGACAAATGTTTTATTCCACTTAACAGTATAACGATTCAATCATTCAATAATGTCCATCTCGGAACTAAAACCACTAGACCGTTAAAAAGAAGACAAATCATTCGATAAGATAAAAACAACTATTACATTTGTTCGGTCATCAATGGGATTGGAATAATCAATAACATCCGCTTAAAAAGGGGGAAAATATCACGCCTGGGAATACTAAATCACGAACATTTGCCCAAAACAGACTGTTCCCGAACAAATTACCTAATCGCTTGTAATATCTTCACTGATAGCACAACTGCACACAAGCGTTAATTATTCCCTTGGAAATAAGAAAAAAAAAACCTTAGAATATAATAACTGCGTAGATGGGTTGAAAATAAATGTGAAGACAGAAAATGAACTAATGAAGTAACGGAATGTAATGCAAAGGCAAATTAACCCTTTCGTTCGCTTGCTATAGAGGAACCTGGATCCATCGTTTTTCAAGGGGGCAGATATGAAAAACCATACAAGCGAGAAATGGTTGAAGTTTGGTAAAAAGTATAAGCACAATAAAACCTCGCTATTAAAATATCCGATACAACGATAATCTTTTACGTTCCCGTGGAAATCGCTTCGCAACGATAACGTAATTCATGGGGATTCTAAGTCCGGAAAAATTTTCTGAACATCCAACAAAATTTTCTGAAAAAGTATACGCTACTAAAATAAAAACTGTTTTAACACTAAACATACCATATAGCGCGTCAAATGACCCATAAGGTATATGTAAAAAATGCGATGGGAAATGAATTAAAAAATCTCATTTTTTGTGTTTATAATACATAAAAGTTGACAATATACAATTTTGCTTAGTTATTTGTCTATTTCCTTCCCAATATCCATGTTTCATACAGTCAGTCAAGAAACATAAGTGGCTATGGTAAGCTTTAATCGGCTATGGTAAAAATAGGTATGTATTAAGTGATGGTATATTTAGTGTTAAAGCTAATTTCTGACTGTCAAAACTAGAGCAGGATGATGTCTGAATTTTAATATTGTGATTCATCGTTTACAAAATATCAATATATTAATATGTTATTAATATATATCACCTTACTATAGGTGATATATTAATGTTCTAATACATATCACCCCTTATTATACAGTTGCAAATATAAGTGTGTTCTGTTTAAAATACCAACACATATATCAATGCGTGTGTTGGTTATGTAGAAAATAAAAATTAATTTCTTAATTTGAATACGTAAATTTAAGTTCTAATATATTGCGTTAAAAAAGAAAATCACATAATATATTATTACTGTTCTTCGATAGAAAAAAGAATTGTAGACGCGTCAAAAAAGAAAAAAGCGTGAGAAAAGGTATAAAACTTTCTGACTATCTTTGAAATTCATTTGTATATTTTTTATTTGAAGCTGAAGATAGTGTTTAAAAACTTTTTTAAAATTTCAAAAAGAAATTTTTCCAAAAATTCTCTTCAAATTTTCGGGGGGGGGGAATCTGTTTCTTTATAACTTCTGTTTCTTTATTCGGAACAAAAACACACAACTTCTCAGAAAGTTAGGAAATTTTAGGATCAGAATCCCCTTTAGTTACTGTCCCCTCGATTTAACGATATTCCTTACAGCAATAAACGTCTGTAAAAAAGAAATTTTTCTCACGACTGATCGTTATTTCCTGTCCCTCTGCAACGATATTTCAATTTACAAATATCGAGAAAAAAAATTTAAGCCCAGACTTGTTTCGCCAAACAATTCTTTTTATTTCTTTAAATTATATTTCTGTATGAAAATGGAAATTTTCATAACATTTCGTAAAAAAAAAAAGAATGTCCTCAAAACAGATGTACTGTAAATTGGTTGTTGTTGGCAATTTTTTTCCCCGACTATTGAGTAAAAAGAGAAACGTAGCTGTCAAAAAAGAAAAAACCAAATGTCACAATTTTAGCGCGTTTGAATTTGTCATTCGGCTGTTGTGGTTGGAAGAAACGTGCGATTTCTTGAATATTTTTTATATCAAATCAGATTTTTTCGCTAATAAAAGCGATAAGAAGGTTTGTGTTTCTGTTTGTTATTTTCTGTGCAATTTATAAAAAAAAAAGTTTGTTTTCTAAATGTTTGTTATTTTCTGTGCAATTTATATCGAGTACCTCAAATAATCTTCCCAGAACCATGTGACAAATTTACATCACTATGCAGCGTTTCATATTAATTTCTAATGACAAACGAATTAATTCATGTCTAAATAAGAATAATTAGTTTTTTAACTATCATCCTGAATAAAAATGATACAAAGATACAATTTTTTTATTTATTTTGTACGAAGTTTTAACATGCAAATTTAAATGATGGATATTTCCATCCAACTCTTTAATTATTTTATATTATATATTTATATTAGATATTTTTAAACATTTTTTCTTTAATCTAGAGCATGAATCATACCACCCTGATTTATTTCACAAAAACATGGAAAGGGGTAATTTCATGATTAAAATTTAATTTAAATGAATGAATCATTCACATTTTAATGAATTATTTTATTTTCAAGATTACATTGTTAGTATTAAATCATCTAAAATCTAATTTTAACTCTGAAATAAATATACCCGTCAGTTGGAAACCTTAATTACCCAGACCGAGGGCTGTACGCAAAGCGGCTAAAAGTGATAATAAAAAAATTATATATATATTGCATTCACTCAAAAAGCGAAAATAAGTGTTACTGTAGTAGAATTTTTAACTATCATGTCTCTTGATCGAACCTGTTGCATGAAATTCGATCCGGTCGGACGAATGAATTCGAAAGATTCTTTTCAAACGTGTCGATTCGGGTGAGCACAATCAGTATTGGACTATAACAGCACTATGGTGTCTAGCAAAGAAATGCACCGTAATGTGGAAGAATTGGTGACACAGTTGGCCAAAATAAGCTCAGTCCGAAAAAAAACGCAATCGGGATTTTTTTTTTTAATAATTAATCGGTGTTTTTTTTTTTTTTTTTAAATAATGGAGCGAAAAATTATTTTTACTACTGAAACTGATTTTACTTAGAACAAGTTAAAAATATTGTATTTTTAAAATTTATAATTGCTTTTTGTGTGTTGGTTTGGTTTGTTTTGGAGTGCTACGGTCTACTTTTTGCAACACGGGGGCTAATGAGACCGAGACCTACAGTTTAACCCTTTGAAGATCACGACTACAAATTCTTTGGTATTTAATGCAATTAGGATATAAATTTTATCTATGAGCCTTATAGATTTGAAATATATGAAAAAAATATTTTTACATTTTTTGGGGGTGGGGCGAGTTTTAGAGAGGGTGATATTTAACTGTCAAACGCTCCCCTTGTACAGTAGGAGAATATTTCTTTCTTAAACTAATTAAATTTGTAGAGAAATGAATAATTGCCCTTAAAACAATGTAGTTAATAGCTAAACAATTTATAAGTAATGTTTTGGGTAAGTATTTTCATATGAGATCATGAAGAAAATCGAACTCATGATTCTTCCAGAGTTCGATTGTTTCGTGTAAAGCAAATTCAAAAAAGTATATTTCAAAGAGAAATAAATTAATTGTAGTGATACCAGCTATTTATAGTTTAAAGTGTTAAAAACAAAGAAAAAATTAATGTGTTTAGAACAGAGAAAAGGTATTAACAGGTGGTTTCGCTGTGAAACCACTGTCCTTATAAAGGTTAAAGCCGATTCCGAACGGCTACAAAGATCCATGCCACAGTGAGATTCGAACCCACGAACTCTGGTACTGAAGACCAGCACCCTAACCAATCGGCCATGGTTCAGCGTAATTGTTTTTTGTAGTTTGTAAAACAGCCTTTTGGATCTTGTAATGTTATTCTTTGTAAAACATTTTAATGTTTTTATTGATTGTGGATATGAATCTCTCCTCCCCCCGTGACTTCGGCGGTTGTAAACCTTTTTGGTTGGACGGGGAAGCGCTGTTATTACCAAAATTAAAGTTTCAATACATTTCGAATAATTTTGAAAGAAATTTTTTTTTGTCTATATCAGTATATTGTAGTTATATAAAACAATAAAACTTGAATTACAGTAAAATCTCAATTTAGTTTGTTCCAGAAATCGACCTTGTAGATCCACTTTGGAAACTATATTACTAAACGGCTAAGGAGTGTCCGTGTGTATGAGCAGCGGCATAGCGAGAGGGGGCAAGGAGGTCTAACATGCCCCGGGTGGAGCTCGAAGATGGGCGTCAAATAGTAAATTATATATATTACACGCATTTCGGAATGAGGCGACAAAAAGATATAGTGGGCCGGCACCAGTTATGCTTGATACCTCACTTTATATGCCCAGAGAAGTTTCTGCAAAGTGTCAAGAAAATATTTGTCCGCTATATATATATATATATATATATATATATATATATATATATATATATATATATATATATATATATGCACATATCTTACAAACCAGTACTAAATTTGATACTTACATCCTGAGGTAGAGAACACCGTAGTATTTCCCTTTTGAAATATATTGAGGGAATACCAGCTGAATTAAATGGCATATTTATTTGCATTGATGAGTTGGTGTCAAAGACTTATCTCATTCTTTGCATAATTACCTCCGATAATTAGTACTTGAAGACTCGTTAGCAGTAATCCCCCTCGCCAATTTAATTTGGCGATCTTAGGTGTGACAAGAGTCGAAATGTTAAACTTCAATCTTGCTAAAATCGTTGGTTTTTATCGGAGAGAGTCAGCATGCAGTAAGGGCATCACCGTCGCCTTAAAGGAAGTAATAAATGTGAACAAGTGTAAAAAGTTTTATATGTTTAACTTTAAAAATTTAACACAATAAGTCATTTTAAGATTATTTAAACATTTGAAGCAGCTTTACAAATGGGAGATCCATTATTTTGAACAATGTCACCAAATTTATTAAGGCGATGAGCTGCCGCATCGTTTTTAAACCGTACTGTGAGGTACAATCGACCGATCTTCTAAGAAAAGGGACTTTTAGGGTTCTATTTTTGTCAAAAGTTGCAAAAGTAATAAATAACCAGAAAAAATAACTAAAAGTGGCTAAACCTGATAAAGAAAATAGAAAAAGGGGTCGCAAACATACCTGTTAAACTTCGTTGTCACTGTTAACTTCGCTAAAATCATGCTGTACAGTTTTAAAGTTAACGAAGAAAACTAAAGTAAGCCAATCTACTAAATAATATTTTTCTTTGATTTGAATATAAGTGAGTTAGAGGGTTTGATAGCTGTAGCAACATAGTAATGTCTAGTCAGGCATCAATGGAATGACTTGTAATATGGAAGCATGAGAGTTTTATATCTTCCAGAATGAAGCCTTACATTCACGGAGAATCAGATCATAAGCTTATACGAGAGTTAAAAATCAAAATCATAATCCACAATAAAATATTAAAATTCAATAACACCTCGTTGTCTCACAGTAGTCTCGAATTATTGTATCAAAGAATCAAAGGTAGTTTAATTATTGACGGTCACAAAAGAGTAGAAACGGATTAAGAGTGGTTGAGGCTCTGTACACAGAAAATAATTTTTGGGCACCTTTTAAAAAAAGAATCAAATGAATAAAAATTAGGAGTGATTGTGTCTCTATTTAAAAAAACCTTGAAATTTTTATCATCCCTTATATAACAATAGCCTAAGTTATTTGTCCGTCTGTCCTCAAATTTATGAAGCGGTTGGACCTGGAATGGATATAGGCATCCCCATTGGATTCTTCATGAGTTAGGGTTATCAACGTTCGAAATCCACCCCTACCCACCTTTCCGAGCGTTTCATGCCATTATTTCAAACCCTATTTTCCCCGATTAAGAGCAAGCTATTAAATTTATCAATTTATCACATAATAAATAGGTAACAATAATATTTTTCTCTAGCATTAAGACGTCATTTCTTTAACCACTTCATTTAATCATTTCTTATTTTAAATTATTTAAATATCGTCTGCATGATTTTCATACGTTTTATCACTGAACTTAGATATTCCGTAAATAATTTTATTTTATATTTGGTTTAAATAATAGATTAGGTACATATCTGATAGTTTTAAATTGAATCATCAATTATTTTTTGTCGCAATGAAAATTTTATCAGGGGTATGAACAATAAATTCTACCTACCTTCAGGGTGTAATGGAAATGATAGTTTCATTCCTTTACTTCCATTAATTACTGTGGCAAAAAAATTGGGAAGAACATAACGTTAATTTCAACGTAGTTCAGAAAACTTTATCTTTCTAAATGAATTCAGCGTGATTCTAAACTGCATTCACAGTATCGGGAGACTTTAGGGGAGTGTGAAGATAAATTATTGAGCGTGTACCAGATAATTCTCAGCCAAAAAACAAACCATTTTTTTACCTCATTCACAGGGTACTTTACAATTCTGGAAAATTAAAAATTTTACTGATCCCGTCATATGACGGGCTAGTATGCTAGTAAAGAAAAACCCGGAACTAAAAAAAGTAAATTACATGTATAACAAATTGCATGTTACTAATATTAAATTTAATGTACTGTTAATAAATTTCAAGTAGTGGTTTTAATTGTCAGTAAATTAAAGCAGTGACTGCTTTAATTTTAACAATTAAAATGGAAAACTTACCAAACTTCTTTTGGAGAATATCCACTCTTAGATTGTAAACAAATTAGTCTTCTTAGAATTAAATTTTTAAATCTAGAATATGAGATACGTTTTACAAATTATTACGTATTATTAATTAATTACTTATCTTCCTTAGCTTAAAAGTCCTTATCTAAAAATGTTTCAATTAATCTTTAAAGCTGTTTGAATGAATGCCGTTTAAACCCATATCTTTGTTAATATGTTCATATGTTAATGTATTCATATGTCGTTGCATTTGGGGCTTATTTTATTAATAAAAACAGGATATCTGCCAAAATAAAATTTTTCAAATCCATGACTTTTCATGACTTTCCCTGATTTAGCAGATCATTTTCCATGACTTTAAAAAGCTTTCGTTAAAGTATATATGAATAAAACTACTGATGTACATACAAATAAAATATACGCTTTTAGAGAAATTACAGGAATTTTATTATAAAAAACTATAAACTTATAAAGTAAGTATTAATAAACTCACATAAAAATAAATTGTTGTTTCTACATACCTAAGTTTAATCATATAGCAGTTTTTCAATCAAAATGTTTCCAATTTGAATTCGGGGTACTTTGGTATTATCCAGGTGACCATGAATAATAGCCGAATATAACCCTATAATGTTTGTATACAATATCCCTAGTTTGCATTTTTGTTACTGTAACGTATCGTCTTGTTTTATGTTTTCAAAAAATATAAAAAACTGAAAAAATGCTAAATAAAAATTTAAAAATTTTATAAAAACCAAAAATATATCTTTTTGTTAGTGCTGTCACTTTTTACTTATTTTTTATTGTTGTACCAAGCTGCATTGTTATAGTCCCTATTTTTGTATTGTACTACCTATCTATGTTATTTTTGAGCAACATTTTATGGAATTATATAACTCTGTTAACCATCCCAATTGGTCACTGTCAAGGTTACAGTCTAATTATCCTTTAATTAGACAACGCGTTGGTTACTCATAATTTTTTATGAGAACGTACTCACCTCCTCGCTCTCTTGTGAGCTGGAGCGTTTTTAAATTCTTGTTTGGATTACTTTTTGCCTAGAGGCCTAAATTTATGTTTTGATCACTTCACGTTCGGAGGTTAAAGTGAAGACTTTCCACTTCGCTAGGTACTCCGTTAACCCAATTACCTTGACCTTGACAATATCCCTAGAGGTAAAGTTATATTTTGTGCAAAAATCTTAATTTTTATTAAAAAATAATTATTATTATATTAATAAAATTTTAATCTACAATTTAAGAAAAAACCAGAATAATATACATTTACCCAGCTTTCTTGCTTTGAGTTTCCTTGGTGAACCAATTTTACTTGGCAATAGGGTCAATAGGATAATACATAAATACCAAACTCAGTAATTTCAGCCAAATGACAAGTAAAAATAGAATTAAACAATTCAATGCATTTTTTTTTAATCAGTAGTTTAGCGGATCCATGACTTTCCATGACTTTTATTCATTTTACTTGAAAAATAAAGACTTTCCATGACAAAATTAATCCTCTGTCTAAATCCATGATTTTCCATGACTTTCCAGGTGCGCGGAAACCATGTAAAAATAAGGAAATATTAGAAAAATGAATAAAGTTTGGGTTCTATTGGACCTCAGAATTCGGGACCTTGGGAATCTCCAGTTAAATCCGTCCCTGAAAATAGGTATTACCTTTTCTAAAGAGATGTTAGTGCAAGTGCATAAGAAGTTTCTCAAGTAATCATTTGAAAGACGTAAAACAGAATAAAAATCGAATATTACAACAATTTTTCTTAATCTGTCTTACTGTTACTGTTACTGTTAACAGGTAATACCAAATGATTTCTGTGTCTTACATTTATAGAACATACTTGTAAAAATAAGGAACCATGTAAAAATAAGGAAATATTAGAAAAATGAATAAAGTTTGGGTTCTATTGGACCTCAGAATTCGGGACCTTGGGAATCTCCAGTTAAATCCGTCCCTGAAAATAGGTATTACCTTTTCTAAAGAGATGTTAGTGCAAGTGCATAAGAAGTTTCTCAAGTAATCATTTGAAAGACGTAAAACAGAAAAAAAAAATCGAATATTAGAACAATTTTTCTTCATCTGTCTTACTGTTATGTATTTGGAGAAGTGCAATCGTATTTCTAACAGGAAATACCAAATGGTTTCTGTGTCTTACATTTATAGAACATACTTGTAAAAATAAGGAACCATGTAAAAATAAGGAAATATTAGAAAAAAATAAAGTTTGGGTTCTATTGGACCTCAGAATTCGGGACCTTGGGAATCTCCAGTTAAATCCGAATCATTTGAAAGACGTAAAACAGAAAAAAAAAATCGAATATTAGAACAATTTTTCTTCATCTGTCTTACTGTTATGTATTTGGAGAAGTGCAATCGTATTTCTAACAGGAAATACCAAATGGTTTCTGTGTGTCTTACATTTATAGAACATACTTGTAAAAATAAGGAACCATGTAAAAATAAGGAAATATTAGAAAAATGAATAAAGTTTGGGTTCTATTGGACCTCAGAATTCGGGACCTTGGGAATCTCCAGTTAAATCCGTCCCTGAAAATAGGTATTACCTTTTCTAAAGAGATGTTAGTGCAAGTGCATAAGAAGTTTCTCAAGTAATCATTTGAAAGACGTAAAACAGAATAAAAATCGAATATTACAACAATTTTTCTTCATCTGTCTTACTGTTATGTATTTGGAGAAGTGCAATCGTATTTCTAACAGGAAATACCAAATGGTTTCTGTGTGTCTTACATTTATAGAACATACTTGTAAAAATAAGGAACCATGCAAAAATAAGGAAATATTAGAAAAATGAATAAAGTGTGGGTGCTATTGGACCTCAGAATTCGGGACCTTAATCCAGTTAAATCCGTCCCTGAAAATAGGTATTACCTTTTCTAAAGAGATGTTAGTGCAAGTGCATAAGAAGTTTCTCAAGTAATCATTTGAAAGACGTAAAACAGAAAAAAAAAATCGAATATTAGAACAATTTTTCTTCATCTGTCTTACTGTTATGTATTTGGAGAAGTGCAATCGTATTTCTAACAGGAAATACCAAATGGTTTCTGTGTGTCTTACATTTATAGAACATACTTGTAAAAATAAGGAACCATGTAAAAAATAAGGAAATATTAGAAAAATGAATAAAGTTTGGGTTCTATTGGACCTCAGAATTCGGGACTTGGGAATCTCAGTTAAATCCGTCCCTGAAATAGGTATATTTTCTAAAGAGATGTTAGTGCATGTGCATAAGAAGTTTCTAAGTAATCATTTGATACGTAAAACAGAAAAAAAAAATCGAATATTAGAACAATTTTTCTTCATCTGTCTTACTGTTATGTATTTGGAGAAGTGCAATCGTATTTCTAACAGGAAATACCAAATGACCTTGGGAATCAAGTTAAATAACATATAAAAGGAAGTAAAAATAAGGAAATATTAAAAAAAGAAAAAAAAAAAAAAAATCGTAATATTTAGAAACAATTTTTCTCCAGCCTTTCCAAATTTCTGTGTTTTATTTATTAGAAAAAATGTTAGGGAAGAAAAGTTTATCATAATCATTTTGGACTTTAAAACAGAAAAAAAAAAATTTGGTTTTTTTTCTTTTATTACCTTGGTTGGTGGGGACTGTTTTTTACATTTATTTTAAAAAAATAGAACAATACTTGTAAAAATAAAAGGAACCATGTAAAAATAGGAAAATATAGAAAAATGAAAATAAAGTTTTTGGGTTCTATTTGGGACCTCAAAAAGAAATTTTTCGGGACTTTTGGGAAAAAATCTACCAGTTAAAATCGTTGAAAAAAAAAAATAGGTATTTACCTTTCTAAAGAGATGTTAGTGCAAGTGCATAAAAAATAATAAAGTTTCTCAAGTAATCATGAAAGACGTAAAACAGAAAAAAAAAAAAAAAAAAATCGAATATTTGAACAAATCATCTGTCTTACTGTTACGTATTTGGAGAAGTGCAATCGTATTTCTAACAGGAAATACCAAATGGTTTCTGTGTGTCTTACATTTATAGAACATACTTGTAAAAAATAAAGGAACCATGTAAAAATAAGGAAATATTAGAAAAATGAATAAAGTTTTGGGTTCTATTGGGACCTCAGAATTTCGGGGACCTTGGGGGAATCTCCAGTTAAAATCCGTCCCTGAAAATAGGTATTTTACCTTTTTTCTAAAGAGAATGTTAGTGGCAAAGTGCATAAAGTTTCTCAAGTAATCATTTGAAAGACGTAAAACAGAAAAAAAAAATCGAATATTAGAACAATTTTCTTCATCTGTCTTACTGTTACGTATTTGGAGAAGTGGCATCGTATTTCTAAACAGGAAATTACCAAATGGTTTTTGTGTGTCTTACATTTTTATAGAACATACTTTGTAAAAAAATAAGGTAACCATGTAAAAATTAAGGAAATATTAGAACTTTCACTCACTGTGTTTCAGTACAAAACAATGTCACAATTTTTGGTAAAACTTTATTTTATGAAGGATATTTTTAATACTTTGTTTTATAGACATGTGTATAATTGGCGCAGTTGAATTTTAATTTTGAAATATATGAACGATTTTTTAATATTTTACAAATTCGTTCATAAATTTCAATATTTCTAATAGGAATTTTTTAGGTATGTTTCTGAAGCAATAAATATTTTATGATCATTATAATATCAATGACAAGGTGCAGTACTATAATTAAACATTAAACTATATACGTGTATATTAAAGAATTAGATTTATATTTTTTCTTAATTTGTATAACCGTTAGCTCAAAATTAATACTGTAGTAATTGAGGGCAGCTGAAAACACTTTAAAGTTGCCATTTAATTTCAGTTTTTAAAAAAATCTCCATTTAATTTCAGTTTTAAAAAATCTCAATTTGGAGACAAATGTCACAGGTTTTCAGGAGAAATACTAAGTTAAATAAGTATCTTGACAGAAAATATGTCGACAGTATATTTAACTCACAGTTTACATTAATACATACCGTTTTTCTATACTGTGTTTTAAAATTTATGAACAAGTTAGAAATATGAAGCATAAAGGGAAAAACTGGATGACGCAAACAAATATATAATTGAATGATTATAAAACAATATTTGAGTGCTAAAAACAACAAAATTATGTCCAACACTAACTTTTCATTTGAGTTACTCCACTTTATCACTCCGGTAGCATTAATATAAAATCTAATTATATCCCAATATTTTAATGGCATTTAATGTCAGTTAAACATGAGAGTCAGAATTAAATATAATTAAATACGACAGCAATTTTCAACAAGAATAGAAATTTATTAAAGAAAATTAAAACTTTCTCAGAAGATAGTTACAATTAAAAACTCGTTAGTAAAGTATCCAAATCAATAAAGGATCTAAAAATGTTAATAATAAAAAAGATTATATAATCTGCAAACTCTACAAAAAATACTGTACAAATTAAAAATTAAGCAAAGATATCGGATCGTTAGGAATTTCCTGGGGAAACTTTCTTTACAAAAAGGCGGTAAAAGGGTAACTCAGAAATGAAGCACTGACTGAATACAGGCTTGCAACTGCTCAGGTACTTTGAAAAAGGTGAGAAAAGTGACAAATAATACAGAATAAGTGACTAAAAAGTGACTAAACATTAAAAAAAAAATGATTTTTTTCTCCTCTTGATTACAGATGCTATTATTAAGATTTTTCTCTTTATTTTAACTCTAAATTAAATGACATGATTTTAGTGTCAAATACAAAATAGGTTAAAAATTTTGTTTAACATAACTCAACATTGCTTCTTATTCAAGAAAATCTATAAATTAGATTTGAATACATATAATACATTAATTTTATAATCACAATTTTCTGCATATATTAATGATGTTTTGAAATATGTACATATCGAGATTAGAGTATCTAAACAAAAATTGTGAAGAAAAAAGAAAAAGAGAAATGTATGCTTTGACATAAGTTACTTTAATATATTAAATGCACATTTCAGTACAAATGTAGATTTCAGGAAATTCTTTGCGACTTTAAAATCACTAAATTCTGGAAGCCATGACAATTACATTTTAATAAAAAAATAAGATTAGAGCATCCCATTTTGGTCTTTTACTTAAATATTTTGGTATTAATTATGATTTTTTTTCAACACTAGACTTTTGCTGTGATACACCCAGAAAAAAGTGACCGTTTACTTAAAAAAGTGACTAAAAGTGATCAATTGTAAAAAAAGTGACTAAAGGTGAGAAAAGTGACGGAATTGCAAGCCTGCTGAATATTATATATTTGCACCGTCTAGTTTTATCACAGTATCTCACAATCGCAGAATTTGCACTTTGGTTACACTCTAACTTTAAAATGAAATATAAAAATAATAAAAATTCACCAAAAGTATATGTACATTGAATAATTGAACTTTAATTTATCTGTCATACGCAGGATGATATTACTAAGTTATAATTATACTACATGATAAGTTACAATTATAAGCGAATGTAAAAGAAGTATTATTTTTGAAATACATTTATCACTAACTCTTAGTAATTCACACAGTTTCTTAACATTAAAAATCTTCATACCTCCATAGTCTGCAACAAAATTTTAAGAGACTACAAAATTTTTTTTTACTTAGTTTACTTATTTAATTACCTCATACTGAAGTACTCAAAGTGCATCCATAATTTTACCACGCCAGTGTAAATTTATACAAAAACACATTATCAAACTAATAAATAGATTGTCAACAAATCCATCAAAGTACTTTCAGAAGTGACAGATTTTATAAGAATGTATAATGATTGTTAGCTAAATTTACTGGCTAAAATATTTATACTTGAATCGTGTTAGACATTTGCAACCCTTAAAAGAATCCTTCAAAATATGCACTTCACGCTTAAATTGACTTGAACATTTTTAAAGGTGCACAAGCTTTTCAAAAACTAGTTAAAGCTTGGACACTTTAAATTGTCATTTACAACTTTATCCCAAGTCCTTTACAGTATATATTACAACATCACAGTTCAACATCAATGATATTAGACTAAAACTTCAAAACATTTATGAAAGCTTCAGAGAAAAAAGAAATTGTACATAATAATGCTAACTTACCGCGTGGCTGCTTGGGTAAAACGTGTGAACTCCATAAAAACTTTCTTAACTTCTATTTACTTCAAAATACTAAACATACTTCTTATTTAGAAGATGCACAAAAATGTTATGCGGATGAATAGAAGGCAGACACACTGAAGAAGTCAGTCTATGAAGCAAAGCAATTAAAACTTCAGCGCCAAAACAGTCTTAGCCGAGTAAAAGTGAATGGAGTTCTGAAGGCCGACTGCTGTAAGCCGGTTAACTGGCAATTCAAGCGGCCGGCCTCTGTCGGGGAACTTGGAGAATGTTGCAGGGTTGCCAAGTTCCTGTAGCCGACTCGAATGGTCGCCAAGCAAACGTCTGGCGGTAAAATTTTGACACAAATCGTCACACGTCATGCCTCTGGAATGAAATGACCAATAAACGGTGATGTAAGGTATTTCTTTCATGATGCGATGAAACGCGGGAGTACAGTGAGGAGAGATTAAGATAAGATTGAGAGCGAACGAAACAGGATTATAGTTTCTTAGAAAGCACAAAAATGTATACTATCTTTATTTCTGTCCTTCAATATTCCATTTCTTCTATATTTTATAAAATAAGTTCGTTGATATCCCAGAAAAAATGTTTAATTCCCCTCCTTCCAGCTTCACTTCAAAAAATATTCTACTGCCTGTGTATCTAAAAATTTAACAAAACTTTTTTACCATCTCAAAGAGAAGATTTTTACCAGACTATTTTTAACCTACAAAGTAATTAATTACTCAGCTCTACAAGATAGTAAAAATTTTCAGTATACAACGGAAGAGATATAGAACATTAAGAGATATTTTTATACTAACTCAAAAGGAAAAATAAGGTTTATGTTTGAATATTTAAAACGGACAATGGATCGATAGTAAAAATCTAATCCAGAAAATCTAAAATGTCCGGTTACATTTGATTATTGTCCCTATTGCTTTTACTTGCCCGGGCTACTGGACAAGGAGAAAACTAAGAAACTAGAGTACTGATGATATTGCAGTTGAACCACATTGAAGAAAAGCACAATTTTAAAAACAACTTAATTTTTATTGAGAAGCTGCTAAAAAGACATCTTTGCCAGTCAAAGGCAGATAAGAGAAACTTTGCTAGAAGAGAGATGTACCCCAGAGTGGGATAGATAGAATTTCACGAGAAACTTAGTCAGCGAATTTAACTGTTAGATCAAGTGAAAAACTGAACCATTTGCCGGCGACAGCTGGAAAATGTGTTGAATGGATAGAAAATTTACATCTATTGCACAGAAAGCTTTGGGAAATGTGTTGGAAGAAATTTAAGTCGAGGACACTATTGGGCTTAGTAGCAGAGTGATATCAAAGAAATGCACAGTAGAATAGACAACATTTTAATTAAACGATCACGGACAATTATACACAACACATTACGAACATTCCAAATACTATACTACAGAGTAACAAGTCATACACAGAGTAACACCATGCAAGGTGTGGAGCTCCAGTCGAGTTGGGATAATCCACTTCACATAGAGGTAGGGTAAATAACGAGGCATTGACAAATATAAAATACAATTATAACCTAACACCCACTTACAATGTCTAGGTATTTACCCGAAAATCAATGTTGTATCTTCAAGTCCCATTATTTTACAACATTTACAATGTTTGATTGATGGTAAGGCTTTTGTAAGTATATCAGCAGCCATTTCTTCAGTAGGTACAAAATTTACATTAATTAATCGATTTTTTAAGGCATCTCTTATGAAGTGGTGTCGAATATCTATATGTTTAGTGCGTTTGTGAAAAATTGGGGTTTTAGCTAATCTTATGGTTCCCTTGTTGTCAGTCAATATGCTTACTTTTTCAATGTTTTCATCACTTAACTCATTAAGTAATTTACGTAAATAAGTACCTTCTTTAGTAGCATCGGACAAAGCCATATATTCGGCTTCCGTTGATGAAAGAGCCACGGTGCACTGTTTACGACTTTCCCAGGTAACTGCACTACCACTAAACATAAAACAATAACCGGTATATGACTTACGATCATCGGGACAATTCCCTCAGTCTACGTCAGTATACCCAAACAGAGAATCATTAATTTGTCTGAATATAAGTCCAAAATTAATTGTTTTCTTTAGATATCGTAAAACTCGTTTAGCTGCAGTCCAGTGAGTTTTATTAAAACAGTTTAAAAATTGACTCAATTGACTAACTGCATTTGCTATGTCTGGCCTTGTGGAAGTCGCTAGATACATTAAACTTCCAACTAATTCACGGTAAGGATATTCACTTTCATTGTATTTTTCGGCCTTTTGTAATCGATTACTTATGTCCATTGGACAAGCTACAGGTTTAGCTTCTGTCATACCAAAACGTTCTAAAAGTTCTGTAATATAACTGTGTTGACTCATTGCTACAACACCATTTTCCATTTGAAAGTTAATCCCTAAACAATATTTAACTAAGCCTACATATCTAACCTCTAATTCCTTATTAAGGTGATTCTTGAAATTTTCAAGCTTATCGGGATCTTGAGACATAAATAAAATGTCGTCAATATAAATCATTATAAGAGTCAACCCCGATTCATTTTTGATATAATATAAACATGGATCCATTTAAAATTTAGTGTTCCAACATCTGCCTGCTTGCTTTAACCCATAAAGAGTTTTCTTTAACAATAGAACTTTATTACCTTCATTTAGAGATTCGAGGGTTTTTAATGTCTTTCTAGAAATATCGCTATCGGAATTTTCCTTTCTAATTAATTCAAGAATTTCTTTAAAATAATCGGGAATTTCCATAAAATTTTTCTCGTTCAATTTAGCATTTAAATATGCCGAAGTTATATCAAACTGATGTAGTTTTATTCCTAATTTACCTCAAGTCCTACCATAACTCGAATTGATCTCATGCGGGCAACAGGTGCAAATGTTTCGCGAAAATCTATTCCTGGTTGTTGAATAAAACCTTTCGCTACTAGTCTAGCTTTATGTTTCAAAATATATCCACTTTGACTATATTTAATTGTAAGAACAAATCTACTTCCAATGCATTTCTGTCAGATCGGTCGGTCTGCTACTTCAAAGGTATCATTTTTAATACAGTTTTTACCTCATCCACCATAACTTTGTACCGTTCTGTCGCCTGCGATCGAAGAGCACAATTTATGGCTATTTCTGAATTCCAACTACGAACAATCTCGGCACTTGTGTTGGCCATTTGTTTTGGTTCGCGTATTATATCCCTATTACACAACGATAATGTGTCGCGCTCTTCTAACGTTCCCGGTTTTGAGTCATGTGACAATGCATTTTTATTTTCTATTTCAATTGACGGGTTAAAAGATTTTTCATCTTTAATTTGTGACTCATTATAGGACTCATTTAGTTTTATTTCGCGATGAGATGAATCATCGTACAAATGTTATGCTTCAGAAAATTCATCACAATTTTCTTCGAAGAATTTAACACTTCGAGAAATAATAACTCGATTTTCATGGGAAAGATAAATACGAAAAACTTTTGAATTTTCCGAATAGCCAACAAAAATTCCTTTCTTTGATCTCGCGGAAAATTTATGTTTCGGTCGGTTATTCAAATATTACGCTGTGCAGCCAAAAATCTTAAAATAACAAACAGTAGGTACTACATTGTTCCATAGTTCATACGGGGTTTTTCCATTAAGGGCTTTTGTTGGGCATCGATTCCTCACATAATTTGCTATATTTATGGCTTTTGCCCATAATTTAAGGGGTAATTTTGATTGAGATAAGAGACAACATGCCATCTCTACAAGAATTCTGTTTTTACGTTCTGCAATTCCCGCCTGTTTTGGGCAATGAGGAGTCGTTAATCTATGCTGAATACCATTTTGTTTTAAGAAATTTTTAAGTTCAGTGCCAATAAATTCACCGCCATTATCACTCATAAAAGCCTTAATTTTGATAGATTTCTTTGATAGATTTGAAGAGCTTCATTTTTAGTTTTCAAAAATTTTACTGCACAATAACGGGAATAATCATCAATAAACGTAATGAAATATAAAGTCTTACCGATTAAGGGTATCCGTATTGGGCCACAAAGATTCATCATCATCAGAATTGGCACGACAGCCCTTTGTGGGCCTGGGCCTTCCTTAGAAGCTTTTCCCAATCTGCCCTTCTCCCAGCAATTGATCTCCAGTTCCTTACCTTTAAGATGGCAAAATCTTCATCCACACAGTCTTTCCACAGTTTCTTAGGCCTTCCTTTTGGTCTTTTATTGGAAGAGAGTGCATTAAAAACCCTCAAAGTTGTTCGTTCTGGGCTCATTCTCATTACTTGTCCTGCCCATCTCATTTTATTCAGCTTTATAGATTGGGCCACAAAGATTGGAATGCACAATATCGAATAAATTAGTAACACGATCTGACCGTTTAGGGAAAGGCTCACGGGTCAATTTATTTAAAGCGCATACTTCACAATTAAAATCAGCAGATGATTTTGTAAAATTCAATCCCCTGATGTTACCCTTTCTATCTGATTCCATTAAATCTTTTATATTAGGTGACCCATTCGACAATGCCATTTTCTAATATCCGCAAACCTGCCTTTTGAATTATCAATTGATTCACTAGAAAAAATAGACTGATTTACAAAATTACTACCACGTAAATAATAAAGGTCATCTTTGCGCTCAGCAATCAACATAGCATTGCTTTCTTATTCTTGATAATAGCACAACTGCTTTTAAATAAAACAGTATATCCACGGTCACACATTTTCGATACAGACAGCAAATTAGCTTTTAGTTCTGGAACTAATAATGTATCAAAGATTTCTATATTTTGCAGTTTAGAATTCACTTCTGCTTTAATTAATACATTTCCCACACCGGATACTTCTGTTGTTCCATTATTAGCCAGGCTGACCGCTTTAATTTCGGTTTTACTTATATCTTCAAATTTTGAATCACCTTTGCACATGTAACGACTGCAACCACTGTCAAGGCACCACATATTTTCTGCGTGTTCTTTAGATGTTATAGGTATATGCATAGAATTAACACTTGCAAACAAACCAAAACTATTGTCTGTAATTCGAAGATTTTTCTCTATAGGAACCACATTGAGCAGCTCGGTGGCCGACTCGTTTATATTTGAAACACGTGATTTTCGAATCATCTTTCTCTTTCGGTTTGGAATAGTCAGCATTCTCTGTCGATCTTTTATTTTTGTTATTCCATGGGGGAGGTTTTCGGCGAAAGTTATTAGCGATGAAAGCTCCATCGTCGTTCTGTCGATCATCAAGTCGTCGGGCGTCGCTCTCTTCCACCACTTTAATTCGGAGTACTTCTGGTTTTGGAAGTTCGTCCCTGGATTCTATAGCACATCGAAAGTTTTCGTAACTGGGTGGCAAGCTGTAGATTAACATCACAGTTAATAAGTCATCATCGATTTTAATATCCATTTCAGAAAGTTTATCCACTATGTCGAAGAATTTGCGTAAATGATCGCGGACGCACACTGGAGAAGAATCGGCCAACTTATGCTGAATAAGCGATTTTAACAGCGAAGCTTTTCGAGCGGGGCCTTTAGATTGAAAAATCTCCTCCAGTTTCTTCCATACATCCCGTGAAGTTTCACCGTTCTTTATTTGTTTGAGTTCGGAGGGAGATATATACAGAATTATATCGGCTTTTGCCTCTTCGTACATTTCTGTCCATTTATCGAATTCTTCTTTCGATTTTGCATCATTTTCCTTTAATTCTGGCTTTGGTTTCAAACCCGATACATATATCCAAGAGTCATTTTTTATCAAAAGAGCTTTCATTTGTATTCTCCATGTCTCATAATTGTCCTTGTTTAGCGTTTCGATTCGAAATGTTCCATAAGAGGCCATATCACAAGTCGATCTCCCAATAAAGTCTATTTAACGTAAATAGAAGTCCATTTACATTACTCTGGGACCATAACCTATTGGGCTTAGTTGCAGAGTGATATCAAAGAAATGCACAGTAGAATAGACAACATTTTAATTAAACGATCACGGACAATTATGCACAACACATTACGAACATTCCAAATACTATACTACAGAGACATCGCTCAGGAGCTCTCGTACCTAACTTCCCTGGGCCAAGCCCTCTAAGTCAGATTACTGTAGATGCATGGAATGAGTGATATCTGATAAATTGCAAAATGATATTGAACTACAGAGCAACAAGTCATGCGCAGTACACCATGCAAGGTGTGGCGCTTCAGTCGAGTTGGGATAATCCACTTCACATAGAGGTAGGGTAAATAACGAGGCATTGACAAATATAAAATACAATTATAACCTAACAACCACTTCTTTGATTAAGACAATTTTGTGACTGGAAAAATAGATTTTAAGGAATTAAAATGAGAGAAGGGGAGTTTAAAGAGAAACTAAAGTGGAATATTTTGATATATTACATGTATATAATTTTGTGCTTCGCTGAACTAGCAAATAATGAAGTAGAGGGCTTATGCACAAACCTGAGACAAATCATAAAAAATGAATGAAAAAAGACGAAAATGATCCTCATTGAGTACCAAGTTTTTTTTTTCAAAATTAAGATAAAAAATAAATTCATCAGTGATGGCTCTTGATTTATTAAATGAAAGTTTTCTTCTTTCTCTTTAGCCCTCGTGTGCAAAACAGTAGACCGTAGCGCTCCAAACCAAACCAAACTAAACCATCTTCTTCTTTCTCCTTGCTTTCCCCTGGGAGGCCTCAACAACGCGCTCTTTTCAGAGGTTTCTATCCATGGCAACTCTTCTCCAATTTTTTTTATCTTATTAAAACATTTAAGTATTTATTAGTATCGTCCAGGCACCTAGTTGGAGGTCTTTCTCTGGTTCGAGATCCCACATAATTTAAAAAATAAG
Source organism: Pardosa pseudoannulata (assembly GCA_032207245.1). Taxonomy (NCBI): domain Eukaryota; kingdom Metazoa; phylum Arthropoda; class Arachnida; order Araneae; family Lycosidae; genus Pardosa; species Pardosa pseudoannulata. The sequence continues at coordinate 45,425,538 of CM063501.1, forward strand.
GTTTTTAATGGCATTGTCTCCCAGGCTTTTCCAGACATTGCCAAGCCATCTTAACCTATTACTCGGGATGTCTTGGGTTATTTGTGGCAACCTATAGAGCCTGTATAGTTAAAGTTATATCTAGTTCGCTAAAATACTCTCTCTGGTACTGGGCCGAAGACACTTCTGAGGATTTTTCTCTTAGGCTTGTACAGAGTACGCTGTTTATATTAAGAGTCCAAGTTATTAAACAGAGGTTCACTGAAGAAATTTAGAAAATTAAATATGCAGACATGACGTAACATACAATTTAAAATATATTTGAATTTTCACAAGCTTCAGAAATATAAGACAACTTAAAAGATAATAAATTCTCAGAGGGGGGATTACATTTGGGGGTAACATTGTATTTCTTACTATGGAATGTACCAAAATCATAATAATGCGTAATACATCTTTGAAAATTGACTGCAAAATAGTCAAGTATAATTTCTGTAGAGTAGTCACACAAATCAATGACATTTACAATAATCTTAAGTATGTATTCTTTCTTTTTAGAAATTTAAGAGCATAGCCAGCTTAGCTGCTTAATTCTTGCTCATAGTACTTTTTAAAGAGAACTGACTTTGTCTTAAAATTGAGAAGCAATCTCACCGTTTCAGCAGAGGTCATTTGAATAGAATCAGTAATTAACAACAGTCCGAAAGCGTAGTCTGTTGTTTTCTATAACAAATTGTAGAAGATTAATGTCACTAATTACATTTCTGAAATCATTCCAGTTTTTTTCTTTCAAAAGCAATGTTAATAAAATGTAATTGCTTTAATCTGAAACACTGATTTTATTATATTTAGTTTCACAGTTCAAATATCTTGAAACAACCATCACCACTAATAATGACTTGAACGTTGAGATAAACAACAGGATTGCCATGTCAAATAAATGCTATCATGGCCTTAAAAACCAATTAAAATCTCGATTTATAAGTTTAAAAACGAAAATTAACATCTATAAAACTCTACTTCGATCTATTCTGCTCTATGGAAGTGAATGCTGGGCAATAATCAAATTGCAAGAAAATAAATTGCTGGCTTTTGAACGGAAAATCTTAAGAAAAATATTTAGTGCAGTTTCTAAAAAATATAAGCAACTTCATGTTATTAAAGTCATAAAAATCAATAGACTGCGATGGCTTGGACACCTATTTCGACTCGATGACATAAACCCAGTAAAACAACTCACTTTCACTAATCCCATGGGGCAGAGGAAACGAGGAAGACCACCAATTAGGTGGCTTTACTCAGTAGAGAGGGACTTAACTACTGTCAAAAAGGGAAACTGGAGAAGTCTTGCAGCAGATAGGAACGGATGGAAAAAACTGCTTCGGACAGCATTGGCCTGTAACAGGCTGTAGTGCTTTAGAAGAAGAAGATTTTATTAAATGTCATTGTAACTGCGTATAATAGTTCGTAAAAAATGTATATCGGAATATGATATTAATAAAACTGATAATTAAAAAAATCTAAAAAGCAAACTAACAAACCGAATATTGTAAATCAAAGGAGAATTTAGGCGAAATAACGGCCAACATTGCGAGGTAGCCCACACAAAGTTTATGCTAACGGAATGACATAAGTGTGGGCTTTTCACTCCCGCCGTGTTCACTTCTAAACTACTAAAACTCTTCGGCACAACAGCCCCTAGGGGGCGAAGGCCTACGGGGCCAATCTCCGTTCCGAGACCAAGGGCTCTGGGGGTGCGAAGCATATGTTCCGGTTAGGTGGTCAACCTTATGCGGAAACCCCAGTGTTTAGTTCACAAGCATGCTTGGTCCTCAGTTTATCTCACCATTGAAGGGTGAAAGGCTGAGTCAACCTTACCTATCCCGGGTATTGAACTTCGGACCTGTGTCGTGGGAGAGAGAAGCGCTACCTGAACGCCACTGGGCCCTGTTCACTTTCATTGGCCCACTATTCTTATATACAGGGATTGAAAAAAACTTTAACAAGAACTTGTTCAGATTGATACAATTAATTTTCATCGAAGAATATGTAGTCAATATAAAATGAAAACGCTCTACGGGGTGAAACGTAGTAAACCAACGTTATGAGGAGGAAACAAAAAAAATTAACGTAAGCTTTAGAAAAGCATTTTTAATGGAGGGCTTACAATAACTGTTCAAAAGTGCGGCCGCCAACTGTGATGCAAGAACGGCGAAGGAGGGGTTGGCGAGTCCTCTGGAATATTACAATATATCGCGATCAGCCCTAACAGCACCCGAAGCAAAAACTTACTATTTGATCCTCATCAGAGTGCAGGAGAGTTTTATAAAGCAGACTCTTCAGTTGTCCCTACTTAGAGACCAAGACACGATAGATTGAGTGGTAATGATTTCTAAATTACAGAACCACTTTGATCGATCCATCGATCTGAAAAAAATGGCGTCCACATAATGCCGTACCTCTCTTTCATTATGTGCTGGCATTCCGTCTTACCGAAACTATTTACGTCGCCGGAGATAAGAAAGAACATCCTCCAGTAAGTCTGGTTTCACACACAGCGGATTTTTTACCGAGCGGAGAATTTACCATCGCTGCTCAACGAAATCAACAACTTTGATTAATTGATTTCGTTAATAGGCGACGGTAAATTCTCCGCTCGGTAAAAAAATCCGCTATGTGTGCAACGAGCCTTAGTCTGGCAGTACCTCTTGTGGAAAAGTTAGGTATTCGCCCTGATAAAGGAGGGCATAGAACTATACTTTCTGCTTCTTCAGAAGGTATAATCCTATTAGGTGGGTGCCAATGATTCATGTCCAAACATTATTGGAAAAGCTCCTTTGATGCACATATGGATATGCAACGTGATACTCAAACATACTCGTTGGGGGTATTAAATGTTCAATCGCGTGAAAAGGCATAATAGGAGAAAATCATTTCATAGGAGAAAATTTAGAGAAAATAGGAGAGCATTCATAGGAGAAAAGAAGAGTTGTCGCAAAATATCGGCATGATGCACTCGGCCGTAGGAGTTAATGCGACGAGAAAGATCATCTTCAGTGCTTGGACTCTTTGAAAATTATACGAGTGTTATTTCTTACCATTCATCCCCCCACCATATCGTAAATTAAGATATACTAGGGCTACATCCCACAGCTCGTGTACTTTGTAGTTGACTTTTTTGACAGTGTCTTCATAATTGCTTCTATTACACCGAACGATGGCTAAGTTTGGACAAGCATTGCTCTTCGTTACTGGAGTTCGAATTCCACAGTTGGCATGGATGTACTTAGCCTCTCGTAATCTGATTTAAGAAGTAGGCCCCAGTCTCATTAGGTCTCGTGTAGAAAAAAGTGGATCGTAGAGGTCTAAATCAACCAACCACACTTGTTGATCTACATACACCAGGAAGCAAGAGCGGATATGCCTGGTACAGCTGCTGTTGCAAGCTCTGTTTTTCAAATGTGTGGCCAGTCGCCAATAGGGGAAACGCTAACCATACATTTATACTGCCTTTGTGGTACTTCCGTTTGTAACTTCATAAATGAAATGCATATCTGCTTTTTCAGTATAACTAAATTGTGTTATTATCCCACATGCTACAACTTTTAGAACGGTGACACTCTTGAATAGTTTCAAAAGTTAGCTTTACTGACTTTAATTCACCATGACGCGGATTTTATTACAGATTTTTCCCCCAGGTTATTTGCATGCATGGTGTTTTTATCTATCTACAAACCTGCACAGGAAAATCTTTTTAATGTTTGAGGAGTGGTTATTTCAAAATACACTAAATTGTTTGAATTTCATTTCAAACTATGAATTCAGATATGAATTCTTTGAAAATTTTGTATGATGATGTGAACTATTACTTGTTAAAAGTTTCTCCGTCTGTTTTGAATCAACCCTGTATAACTCCTAAATGCATAGAAATTTTAAAAACTAAATGAATAAAAGAATCGGTCGTAACAAGAAACCATAATAATGGCAGCAATAGAAGTTCACGTTAAAATGCCAGAAAACTAAGATTTTCCACCTTTTTAATTTAAAAGCAATATGAGTCTCTGCAGTGTCTTTAGATAAGTTTTCTTACTGCAGACATTTGTTTGCACACGTTGTCAACACCCATTCTTGCGACATAAATGTATGGCGGGTCGAAATACCAGAATAAATTCAAAAAGTATGTTCAATACATCTTGTTCTCACAATTGCATAAAGAAGGCTTCTCGGTTATTAGAAAGTAAACAGAAACCTTACTCGGTTTAATTACCTCTCAGACATAAATCTCATAAGAAATAACTTCTATTAACAACTATTACTGGACCAAATAGAGTCTACTTACTGTCTGCAAAAACTTGGTAGGAAATAAAAGAACTTTCTTAGATTTCGTTGTGAAAACAATAGTTCATTGTCCTTTTACCATGTTGTTTTAGATGCAATGAAATTAAAATAAACCTATTTCCCCATATTGGATACCTCGAAACCGCAAAATGAAATTAAGAGTTATTTCAGCGCAATTTCTTGTCTGCCTTAACATATTGTATTGCGGGAAACGTACTAGTACGTTTTCTGACGATTGATACTTGAGCGCAGGTCACGTACTAGTACAGGTTAGTGTAACAACATGGTTTGTTTGTGGGTACAAAAATAACGGTATATACAGGAAAACGAAGCCGAATGTTCTTGTCTACTACTTAGATTCTGGAAAAATGTAGACAAATAAAAACTAGTTTTAACATCAGATGATGTGGAACCACAGAACGGGAAGGTTGATTAAAACCCAAAATATGACCTAAATATGACCCTCTTGGAAGATTATCATTGGATATGCGGAATCATATTTTGAGAAAATTATTACTTTTGGGAAGAAGAAAAAGCCGCAAAGACAATGTCGTGTGTGTGCTGTGGATAAAAGTGCGGAGTGAAACAGATAACATATGCAAGTTTTGCATTGTAACTCTTCATAGAGGAAAATGCTTTGAACGTTACCACACTGTAAAGCATTATTAGTTTTATGATTGCTATTTTCATTTTTTTATATTGTAAAAATGTTTATATATAACATAATTCGAAAAAATTAAAACTATATACTATTATTTCTATTTGATTTTTCATATTTACGATACTATTATAAATTTATCCACTAAAAAATATATTTTTTGTTTACAAAAATCTTATGGTTGTTATTTATATATATGTTTATATATTTCAATATAAAATACGAAAAGTTGGTTAAAAATTAAATAATTTTCTATGTATTGAGATTTAACTGAATAACTAAATTTACGCGCAAAACGCCCGCTCCCGGTACAATTCCGCTGCGAAATGCAATCCCGCTCACAAAGTGTTAAGAGGCAGGTTTACAAATGTTCTGCCTCTAAATAGACCCAAATCGTTATATTTCTTATAAAACTACTAGTAAATACACGTAATAAAATAAGAAATACAAAAGTCAGATATTTTTACAATTTTATTTGAACTCTGATATATGATCATCGGTTGATATTCACATAGAACACAGGTTCTCAACCTGTGAGACTTATTTGGGGATCGAATGTGTATCTGTAAATGTGCTGTGTATAATAAATGTCTGGGTGCTGTGTAAAATCAGTTGCTTGACTTCTACGTTACCACTCGGATCACATGGATTGAATCTTTGCTTATCAAATATGAAACCCTAATGTTTCATATCTCAAGAATAAAGTATATAAAGTGACGCCTCGAGTCATAGATGTCCTTACAGCCAGAGCTTAGGAATAAAATAGATAAGAATTATATTTTATTTTACATTATATTTTAGTAATATATATGTAGGGTTCGGTGTCTAGGGGTGTAGTTAGACAAATTCGATGACAGACTAAATTAACAATAACAAACATTTAATGACGTAACTACACAGAAAACATTAAAGCACGAAGACAAATAGTTAAATCACAGTGACGAGGCAGTATAGGCAAGAATTCCTACTCGAAGCTTAACATAAGCAAGATACCCTACTCGGTGTTTAATAAACTGAGGGAGCTCAAGTATCACGGGTCCTTCACTCGACCTGGTCACTCCTTCTCCTCGACTCTGACTTGAATGTCCCTCTGTCGTTCCTTACTTACCCCACTCAGTGATGAGGGCGCGACCTTGCGAGGATGCGCTGCACTAAATACCTACATATATATTGAATAATGAGCGAATCAGAATCTGAATATGAATACGCTGTCGGAAAGCGGCTCACAACGAAGAGATAAATCGTAAGTGATCAGTAGAAAAAAAATATATATTTTATACTAGAATAAGTAAGCTTACAATCCCATGTCAATGATAAATATCAATAAAGCGTTTTTTTTTCTTTCACATTGTTATTTTCAATTCTCGATTGCATTCGAGTGTGAAAAATTATAGCAACATAAAGTACAACGCCGCTCGAATTATCTCGAGTGTGCACAGTTTGGCCAGTTTAACGCGCTCGAGTTAACTCGAGCGTGCACGTTAAGGGGTTACATCCAAATACAGAAGTAGACTTGCTGGAATAGATGATCTGCTTATGAAAAGATTGGCAAAGAGTGTTTCTGATCTGTCGAAAAAGCAGCAATCACTCCCTGTGGCCTTTCATTGGCATTTTAACTCGTACTGCCAATAAATTAAGCAATTTAGTTTATTGGTATTATATTACAGACTGTTACCCATGCTGCACCATAATCCGTGACAGAATTTCTTTAATTTGTAATCTCCTATGTAATAATAGCCTAAGTTGTCTGTCCGTCTGTCCTCGAATTTATGAAGCGGTTGTACGTGAAATAAATAGGGGCATCCCTATTGGATTGTTAATGAGTT
>CM063501.1:45442338-45447338 GCA_032207245.1 Pardosa pseudoannulata
TTTAATTCAAACTACACATATTCTTTTCATTTGTTTGGCTCGTTATGCAGAGTACAGCCATCGACAATCGGCTGTTTCATCAAACAGACCCCCCTCTTTAATTCGTAGGCAAGAATACATACCGATTATCATAATTAAGAATTATTTGCTGGACCACTAAAATTTTCCCAGTGGATTACTAAGTGATCCGTCGGTTATAGGTTGACTGGTTTGGATAAAAGAGATCAAATTATTGTGTCCGGTAGACGATGTGTGACTTATCAGCTTTTTCGTTGAAATGCATATAAAGACTCCCTTATAAGTTTGGACTTATAAATAATAAATAAATAAAAAGTTATCTAATTCGTTTACCGATGATTCAGTTTCACTTCTCGGTTTGTCAACGAGTCAGACTATTTTCTAACACACTGACAGAAATAAAGAAATAGCTAATATTATCACCAATAGAATGTTTTGCGAAGGCTACTAGTTTCCTGAAGGTGTGCAAACATTATCAAAAAGGATTGGGAATCGATAACTAACTTCCTCTGCTTTAGCAATAGTGAGAGCGAATTGACTACTGTTTTGTTCAATTATTGTGACTCATTGACTTCAAATGTTGACTCTGATAAAAAAGATAATTTACGAAAGTTGTTTTATGTCAACATTGAATCTAATGTAGAAGTGGTTATTTACAAAAGCAGAAGTAGATTAGGAGCTATTTGCCAACTTCCCGCTTCAATTAAAAACTATACCTCAGTCTGATGTTCTTTCAGGGACATATTAGGAGATAGGACCATCAAATTATCCTATCTATTAAACAGTAAAAATCACAACAAAGTTATCAGTTGTCGTTACTTTAGAAAATGTCACTGCCTACTCGTAATTGCTAAGCTTATGGACACTAATGGTTCCATTCTCCAACCCTCGCTCTCTTAGAGTGCTTTCACACTTACCGATACGACAACGTCTGTATCGATAAGTAAATAATGCAACGACAAAACGGTATCGTGTAGTCTAGAAAGCAATTTTTCCACTCTACCAATATCATTAACCGATACGGTGAGATTTTCTAATAGTTTCATTTAAAGATGGCGGTAAGCTCGTGAAAGTTTTATAATGACTAAAGTAATAACTTGTATAGATTTATTTTTCTAACAATTATTGTTAGAAAAGTAAATTTTAACGCTGTTTCATTACACACATTTTGAAAACATTGAATGCTAGTACTAGTCACTAATTTCTTATATTTTTTCCATCTGTGGTATGCTAGTGAAGCTTTGGCTCCAACTCTTTTTTTTTTTTTTTTGTGTGTGTGTGTGTGTGTGTGAAAAGGTTAATTTAACACTCAACGTGGGAGTCGTTTCGGCGTAGTGTTAGAGCGTTACACTTTCCTTTTTTCTCCTCGGATTCGATTCCCAGTGTCTTTTTTTACTATTCCATTTTAAAAGATTTCATTTTACTTTTTCTGTAACTCTCTTAAATCTGCTAAAATGCTAGCATATCTTCTAACAATTAAAATGATTTTTGTTTGAAATAATAATATATTAAAAAAATACGGATAAAAATATCTTCAATTTGAATTGCTCTTTTTTAATTTTATGAAATTATTATTGTCCTTTTCATTTTCCTTTTTAAATCTATTTAATTTTAACTATTAACACATTTACAAGATTATTTTTTTCTTTAATAAGTTTACTTCTTTAAATTTACTAAACCATCCTAAATGAAAACTTGATACACTCAGTAATTTGCTTTTAAAAGCAACACTATGGGATAAAAGAACTTATTAATTATTGCAGCTGAGAACTTATTATAACAGATGTGTTCAAACATTAGTAATAGCAAATCTAAGATAAAATTGTATTTTAGGATCAAGCTTTAAAAATTTAATGAGAATAACATAACATTAAAATCTGAGCAGAATGGGTAAATTTAATGCCCTTAAGTATATTTAAGTATATATGCCCGTAAGTAAATTTAAGATAGCTAAGCATTTAAATATTACAGACTGTATCGGTTATATGGTCAGCTTAGCGGTCAAGAAAAATCAGAAAATATAATCGGGGTGACCATATATGCGGAACAATACAACCTATTGAATTGTGGCGGGGTTATATTCACCTATCAGAATGTAGTACTCATAAACAAATAATTAATATTTAACATTTTAAAAATAATTCGAGAAATAAAAACTACAGTAAAAATTTCAGTATGTTTTTTTGGGGGGAAATTTATTAGCTTACCTTACCAATCGAAGTACAACACTTACGTACATTCATGTACAATGCATTTAAAAATAATCAGATATACAAGTTTGCTTCCTTTTGTTGGTTATTAACACAACTTTTTCTAAGTCCCTAATAGCTTTTAAATGCTCATCTGCTGCTTCGAAATTAGTAAAATAATCGTTCAAAACATGAAACTGACCATATAACCGGTAACAAGAAAAAGAAAATGACTGTATAAGCGGTGCGCTTTAACACATGTTCCCTATTAAGTTAGACGGGACTTTAGAAAACTGACCATATAACCGGAAACAAGAAAAAGAAAATGACTGTATAAACGGTGCGCTTTAACACATGTTCCCTATTAAGTTAGACGGGACTTTAGAAAACTGACCATATAACCGGTAACAAGAAAAAGAAAATGACTGTATAAGCGGTGCGCTTTAACACATGTTCCCTATTAAGTTAGACGGGACTTTAGAAAACTGACCATATAACCGGTAACAAGAAAAAGAAAATGACTGTATAAGCGGTGCGCTTTAACACATGTTCCCTATTAAGTTAGACGGGACTTTAGAAAACTGACCATATAAGCGGGGTGACCTTATAAGCGGGTGACCATATAGCCGGTACTGACTGTATATTAATAATGAATTTAAAAATAAAGTCTAACAACTGTATTACAAATATATATATATATATATATATATATATATATATATATATATATATATAATTTATTAATCCAAAGCAAACAACGTGAGTAGCGATAGCTCTCAAAATGTCGGACTGATTCAAAAGGAGTAGCGCGTACGGAACGACAAAACTGCCCTATAAACTATATCGGTCTTTCAAAAACGACAAAATCGTCATTCAATCGGTTGGTAGGAAAGCGAGTAGCTCATCTTAGTGCATTTTACGTACATCGATGTCGGAGAACGACAGTCGTATAAGATTTATCGCTGTCGTGTCGGTAAGTGGGAAAGCGCTCTTACCCAATTTCTAATAATTTTGGCAGAATGCGAAAACGACCCGATATTTTCTGTCATCGTGTTCTAATGATTTACAGTGTGAGAACAAACTCGGAGGACATTCTAATGAAATTTATGAAGTGCTTTAATTTATATTCGCTGGGATGTTACCTTTCATTTCTCTGTTCGGATATTTTAATATTTCTCAGCCTTTTTTTTTTGTTAATTTATTGGATATTAAATCTTGAAGGTTGTTCAATTTAACAGTAGTGGACCTACAAATATCGAAGCCTGGCGTGGGAATCGTTATTGTGTTGAGTAATTTCTCGACAATAAAATGAGTCTTATTACTTATTAAACAGCCTATGTAGAAACACAATTTTTTGGTTGTGTTTGATTTTTTGTATTTTTCTGAGAAGAATTGATGAAATCATTTATAAAAATGTGTTAAAAATATAATTATTACTATCTGAGGGCACTGTCTATTTTGCTTTATTTTACTAAATGCTTCCACGCATTTACTGCTGACACTACTCCAGGCATAGAAGCCTATAATGAAACTTTTTGAATTTTATTTAATATGATCAAAAACAAATCATTTATTTTCTACATAACATATGTCATTTTAAATATAACCATTATATATATATATATATATATATATATATATATATATATATATATATATATATATATATATATATATATATATATATATATATATTTAATTTTCATGTAATTAGTGAGCTAGAGGGCTAAGAAAAATAGAAAAATACAAGATGGATTATTCAGAAAACTGACTTATGTAGCACATTAAAAACAGTACTATGCAGTATATCTGTTTTGATATTTAACATCTCTCTTTACCGCGCTATATCTGCCATTCTCTCTGAATTATTTTCATGCAATGAGCCAAAGAATTAGAAAAGGTAGAAAAAGTGGAGGACGGATTATTCGGAAAACAGACTGATGAAGCACATTAAAAACAATGCTTTGCAGTATATTCTTTTTTAAACTTTGACTTCTCTTCCTTTCTCTGAATTATTTTCATGTAATAATGAATTAAGAAAGGTAGAAGAAATGGAGAACAGATTATTCGGAAAACAAACTGATGGAGCACATTAAAAACAATACTTTGCAGTATATCCCTTCTTGATCTTTGACATCTCTCTGGTTCCCTCAATTATTTTCATTAATGAGCCAGAGGGATAAGAAAGAATAAAAAATAGAGAACGAATTATTCGAAAAACCGATGAAACATGTTAAAAATATTTTTCAGTATATTCCTTCTTGATATTTAACATCTCTCTCTTTTTTTTAATTCTTTTAATGCAAAGAGTTAGAAAGCTAAGAAAAATAGAAAACATGGAGGACGGAATATTTGGTAAATGAAGCACATTAAAAACAATACTTTGCAGTACATTCCTTTTTAATCTTTGACTTCTCTTTCTTTCTCTAAATTATTTTCATCTAATGAGCTAAAGAATTAAGAAAGGTAGAAGAAATGGAGGATGGATTATTCGGAAAACAGACAGATGAAGCACATATCGGTACTTTGCAATATAATCCTTCTTGATCTTTGACATCTCTCTCCCTTAATTATTTTCATGTAATGAGCTAGAGAGCTACGAAAGGATAAAAAATGAAGAACAGATTATTCGGAAAACAGATTAATGAAGCACATTTAAATCAATACTTTGCAATATATTGATTCTTGATCTTTGACCTTTCGCCTCAATTATTTTCATGTAATGAGCTAGAGGGCTAAAAAAGGAGAAAAAATGGAGAATGGAGTATTAGGATGACAAACTGATGAAGCACA
>CM063501.1:45454838-45467338 GCA_032207245.1 Pardosa pseudoannulata
TTTTGAGATATTCCCGGCAGCTTTAATGTCCATTATATTAAAATTATTCTTTTTATGGAATGCAGATTGTAATTAAAGAGTGAGATCCATAGGTACAACAGCCCTAAATGCAAAATTCCAGCATTCTACAGCTAAACGTCTTAGAGTGACGGCCGGCTGCCTTAATGTTCATTATATTAAAATTTCTCGTTTTATAGAGTACAAGTTGTAATCAAAAAAGAAGAAGCAGAACTAGATTTTACAACAGTACTAAATACAAAATTTCATCATTCTACGTCTATTCAATTTTGAGGTACGTACATACGTGTCTACACACCCACGACGAAATTAGTCATAATTATTTTTTAAGTAATTTTTTCAAATAAAATATTTGATAAAGTTAAATAAGCTTTAAGGTACAGAAAACAGCCATTTAAAATAGACTTTTATAAGAGAGGAGTTTTAGATGCTAAATGCTATTACTTTAACTAAATGCCTGTTGTAAAATAACTAAATATCTTTGTTTTACTGTAATGTCTTTAAAATGAAATTTTTACTCCCTATCTTTCTTTATGACGCTTCTTTAGTTTAGAAATGGCATCAACAAACTATAATAGTTTAATAAAAGGATGAATAAATTTCTGAAACTCGCATTACATTAAATAGAATCAATTTATTTACTAAATTATTCAACTTTGATTCTAGAGAATTAGAAGAACAAAAGTTTTTTCCCCTACCTTAAAGCTTATTTATATTTATCAAATATTTTTGAAAAAATTACTTAAAAAATATTATATAAAATGTATTTTTAAAATGTTAAACTTTAAACAGTCACAATCTCTTCCTTTGATAGTAATTGTGATATTTAAAATAGCTTTGAAACTAAGATTTTTTATTTCCCCTTAAAATGTTAATGTGCTTCTTGATCTTTTTTGGTCTTTGGAGAATACTGAAAAAAATATATTTATCGTTCATATTTAGCTTCAAAATTAAAATTTCCTTGTACGTAAGTACAAATGTCGTGTCTAAACTAGCCAAAATGGATTTAGGCATGGTCAAAATAGATATTTCTGGTGAAACATGAACTCAGAAAGTTTACAAGATTACAAAACTTCCTTTACAAAAATTAAATTTGGTGTCACTATTAAAAACCAACCTTTGAAACAATTTTAAAAAGCTAACATTTTTTTTTAAAAATGATCCTTTCTTGTTCTAGCATTTTTTTTACCTTTTAAGCGTTTAATTTACATAATTTTCACTTAAATAGCAAATTTTCGCTTTATCTAAAAAAAATTTGCACTTTTTTTGGACATTTAAAAATCAGATAAAGGTCTCAGAAATGTTACCCTGAAAAGAATTTTCTTAAGCTTTAAAGTGATACACAGCTCATGATTGCCACCTATTCGGTAGATGCGAGTTGATGTACCGAACCGAAGAAAAATCATTTAGGCATTTTAAAAAAAATATGATGTATGGAATTTTTGAAAAATTGCTTCTAGGTGCTCTCGGGCATGACCCATGAACAATTTGTATCCAATTTCGTGCTACTAAACCTCATGGTTTCCACGCAACGCTTTCCACAGACAAACAACTTGTTTTATTGATACAGACTTTCCTTTACCTTTCTTAAAAATTCAACTTTTGTTACCCCAAATCGTTGCTAGACGATCAAGAATTGTGCTATCTCAAGTTATCATAATAATATCAGCATTCACTTGCATAATCACTCTCTTTAGAAGTATAATTTTACAGAGCGAGCGAAAAAATTAATTCATGATTTACTGAACTATTTTATAGATTAACCTTCGTTGTGTTAAGGCAGTGGTTCCAAATTTTAATAATTTACGAAAATGATTTCTAATGTCTACCATCACATTAAGTGTGCATCCCTTAAAAAATATGAATTTTTTTCTTTTTTTCAGAACTTTTTTTTTTCTGAATCCTGTTAAATTGATCAAGTAACTAATAGTTTGATATAACAGTTGGGCGGAAAAGTTCGTAGGCTGACACATAAATGGCGCTACTAGTATTAAATCCATATGATTTTTAGTTAGCACTAATCTTCGAAAGACACTTGTATAAATTTGACAGCTGTCGAACTACTAGTTTGTGAGATATAGTATTTTGAGTGAAGCAACTTTTGTTAGTTTAAAAACAATGGATAAAAAGGAATTTCGTCTGTTAGTAAAACATTGCTTTTTAGCTAAAAGAAGTAGTGTTGAAACCAAGGCTTGGCTTGATAAACATTATTCGGACTCTGCACCAGGAAAATCAACCATTTAGAAGTGGTTTGGAAAGTTTAAATTAGGCAAAATGAGCACCGAGGACGATGCAAGCAGTGGTCGCCCCAAAGAGGCTGTTACCGAATAAAACATAAACTCCACAAAATAATTTTGGATGACCGTAAAGTGAAGTTGATCGAGATATCTGATACTCTAAACATATCAAAAGAACGTGTTGGACATATCCTGAATGAATATTTTGATATGTGAAAGTTCATAGCAAAGTAAACTCCGCGCGAGCTCACAATCGACCAAATCCAACAATGAATTAATGATTCTGAGCTGTGTTTGAAGCTGTGTAATCGTAATAAACCCGAATTTAAGCGTCGATATGTGACAATGGATGAAACATTGTTCCATCATTTCACACCGGAGTCCAATCGAAAGTTAGAGCCGAGTGCACTGCACGTGATGAATCAACACGAAATCGTGGAGAGACGCAACAGTCGACTGGCAAGGTTATGGCATCAGTATTTTGAGATGCACGTGGTATAATATTCATCGACTATCTTGAAAAGGGAAAAATCATCAACAGCGACTATTACATAGCGTTATTGGAGCGTTTGAAGGACGAAATCGGGAAAAAACGGTCCCATTTGAAGAAAGGGCTGTCTCATCAAGACAATGCACCGTGTCACAAGTCAATGAAAACGATGGCAAAATTATATGAATTAGGCTTCGAATTGCTTCCGAATCCAAAGTATTCTACAGATCTGGCCCACCGCAACTTTATCCTGTTTTCAGGTTTGGTTTGCAGTGCTACGGTCTACTTTTTGCAACACGAGGGCTAATGAGACCGGGACCTACAGCTTAAAGCCGATTCCGAACGGCTACGAACATCCATGCCACTGTGGGATTCGAACCCACGAACTCCTATACCGAAGGCCAGCACCCTAACCAATCGGCCATCGTTCGGCTTTCCTGTTCTCAGACCTCAAGAGAATGCTGGCTGAAATGAAAATTAGCTTAAATGATAAGTAATCGCAGAAACTGAGGTCTATTTTGAGGCTAAAGAAAAATCGTACTATAATAATGGTATCGAAAAAATGTATGACCGCTATAATCATTGTATCGCCATTGAAGGAGGAATCGCTACATTGATTAATAAAATTAAATTTTATAAGAAAATTTTTTTTCTATGTAAGCCTACGAACTTTTTAGCCCAACTGTTATAGCCTACAAACGGACTTTCTAGGATCATTAATAGCATAATTTGTTAAAGAGAAACACAATCCAAACTATTGTTTAAAATAAAATACGAAAGAATTTTTCTACTACATAACTTTTCAAATATTTTTCTTTTTTAAATCAAAGTCAAACTTATCGAAACTTCATTTTATTAAAATGAAACGAAATTCATTTAATATAATTAGGGTTTTCTATAGTCATTATAGGCTAAAACTTCTCTGATGTGATGACCCCGCTTTGTGAATTATGATACCACTAGACATTTTAACTTTCATTGCTCTAATTTCTCCATGTAAAAACTAATTATACTAATTCATTTATAAAAATATAAAGGGAAAATGCTTTTCTACGTCGGTTTTATTCTCATTTCTTGCAACTTCATGGCACCCAGTTGCTTTATACGAAGAATGTACATGTCTTTCGTTAGATTACCACATCTGCGTCTGTATTCCGTAAAACAAAACACCTGCTCTCTCTGTGTGTATCTGAATTCAGACTCAGTTGTTCTCGCATTTCACATCTATGCACAGATATATATCCTATTATTAAAATCCATTGATACGTTTGAAAAGAATCATTCATACACTTAATGGTTTTGAATTAACGACTCTTTGCTGCAGTCAAATTGTTTATTTTTGTCTGTTTATATCAGGGCTTCGAACCGGAACTGAACCGAAAACCGAAAACCGGAAAAAACCGTTATTTTGGTCGGAACGAAAACCGGAACTGAACCGAAAAAAATATCGGTTTATTTCGGTTCGATATATCTTTCAGTCATTTTGTTACTGTTACCAACTTATCAATATTTTCTAATTTAACGTCAACTTTATAATTACATATCCGCACTTGTATAAGATTGCAATGGTGGTTTTGGCAGCTCCAGCTACACAAGTTAGTGTTGAAAGAGCGTTTTCAGGTTTGAAATTTATTCTCCGAGACAACAGAAGTAATCTCAGTGAAACCACGTTAGAAGATATATTAATAATTAGAGGCAATTTTCATATGTTAAATAAATAATATATTTTTTACATAATTATTGCAAGGCCAAGTGCACGATGTGAGAGTCAAACGACGAATGTGGGTAATCATGAACCTAGTTGTCAAATGCGATTTTGATAATGGATAACAATGCCAATGCTCGCCGCTCTTATCGTACCTGCTGTTTGTATCAATTCACATAGTGTACCAATTAAAAAAAGAATAAAATCTTCTAAATTTTGATAGAATTACATTTTTTGTTTATGATAGAATTATATTTTTAGTACAAATAAGAATATACATAAAATGAAATTATTCATTTGGAACTGAAACGAAAACAGTTATTTTTGGCGGAGCGAAAACCGGAACTGAACCGAAAACCGTTATTTTTGGCGGAGCGAAAACCGGAACTGAACCGATATTAATTTTTTAGTTGAACCGGAACGAAAATCGGAACAAGAAAAATTACGGTTCGAAGCCCTGGTTTATATCTAAAACTAGTATATAGCCTGTCATGACGGGATCAGTAAAATTTTTAATTTTACTGAATTGTAAATCATCCTTTGAGGCAGACGAAAAAAACGGTTTGTTTTTTGACTGAGAATTATCTGGTACACGCTCAATAATTTGGTTATCTTCATACTCCTCTAAGGTCTCCCGATACTGTGAATGCAGTTTAGAATCACGTTGATTTCACTGAGAAAGATTATTCAAAGTTTTCTTAGCTGAGTCAAAATTATCGTTAAGTTCATCCCAATTCTTTTGGCTACAGTAATTAATAGAAGTATAGGAATGAAATTATCGTTTCCACTACACCCTGGAGGTAGATAGAATTAGTTAATACCGGTGGTAAAATTTTCATTGCAACAAAAAATAATATATCATTAAATTTAAAATTATCACATATGTACCTAATCTATTATTTAAGCCGAATATAAAAGAAAATTACGTAATATCTAAGTTCAGTGATAAAACATACGAAAACAATTTAGACGATATTTAAATAATTTAAAATAAGAAATGATTAAATGAGATGGTTAAAGGAATGACGTCATATTGCTAGAAAAAAAAATTATTTTTACCTATTTATTATGTGATAAATTGATACATTTAATCGCCTGCTCCTAACCGGGGAAAATAGGGCTTGAAATAATGGCATTAAAGGCTAGAAAAGGGGGGAAGGGGTGGATTTCGAACGTTGCTAACCCTAACTCAACAGAAATCCAATATGGATGCCTCTATCCATTCTAGGTACAACCGCTTCATAAATTCGAGAACAGACGGACAGATAACTTGGACTATTATTATATATGGGATATCTGTTCTAAATACTTTTACTTTGGATCCAAAAAAAGTAAGGAATTAATTTTAAAACAAACGAAGTGAAATTTTAAAGAGAACATTTGCATTAGGGCTTATGGCCGAGATTAGAGAAAATAAATAGAGGAAGAGTAAAAGAATACTTTTTCGGAATTCAGGATGAGATAACTAAACAGGAACTAAAGGAAGAAAAAGAAAACAGGATATATTGGAGAGGGAAACAGATGTGACAAAAACTTTTAAAAGTAAGAGTGAAACTAATCCATTTATAATTATGGATAACTTCGTTAAAAGAGTATTGCTAAATAAGAAGGAATTACTTACTGATTTCACCAGATTTAGAATTGATGAATATGAAGAAGTTATTCGATGTTTTAAATGTCAACATCATGGCCATCAGTCATACTGCAGAAACAAAACTGTGTGAAATATGTAAAATTGAACATGAAACTACCACTTGCTATATTACTGACTCCAGGCGAGCCAACGCTGCCTAGATATAGGAGAAGGTGTATCTACGAAGGTGTTGGACAAGTACCCAAGATTTTGTCTTGTTCAACAAACTAAAGCGTAAGAGTTCCATAAAGCTCAATATATAATATTACATTATTGTTCGGACAGTAAAGATCAGTAAGTTTCCACTGATGTTTAGCACAGTACCATGGTCTAACTAAAGACTGCGTTTTTTTAAAGAAGTTACACAAAAATATAAAAACATCAAAGTTTATTTCTTTTCCTTTCTCAAAACAACGTAAATAAAAAAATAGTTAAACAGAACATCCAAAACAGTTGGCCGATAATACAAAACGAAGTGGCAAATTAAACATTCTGGTAAGTGACTACCTTATGTAATTTACCAATGGAAAATAAACTATATCGACAAAGCAAAAACACTTACGAGCAACAGGCAAACAACAGGTTAAAGCTAAATGTAAAGTGTCCCCTTTTATACTCCGTCTTGATTTCGTAAACTTTACAATTATTCACATGCTGAAGGAAAAGGACCACGGAGCATTAAAAAAAAAACCGATTTCCAAATTACTAAATAAACTGTTTTCACATGGGCTTCAGACATGAAAATTAAAACGAGATCAAGTAACCAAGATTAAATTATGATTAAAAGTTTAATTAGAAGGAATCGGATCCGTGTATTTGATAACAATTAAACAATTATCAGAAAAGGAAAATGTACATTAATGTGAAGTTCCATTTTAATTAATTGTTTTATGAACCAGATAATACTTAATTATTATCATTATTATTATTATTATTATTATTATCGCAAACTTTATAACTCCTAAGTAATTGTTTCCAATGCTGTTAATATGTCCTGGAAATGATAATTTCTCTTTTGCTCAATTAATACTTTTTAAATATTGTATTATCAATCAACATATTGTTTAATTATAGTTTTCAGAATTTTACATATCCATGACATGCATCCTTGTGAAAGATCTGCGTCCTTATCTGAGTTTTAATCATTTTTACATTGCACATATTAGACTGATGTAAAAGAGCGCTAAAACTAAGAAGTACTCAGAAAATATATAATTTAATTTTTAAAAAAATACATAAAGAAATTTTAAATTAAAACTATTATTACTTTGCCAATTTATGAAATACATCTTTTTTTATTAACTTCAATATTTCTATGAACATTTAACAAAGCTAAAAAAGATGTTCTGGCTGTATTGTGTTTCTCAAATAGGTTTTCACCCATCGTAACGCTGAACGCTTTACTTATGGGTTTAAGAAGGAGCAGGAGATTAAGTTCTTCCTCAGGGTGTGAACATGACCCTAATTTGTTTACATTGCACAGTAAGCAATAATCAGATGTCCGATGCTATGAGCTGGCCTAAGTATATAGAAATGAAGAAATCCATCTTGAATAAACAGAATGGCTAAGACATCAACTGATTTTCATAAAGTTATTTTGCTTTAAATAAATATACAGAATTGCAGTATAGCACGTTATCTAGTTTCCTTCATAGAAGTAAATAATACTGACTTTAGCTTTAGTCTAGGATATTCATCAAAAACTTACTAAGTTGACCGTAATCCCAATAAAATGGGATTATTTACTTCAAGAAATACAAATGCTGCAGTCTTAATACAAAATACTTTAGCTTTAGTCTAGGATATTCATCAAAAACGGGCTATGTTGACCGTAATCCCCCCCCAAATAAATGAGATTATTTACTTCAAGATATACAAATGCTGCAGTCTTAATACGAAATGCTTTAGCTTTAATCTAGGATATTCATCAAAAACGGATTATGTTGACCCTAATCCCAAAAAATGGGATTATTTACTTCAAGAAATACAAATGCTGCAATCTTAATACGAAATACTAATTTGAAAGTTATTGAAATATTTAATAATAACCTGTTCTTATAAGTTAGGAAACAAAGAAATAAATTGAAATAACAGGGTTACAATACTCAGCTCTATAGAACAATCTGGATGAAGATTTATAAGATATATATTGTGCGACGAAATAAAAGATGTTGATATAATTTGTGGGGATTATAATGCTAAACTTTGGGGATAATCATCATCATACAAAAAGTCATAGATTCATTCAAGATCATACAAAAATAAAATCTTATGTTAGATTTGTGCAACGTATATAATTTTATAATAATTAATAATCCAAACGAGCAGCTTATTTAATATAAAAAGGGAATAATTAGTGACGTAGATTCAATCTATTGAACTGCAGATATTTCTGATAATATCTAAAACTGAAAATTGCTTGAATTAACCCTTAATTTGATATTGTATGCTGTGCCATACAAACTTAAAAAAAAGTGTTAAAGAAATATTATAATTTCAATATAATTATTAATATTTATTCTCATAAACTAGTCACACTTTATGAAAAAATATGTTTTTTGAGTGTTAGCAACACTCAAACATTCCTATTTCAGTATTTGTTTCAATTCAGAATGTTTATTTATTTCTTTTTTGCCAAATAAAGGGTTAAATACACGTAATTGATGATCGTTACATTACATTGATAGCTACATTTCATTTGAGATAAAAATGGATATTATTAATGAGCAAATACTTATTTATTTTCAATGCGGAGGCACACGTCTTTATTAACACTAGATTTACGGATGTTGATCATATACCTATTTTTACTGAAGTGAGCCAATTTGACTCATACAAGAAAATGGAAGTTTTTTTGCAAAGAAAATAGTTCCAAATTAATCTAAATGAAATGTTTATTATCAAAAAATTCATGGAAAACATTTTTTACATATAAAATCTGCTTTTGAAACACATTTTCCCCAAACATTTCTATTCTATTTAGCACAATGGTTTCTACATTTGTTTCTTTTGCATGATTGTTAAACTTGACAATTCTTCCGTGCGTCAGTAGCATGAATTTCTGTCATTGGAATGGAAGTGTTCTCGACTTCTTCTCTATATTTACTTCTTAGCTCTTCAGCCAATTGAAAAATAAAATCTTTTCGTAAAATATTTACTAGAGTCGTCTCTTTATATAGAACTGTTAAACCATTCTATGAGTTAAATTGGCTCACAGCCGTGAAAATAGGTATACCACATTTGATAATGCGAAATGAAGGGGTCTGCGGGGAAGAGGAATGAAAGTTTACATATATTTTATTACTTAATTAAAAACCAACGTATGTTTTTGAAAAGTGATATTAAAGTTTTATACATATATGTATGTATATGTATGTATGTGTATATGTATGTATGTGTATGTGTATGTATGTGTATGTGTATGTGTATGTGTGTATGTGTGTGTATGTGTGTATACGTGTGTATACGTGTGTATACGTATATATATATATATATATATATATATATATATATATATATATATATATATATGTTTGTGTGTGTGTGTGTCAGGTCTAAAAAAGGGGTAGTTGGGAATTATGTAATTAAAAATGATTTTAAAAAGAGAACACTTTTATAATAATAAAATAAATGAAAAAGACCCACGCTCGCGTAAGCTTTCAGGATAATCCGGTCTGGCGGAAGCATTTCTCAGTGATTTGATGAGCTTGCAAACAGATTAGCTGGGATTTGGCGAGTGGATATGGAACGGTCAACACCTTCACTCATAGCTTCGCCACGAACATTGAAAATGGCTCTTGTTGCTTTCCGTAAGAAAGATGAGTTAATAAAACTTATTATCAAGAAGACTGTTGTTCCATTCGTCTTAACTCTGCACCATGAATTTATCATATATATATATATATATATATATATATATATATATATATTGTGATCAAATTTTTAATGAGTCAAATTGGCTCGGTCTGTAAATCTAGTGTTAACATTGCTACAAAGCAGCATATTTCATTGGCCATTTATTATGAAAGCACCATAGAGGCTGTCAACAGAGCTCCCTATGTGAGGACAGCACAAACACATTTAAGCCATTTTCAGAAATCAAACTCAAGTCTATCGGGTCGGAGTACATTACACTAACCACTATACAATCTGGACGGTTTGTTCAAAATTATTTTTAAGTAATACGAAAGTCATATAGATAAACTAATAAAAATACAAAATGTTATAGAAATTGATAATTTTCTGATAGACTTTTATAGGAATTTACATATAAATTGTAATACGCCGAGAGGTCGCGCTGTTTCTATTTCCGGTTAGTCCGTCTCATCATAGTCATTTTGGATATGATTTCGCATGGGTTCCTTGCAATGAAGCAGCCATGGAGACGAAGACAGCCGTAGATGTTTAAAACTTAACAAGGTTGATTTATTACAACAACAACAACAAAAAAATTGAAGAAACATTAAAGCGTATGCAGATGCAACCTATCATCCGGATAGAAGGTCACTCTAGATCAGTGTTTCTTAACCTTTTTGGCACAATGGACCACTTTAAAAATTTTAAATATGTCACGGACCCCTCTGTGAAAAAAAAAATTGCTTAAACATCATTTATTACAAAAAAATTCTGTTTTATTATTTAATTATTTTAATATTTTTATTTCAATAGTATAAAAAATTTGAAGAAATTAAAATTTTTAATGTGAAGGCTGTTGTTGCTTTTCCTTGATTAACAGATTGAATTGAGGGATGGTTTTCGACAAAGCAACGCGCATATCATGTTCGATATTCAGTCGATTTCCATATTTTACATAATTTTCATCATACTTCCTTTTTTTGGACATTTTGGGCTACAAAAAATATCAAATAATCAAATTAAATACTAAGAATTCAAATGAAAAAGTAAAACAAATATTTTGTTTTAAAAATTTGAAAGAACTTTCCGGAACTGATTTTAATGTCAGTTTATTTCCAAGTGAAGTAAAATTCAAAGGTTACTTTGTGTTTCTAAAAATTTCAAATTTTATATGGTTTGTGAATGTTTTTTTGACAGATGGCTTACAGAGGTTGCACGTGACAAAAAGTTTTTTTTTTTAAATATTGATGCAAACATTTTAAAAATTAGGAGCAATCGGCGGACCCCCAAAATATGACCCATGGACTCCCAAGGGGTCCATGAACCACAGGTTAAGAAACCCTGCTCTAGATCAACCTGCTCTCTTAGAAGTTTTCCCCCGCTTCTATCCCAAACAGGAAACCTCGGTTCTTAGGGGAGATTGACATCCCCCCTCTCTTTGACCCTTGTCCTTGGGGTAGCTGAACAGCCGTTGGTGCCTGGCCGACTTGATCAAATCAAAATTCTTTTTCTCTGTCGGTGCGTTGATAAACGACACTCTTGACACCTCCGTACATCAAGAAAACCATTACGGGGACACTACTATCATTTTCAATTGTTAAAATGAATAAAAGTTCGCTTGACCACTGACAGAGACGGACACGACTCTTACAATTGTAATAGGTTCTTCAAGATTAGACGAAGAAAAGGTAAAATAAAACAATATGGGTGAAAATGAGCAAAAAACACAGAGAAACAGAGTAAATACAGCAAAACCTCGATTATCCAAAGTAATTTTGACCGAACCTAATCGATAATTCATCAATAATCATCTAGTTTAATATGTAGTATCGTCATTCTTGCAATAGCATTCGATTATTCTGGGTTTCGGCAGTATGACAGTCCAAATTTCGAAATGGGGTGTGTTGTTGTTTAGAACAGGGATGTTAGAAAGTGGGGAAGAGTACACTCATACCCAGAATTGTTCTTACGAGAAAGAATTAAATATATAATATAAAAGGAAATTCCAAAATATTTAACTGCACTCGTAGTTTTGAAAGGACGACTTGCATACAATAGGAATGTGGGAAAACAGAAAACTTTAAAAATACATGTTTGTAAAGAGAAAACTTTAGATGATAGTAGAAAGTGAATAAAAAACCGACTCCGGTTAACGGAGAGTTTCGGATAATCGAGGTTCTACTGTAGTTTATAAAAAATTTAAATATAATTTATGACATGCCAAAGATATGTTTAATAGAAAAAGAGCAAAATATAGGAAAAGGATAAATTAGAATAAAAGTAATAGCTGGAGACATTACTCAAAAGTAACACAAAGTTTTAGAAACACATTTAATATATTACAAGGTAAGTCATTTAAAGGGACATAGTACTTTTCGAGGCTTTAAACCTACATAACAGCTTTTTTTTTATTCTTAATAAAGCAAACTGTTTTGTCTCTTTTAAATGCATTTTTCATAATTACTTTAATAGCACTCTATACTAAAACTCTTGAAAAAATTGGTTTTGTCATCTCAAGTAGCATTTTTTTATAACGACACAAAAAAGTACAATAGCGAAAAA
>CM063501.1:45469838-45542338 GCA_032207245.1 Pardosa pseudoannulata
AAAAACTAGTAAATTTTGCCATACATTATGTTGTTCTTCACTAAAACAAATAAGCAAAATTTACTTGCTTTCAGTTAAACAGAGGCTTTCTCAAAATACATACGTAATGCATTAGTTGTACCAACGAATTTTATTGCTTTTCGAAAGAATTAAAGTAAAGGTGTTTTCTTAGTAATCAGCTCTGGAAGAAGTATTTTACACTTCAAGACTAATTACATCCAGATCTTTAACCTAATGTCAGAGAGGGTAACAAACTTAACATATTTGAACGAAAACCTTGTTCTTTCATTACGAATTATTATTACATTGCTGAATTTTCAAATATAAATACATCTTTTATTTATTTGAGGTTTTACATTATTGCTATTCTGTAGATACCCCAGAATACCAAATCTTTTTCTTCTTTCAAGGTACTACAGCCTGTTACAGGCCAAGCCGTCCCTAATAGTTGTGTAAAGAACTACTAGTTCCCTTAGACTTAGGACTAGGATTAAACTTAGGCAAGACTAGGATTAAGGATAGACTTAGAACTTACTCTGGACTTCGAGTCGGTTCGAATGTTCATTGGGACGTCACATTGACTTCAGCTGGATCGTTTGCTCGCATGATAGCCGCAAACTGACGTCAAAGTGACGTTACAAAGAACGTTCGAACCGACTTGCAAAGTCCAGAGTAAACACCTAACTGTTGCTTCTAACAAGACTAAAAAAGAACTGCAACTTCTACTTCTCTCATAGAGTGTCTTTTGGTTTTGATTGGTGTTGGGGAAAAAGTGCTTGCTCCGCTCTATGATGAGCCGATGTGAAGTTACAAATTTGTGTTTAATTAAAGTGTTTTAAAAATAAATTGTGGAGTCTTATGTTCGACTAGAGTTTTGTTTTTGCTGGGGAACACATCTAAAAGGAATAAGACTAACTTGTCAATTCATGACAGTTGTTTCCATCTGGTCCTATCCATAACAAGGTTCCTCCAGTTTCCTTTATTTACAAGACTAAAGACCGGTCTCACTACAGTCATTTAACGGCTAACCGCGATTAATCTCTGTTTAAACGGTTGCGTCCCACCATTGGTTGCCGCTAAACGACCGTTAAACGACTTTGGTGAGACAGACCCTAAAGTCTCTCTCCACCGATTCAAGACACCTAATTGGTGGTCTTCCTCGTTTTCTGTTATCCATGGGATTAGTAAAAGAGAGCTTTATTGCTGGGTGCGCATTGTCAGATTGAAATAAGAATAAAACTTTTTATTTATTAAGTATTCTTTTCAAATATGACTGGACTTACTTAAGACCCTCTTTTACAAAGATAGCCGCTTCGCAACCTGCCATCTGTCTGGGTTGTAGTTCCCCAAAAGTTATATCGAAATTCAAATTAGTTTTTAGATTATACTACCCTAACAATCTAAACAATTTCGGAAATAAAACAACTCCTTACCATAAAACAAATAACATATTCATTTAAATTTAATTTTTATTTTGAACTTAAGAAATAAAAATAATTATATTTGGCAATTTATCTTTGGATGGACTATCGAAATAGCATTTTGTCCAGGTTGATTACAGAAAATAAATCCATCACAATAATATCATCAACAAATAAAAATATTTCTCACGTGATATAAATGCTAAATACTTTTTCAAACGATAACGCTGTTAGCAAGGGTATAAAGGTGGAATCTAAAATATTGGATAAAAAAGAGCATAACTGAATTCAAAGTGCGAGAATATGCCAAAATTAAAATTGATAAAAGGAAATAAATGAATTAAATATGGGGAAAGACCAAGAGAAATTGTATTATCCAAAAACACATTTTAAACGCTATCAGATTAATGCAGTTACTTAAAATATTTTAATAATTTTAGTACTAATTAAAAGGAAAGTATATCAAATGGATCTAGAACAGCAAAAAGGTAATTTCGTTCTTTTTTTAAGAGCATTCTACTTTATTACGCCTTTGATCTTCGAACAATTTGATTTGCCTAAAACTTTCACAGAGTTGGCCTTAATTACTACCCAAAATTCTGGTAAGATCGGTCCAGACATTTAAGAATGCATAGCAAATATACAAACACTTATACACATACATTGATACATTCACGTACACAAACACACACGTACTTAGATGCATTCACATACACATACATGCATACATGCACTTTCCCAAGGTTGATCTGAATTATTATGCAAAACTCTGAGAAGATGGATCCAGCCATTTGAGAATGCATAGCAAACGTACATACACTTACACACATACATAGATACATTCACGTACACATACACACATACTTAGATGCATTCCCATACACATACATGCATACATTCACTTTCCCAGGGTTGATCTGAATCACCATGCAAAATTCTGAGAAGATCGGTTCAGCCCTTTGAAAATGCATAACAAACATACAATATACTTACACACATACATAGATACATTCATGTAGACATACACATGCTTAGATGCATTCACATACACATACATGCATACATACACATACATAGATACATTCATGTAGACATACACATGCTTAGATGCATTCACATACACATACATGCATACATACATACACATACACAAGTATATTCGCAAACAATACGCAAACAGACATACATTAAAAGGATTATATACAGAAAGATTGTCTTCATTTACCGTTCAAGTTACAGTCTGTTTAGTTTAATCTGGATAGGTTATATAAGTTTTTAAACATGGATGAAAAGATTGATTAACTAACTTAAATTGATATAACGAGCCGATGAAGAAACAGCCGGTATTATAATTACACTGGTGGGACATATATACGTCTGTAGTGGCTGCTTTTTTCTACCCGGGTTCACTGCTTCGAATCCCCTCAAGTGTTGACAAGAGGTTTGTAACCGTTCGGAATCGGCTTTAAGCAGTAAACCCTATCTAATTATGTACTGAATGCGTTACTGTTATAGGAAATTAATCGTAGAACTCTAAATAAAACAGCTTATGTCACTATCTAATTTACAAAGGCGTATATCTAAAGACCGACTCCAGCTTTCCAAGCTTTTCATTTACAAAAAAATCAAAATTATTACGATATGTACCCGTTGTATAAGGCATCAAGCGAATAGTATGTTTGCTATTAGATACATTGCCACCAGTATTTAATAAAAAGAAAAACTCCTTACGGGATTAAAATCGTTAACTTCTTTTATTGACAATTTCATTTCCGCTGAAATATAGTCTATTTTTTCCTTATATGATCTTTTTTTAAATCTCCATTTACGGTTGAAGTTACAATCTATCTTTTTTATATTTGGGGTTTGTATTAATGCTAATGGACAAATACAACCCGTAGTTCGGATACCAAGGATTCATTTTCCACGTAATGGATACACGAAACAACAAGTTAACATTCCACTTGACATGTTCTTGTCACAAACTGTTCTAAGAAGAGTACTTAAATTTTTGTATTTCATTTATCGTGTAAGAGAATAATGGCCTCAAAACACTGATTCTTCTTCTTTTTATTTCTGCAACGAGGTTGTAGTCTTTTTGATGATAGATATTACCATATTTACTACGAAAAATGCTCTTTATTATTCGATTACATTAAAAAAGAATCTGATTATTTTTACTAGTTCAAATTTAACTGTTTATAGATATTTCACTTGTTGATTTAGCAACATGTATTCTACAGACAGAACGTGCGTTTTGATGTTAAAGTTATTTCAGATTGAGCCTTAATTTGAATTATTTTGACACTGGAGTAATATTTTCGGAATTATCCCTTTCTTCCTCTCGAATTCCCCTTCCTACACACGAAATGTAAAAATTATTTTTCCTTTATTCACAACCGCAATGAATATATATTTTAGTGGATAAATTTATAACAGTATAGTAAATATGAAAAATCAAATAGAAATAGTAGTATATAATTTTTATTTTTTCGAATTATGTTATATATAAACATTTTTACATTATAAAAAAAAGAAAAAAGCAATCATAAAACTAATAATGTAAAAACTAGTTTTTGTTTGTCTAAATTTTTCCAGAATCTATGTAGTAGACAAGAACATTCGGCTTCGTTTCCCTGTATATACTATTTTACTCTTCATCCCTTAGACACAGTGATTGTTTTACGAAACCACATATTAATTTTTTTCTCTGCTTATTTAAAAACACATGAAAAATTAAAAATTCTATTATAGTTTAATAAATAAAATAAAAACATCTATTTCTTAAAAAAATTATTCAATACTAGATTATTCTATTTTTATTCTTAGTGACAGATTTAATGCTTAACGCCATATTATTATACAATCTTTTAGCATAATTTTCAGAAATGTTTACTGTGCCAAAGAATGTAAAGAATTTTTTCAAATTCTAACAAAAAAAGCAGGTTTAAAATTCTTGAATTTTTTTAAATTAAAACCACACATTTTCTATGGAATTATGATCTGAACTATTTTCTGACCGTAGTAATAAAAAAATCAAGATGTTCTGTAAAAGATTTAAGCTAAAGTCAGTAAAAATTACTGATTTCTTACTGACTGATAGGTGTTCATGTGCACTGGTGCATTAATTTTACAATGAAAAAAGTTTAACTTACAATACACTCCGTATAACAAGGTGCATTATGATCTTAGCTTGGTTTGGAGCACTACGGTCTAGTGCTTTATTACAACCGGGAACTAATGAAACCGGGACCTACCGCTTAGAACTAATTCTGAACGGCTACGAACATCCATGCCATCAGCAGGATGCGAACCCAGGCACCAGAGAGCAACGCCCTACTCAATCGGCATTTATTTTGACACTGATCATAGCTATCTTCGAAAAAGTCCAAATATGGTCAAAATATTGATTTTGTTTTGTTTCCTTATATAATCTTTCTATATTTTCTTATATCTGCATGCAAAATTTGAAACTGGTATCTACAATATTTAAAGTTATTTACGCATATTATATCATTTCTAGAAACTTTTTAATACTTTTTTAATAAATGAAAAGATTGAATGGCTTTATATTAGTTTTTCTTCGAATTCCACGAATTAAATAGAAATGCCAAGCCATTTTGGTATATAAAATAAAAGTGTTAATTTTTCATGCAAGTTTTCCTCAGCATATAGAATAAATAAATCTTTACATGATTTAGCTATATTAGTTATTTTTTTAATATATGCAAATATATATAAGAAACTGTCGATCTCATTGTGTTCCGTTATAGATGAAATAAAAATTTTACATAAAATACAATTTTTAACTTAATATCAAAATTTATTCATAATCTGGTGTAAAAGGTTAAAAATAACCTCAAAAAATTTTTAAAGCAAAAATACAAAAATTTCAAAAAATATATTAATATATAAATTTTTAATTTTAATAAATGAAATGTATAAAACTAGCTTTACTTTCCAGATTATGCTTTAACCTTTAAACAAGTGGTAGTTGCACATTAAAACCGCATGTTAAATAATTTTTTCTCTGTTTTTTAAAAGACATATGATTTTTTTTTTTTAATTTTCTATGCTTTTAACACTCCATCTTAGCAACAGATGGTTCGGTTTGGTTTGGAGCTCTACGGTCTACTGTTTTGTACACGAGGGCTAAAGCAACAGATGACAGCACTAAACTTATATTTTCTACTTTGAAATATACGCGTTTAAACTTACTTTAGGTGGAATTTTATTTTTCCCGTTTATAATCATAAATAAAAGTAACTATCCAAATATCACTTTCAATCTGTTTATCTATTTACTTATTACACTATTTTAAAGATAATTGTAAAGATTTTTAATTATGCATTATATCCCCCCCCCAAAAAAAAAAATTAGCCGAACGATGGCCGATTGGTTAGGGTGCTGGCCTTCGGATCCGGAGTTCGTGGGTTCGAATCCCACTGTGGCATGGATGTTCGTAGCCGTTCGGAATCGGCTTTAAGCAGTAGGTCCCGGTCTCATTAGCCCTCGTGTTGCAAAAAGTGGACCGTTGCGCTCCAAACCAAACCAAACCCAAAAAATTAACACTAGAACAGCTGATGGATCATTTGACCGGTTGCTCTACGAAACCACATATTAATATTTTTCCTCTGCTTCTTTAAGAACACGTGAAAAACAAAAAAAGAATTCCAAATTCGAAAATCTTTCTGTTTTTAAAAGGAAAGTATTTTTGTAAGGGAAAGTAAGTCAAACTCAAACATAAGAAGTGTTATTAAAATTAAAACCCGTGGAAAGTTAATTTAAACTAATTATTTATTTATCTTTCATTACTTAAATAAGAAGTTTGGTTAGCGAGAGGTTTAATTCACCCGTGATAGGGTAAAGGTAATAGAATTTAACTATTCTTCATAAAACTATGAGTTAATTATGACTGTTCGTAAAATGTTAAGATTCTGAAAATATTGCCCGTGGGATATGATAATGCTCTAACTGCAAGCTTTATTCTTAAAATTATTAATAAACTTTATTTTTCCTTTATTCACAACCGCAATGATGATTTTACTCTTTATCCCTTTGACACAGCGATTGCTCTACGAAACCACATATAAATTTTTTTTTCTCTGTTTAAAAACTCATGAAAAATAAAAAAAAAATCCAAATTCGAAAATTTTTCTATGTTTTTAAAAGGAAAGTATTTTTGTAAAGGAAAGTAAGTCAAGCTGAAACATAAGAAGTGTCATTAAAGGTAAAAACCCGTTGAAAATTAATTTAAACAAATTATTTATCTTTTGTTACTTAAATAAGAAGAGTCATATAAAGGGTGAGCGAGAGGTTTAATTCAACCGTAATAGATTAAAGTTAATGGAATTTATTCGTCATAAAATTATGAGTAAATTATGACTGTTCATAAAATCTTAAGATTCTGAAAAATATTGCCTGTAGAATATCATAATGTTCTCTCAAATTCGGTATAACTGTAAGCTTTATTCTTATAATTATTAATAAAATTTATTATTAAAATTTATTTTTACTATATTAACAACCCCAATTATGTTCTTTTACCCTTTATCCCTTCGACACAAAGGATGAAACCACATACGAAACCATATATTAATTTTATTTTCTCTGCTTGTTTAAGAACGCATAAAAAATTTTAAAAAATATCGAAATTCGAAAAATTTTCTATGTTTCTAAAAGGAAAGAAAAATCTTTTTATAATAGTAAGTCAAGCTCAAACATAAAAAGTGTCATTAAAGGTAAAAGCCCGTTGAAAATTAATTTAAACTAATTATTTATTTATCTTTTGTTTCTTAAATAAGAAGTTTCGTATGAAGGGTGAGCAAGAGGTTTAATTCACTCATTATAGAGTAAAGTTAATGGAATTTAACTATTCTTCATAAAATTATGATTTAATTATGACTATTCATAAAATGTTAAGATTCTGAATTTCGTTTGGCTTGGTTTGGAGTGCTACGGTCTACTTTTTGCAACAGGAGGGCTTATGAAACCGGTACCTACAGCTTAAAGCCGATTCTGAACTGCTACGACCATCCACGCCACTGTGGGATTCGAACACATGAACTCCGGTACCGAAGGCCAGCACCCTAACCAATCGGCCATCGTTCGGAGATTCTGAGAATATTTCCCATTGAATATCAAAATGCTCTCTAAAATTTTGTATAACTGTAAGCTTTATTCTTAAAAGTATCAATTAAATTTATTATTAAAATTAATTTTTACTATATTCAAAACCCCAATTATGTTCTTTTACCCTTAATCCTTTTGACACAGCGGTTTCTCTACGAAACCACATATTAATTTTTTTCTCTCTGCTTGTTTAAAAACACATGAAAAATAAAAGTAAAAATTCCAAATTCGAAAATTTTTCTATGTTTCTAAAAGGAAAGTATTTTTGTAAGGGATATTAAGTCAAGCTCAAACATAAGTGTCATTAAAGGTAAAAAACCGTTAAAAATTAATTTAAACGAATTATTTATTTATCTTTTGTTACTTAAATAAGAAGTTTGGGAGCGAGAGGTTTAATTCATCCGTGGTAGGGTAAAGTTGGTGGAATTTAACTATTCTTCAAGAAATGAGTTAATTTTGACTGTTCGTAAAATGTTAAGAATCTGAAAATATTGCCCGTAGGATATGATAATGCTCTCTCAAATTCTGTATAACTGCAAGCTTTATTCTTAAAATTATTAATAAAATTTCTTTTTTCTATATTCACAACCGCAATGATGTTATTTTACTCTTTATCCCTTTGACACAGAGATTGCTCTATGAAACCACATATTAATTTTTTCTCTCTGCTTGTTCTAAAATACACGAAAAATAAAAAAACAATTCCAAATTCGAAAATTTTTCTGTTTTTAAAAGGAAAGTATTTTTGTAAGGGAAAGTAAGTCAAGCTCAAAAATAAGAAGTGTCATTAAAAGTAAAAAGCCTT
Source organism: Pardosa pseudoannulata (assembly GCA_032207245.1). NCBI lineage: Eukaryota > Metazoa > Arthropoda > Arachnida > Araneae > Lycosidae > Pardosa > Pardosa pseudoannulata. Next base: position 45,478,197 of record CM063501.1, read on the forward strand.
TTGAAAATTAATTTAAACTAATTATTTATTTATCTTTTGTTACTTAAATAAGAAGTTTCATATGAAGGGGGAGCGAGAGGTTTAATTCACCCGTGATAGGGTAAAGTTAATGGAATTTAAGAATTCGTCATGAAATTATGAATTAATTATGACTGTTTACAAAATGTTAAGATTCTGAAAATATTGCCAGTGGAATATGATAATGCTCTCTCCAATTCTGTATAACTGCAAGCTTTATTCTTACAATTACTAATAAAATTTATTTTTCCTCTATTCACAACCGCAATGGTGTTATTTTACCCTTTATCCCTTTGACAAAGCGGTTGCTCTACGAATCCACATATTAATTTTTCTTCTCTGCTTGTTTAAAAACACATGAAAAATAAAAAAAAAAAAAATTCAAAATTCAAAACTTTTTCTATGTTTTTAAAAGGAAAGTCCTTTTGTAAGGGAAAGTAAGTCAAGCTCAAACATAAGAAGTGTCATTAAAAGTAAAAAGCCGTTTGAAAATTAATTTAAGCTAATTATTTATTTATCTTTTGTTACTTATATAAGAAATTTCACATGAAGGGTGAGCGAGAGGTTTAATTCACCCGTGATAGGGTAAAGTTAATAGAATTTAACAATTGTTCATAAAACTATGAGTTAATTATGAGTGTTATAAAATGTTAAGATTCTTAAAATATTTCCCTTAAAATATGTTAATGCTCTCCAAATTCTGTATAACTGTAAGCATTATTATTAAAATTGTTGATAAAATTTATTATTAAAATTTATATTTTCTTTATCCACAACCCCAATCATGTTCTTTGACCTTTTATCCCTTTGACAAAGCGGTTGCTCTGCGAAACCACATATTAATTTTTTCTGTCTGCTTGTTTTATTTTAAAACAAGCAGAACAAAAAAAAAAAAAAAAAAAAAAAAAAAATTTCCAAATTCGAAAATTTTTTTGTTTTTAAAAGGAAAGTCCTTTTGTAAGGGAAAGTAAGTCAAGCTCAAACATAAAAAGTGTTATTAAACGTAAAAAGCCTTTTGAAAATTAATTTAAACTAATTATTTATTTATCTTTCGTTACTTAAATAAGAAGTCTCATATGAAGGGTGAGCGAGAGGTTTGATTCACCCGTGATAGGGTAAAGTTAATAGAATTTAACTATTCTTCATAAAACTATTAGACTGTTCATAAAATATTAAGATTCTGAAAATATTACCCATAAAATATGTTAATGCTCTCTCAAATTATGCATAACTGTAAGTTTTATTCTAAAAATTACTAATACAAATCAAGCTCAAAAATAAAAAGTGTCATTAAAAGTAAAAAACCTTTTAAAAATTAATTTAAACTAATTATTTATTTATCTTTTGTTACTTAAATAAGAAGTCTCATATGAAGGGTGAGCGAGAGGTTTAATTCACCCGTGATAGGGTAAAGTTAATAGAATTTAACTATTCTTCATAAAACTATGAGTGAGTTATGACTTTTCATAAAATGTTAAGATTCTCAAAAAATTTCCCTTAAAATATGTATTGCCTTAAATTTTTATAACTGTAAGCTATTATTAAAAATTGTTGATAAAATTTATTATTAAAATTTTATTTTCTTTATCCACAAGCCCCATCCTGTTCTTTGAACCTTTTATCCCCTTTGACCAAAGCGGTTGCTCTGCGTGAAACCACTATATGTATATTTTTTTCTGCTCTGCCATGTTTTATTTTAAAACAAGTGTAAAAAAAAAAATAAAAAAAAAAAAAATCCAAATTCGATAATTTTTCTGTTATTTTGAAAAAGGAAAGTCCTTTTTTCTTATAAGTCAAGCTCAAACATTTTTATTAAACGTAAAAACGCCTTTTGGAAATTAATTTATAATTATTCTTTTTTTATCTTTCGTTAATTAAATAAGTCAAGTCTCATATGAAGGTGTGAGCAAGAGGTTTCCCTACGAAAATAGGTAATATGGTCATAGAATTTAACTATTCTTCATAAAAAACTATTAGACTTTTCATAAAAATATTAAATTCTGAAAATATTAGCCCATAAAATGTGTTATGCTCTCATTAAATTATGCATAACTTGTAAGTTTTATTCTAAAATTACCCATACAAGATCAAACACAACAAATAAAAAGTGTCATTAAAATAACCATTAAGAAATTTAATTTAAACTAATTATTTATTTATCTTTTGTTACTTAAATAAGAAGTCTCATATGAAGGGTGAGCGAGAGGTTTAATTCACCCGTGATAGGGTAAAGTTAATAGAATTTAACTATTCTTCGTAAAACTATGAGTGAGTTATGACTTTTCATAAAATGTTAAGATTCTCAAAATATTGCCCTTAAAATATGTTAATGCTTTTCAAATTCTGTATAACTGTAAGCTTTATTCTTATTTGCTGTAATTCAGAGTCAGTTGCGAGGAAATACTGACGTTCCTGATAACCTCGTATCAGAACTTCTCCGGAAAGCCTCTAGAAAGAAAAAAAAAAATGTTAGTTTAATTTCTGTTGTCGCCAATAAGGTCAGCTGTCTTTAAATAAAGACTGTATGACCCATATAAAATTGTAGAGCGCGTTTTGTATTCAAGTAACATCTTTCTCTCTCTTTTTAGTATCTGTTATTAGTCATAATTAGGGCCCCATAATAATTGCAGCAATAATTTCGGATTATGCAGCAATGATGCGGCAATTAATTGAAATGATGTAAACAATATACGGACGACTGGAAAAACAACTACACTGAAGAAAGAAAATAAAAGCTGCACTGCAGACGAATTTACTTATACCTTTTTTACACGGCTTCGAAACGGAACTAACCGAAAAAAAAAATATCGGTTTATTTCGGTTCGATATATTTTCAGTCATTTTGTTACTGTAACTAACTTATCAATATTTTCTAATTTAACGTCAACCATATAATTATTGGCATTACATGTACACTGTGTCGAACGATGACCGAATGGTTGGTTAGGGCGCTGATCTTCGGTGCCGAAGTTCGGGGGGTTCGAATCCCATTGTGGCATGGGTGTTCGTAGCCATTTGGTATCTGCTTTAAGCAGTGGGTCCCGGTATCATTAACCCTTGTGTTGCAAAAAGTAGATCGTAGCTCTCCAAACCAAACTACATGTACATTGTTTCTCGATTTTCTGTTTCGATGTTCAAAAAACATTATTTTAGTTGGAACGAAAACCGGAACTGAATTGGAGAAAAAAAATTGTTTTATTTCGGTTCGATATATTTTCAGCCATCTTATAACTGTAACCAACTTATCAATATTTTCTAATTTAACGTCAACCATATAATTATTGGCCTTATATGTACATTGTGTCGAACGATGACCGAATGGTTGGTTAAGGCGCTGATCTTCGGTGCAGAAGTTTGATGGTTCGAATCCCATTGTCGCATGGATGTTCGTAGCCGTTTGGAATCGGCTTTAAGCAGTGGGTTCCGGTATCATTAGCCCTCGTGTTCCAAAAAGTAGATCGTAGCTCTCCAAACCAAACTACATGTACATTGTTTCTCGATTTTCTCTTTTGATCTTCAAAAAACATTATTTTAGTAGGAACGAAAACCAGAACTAAATCGGAAAAAAAATATTGGTTTATTTCGGTTCGATATATTTTCAGTCATTTTGTTACTGTAACTAACTTATTAATATTTTCTGATTTAACGTCAACCACATAATTATTAGCATTATATGTACACTGTGTCTAACGATGACCAAAGGATTGGTTAGAACGCTGATCTTCGGTGCCGAAGTTCGGGTGTTCGAATCCCATTGTGGCATGGATGTTCGTAGCTGTTTAGAATCGGCTTTAAGCAGTGGGTTCCGGTATCATTAGCCCTCGTACTGCAAAAAGTAGATCGTAGCTCTCCAAACCAAACCAAACCAAACTACATGTACATTGTTTCTCGATTTTCAATTTTGATGTTCAAAAACATTATTTTAGTCGGAACGAAAACCGGAACTGAATCGGGAAAAAAAAATCCCTTTATTTCGATTCGATATATCTTCAGCCATCTTGTAACTGTAACCAACTTATTAATATTTTCTGATTTAACGTCAACCACATAATTATTGGCATTCTATGTACACTGTGTCGATCAATGACCGAATGGTTGGTTAGGGCGCTGATCTTCGGTGCCGAAGTTCGGGGATTCGTGTCCCATTGTGGCATGAATGTTCGTAGCCGTTTGGAATCGGCTTTAAGCAGTGGGTTTCGGTATCATTAGCCCTCGTGTTGCAAAAAGTAGATCGTAGCTCCCCAAACCAAACTACATGTACATTGTTTCTCGATTTTCTCTTTTGATCTTCAAAAAACATTATTTTAATCGGAACGAAAACCGGAACTGAATCGAAAAAAAAATATCGGTTTATTTCGGTTCGATATATTTTCAGTCATTTTGTTACTGTAACTAACTTATTAATAGTTTCCGATTTAACGTCAACCACATAATTATTGGCATTATATGTACACTGTGTCGAACGATGACCGAATGGTTGGTTAGGGCGCTGATCTTCGGTGCCGAAGTTCGGGGGGTTCGAATCCCATTGTGGCATGGATGTTCGTAGCCGTTTGGATTCGGCTTTAAGCAGTGGGTTCCGGTATCATTAGCCCTCGTACTGCAAAAAGTAGATCGTAGCTCTCCAAACCAAACCAAACCAAACTACATGTACATTGTTTCTCGATTTTCAGTTTGATGTTCAAAAAACATTATTTTAGTTGGAACGAAAACCGGAACTGAATCGGAAAAAAAATCGCTTTATTTCGGTTCGATATATTTTCAGCCATCTTGTAACTGTAACCAACTTATCAATATTTTTTAATTTAACGTCAACCCTACAATTATCGTCCTTACATGTCCATAACTTCTCTATTTCCTGTTTTGATGTTCACTAGTACTTTTCTGTTTCAGTTTGGCATGAAACTACATGTAGAAAGTATATTTAATTTATTCGAATGTTCAGTTGTCAAATGCGTTTTTGATAATTGATAATGCGAGTGCTCGCCGGTTCTCTGCTCACCTCTCGTACCAAACGTACTGGTTAATTGTATCAATTCATACAGTGTACCAATTAAAGAAAGAATAAAATCTTGTAAATTTTGATAGAATTACATTTGTTTATGATAGAATTATATTTTTAGTACAAGCAAGAATACAGAAAAAATAAAATTTTTCATTCGGAACTGGCGTACCGGAAGCGGACGTTTTTCGCGTAAATTTAGTTATTCAGTTAAATCTCAATAGATCGAAAATTATTTAATTTTTTAACCAACTTTTCATATTTTATATTGAAATATATAAACAAATATATAAATAACAACCATAAGATTTTTGTAAACAAAAGAAATATTTTTAGTGGATAAATTTATAATAGTATCGTAAATATGAAATATCAAATAGAAATAGTAGTATATAGTTTTAATTTTTTCGAATTATGTTATATATAAACATTTTTACATTATAAAAAAAGGAAAAGCGCAATCATAAAATAATGTAAAAACTAGTTTTTGTCTAAATTTTTCAAAATCTATGTAGTAGACAAGAACATTCGGCTTCGTTTTCCTGTATATACCGTTATTTTTGTACCCACAAACAAACCATGTTGTTGCACTAACCCGTACTAGTACGTAACCCGCTCTCAAGTATCAACCGTCTGAAAACGTACTAGTCCCGCATTCAATGTGTTAAAAGACATATGAATGAATCTTTTTCATTTTCTATGATTTTTACACTCCATCCTAGCAACAGATGACAGCACTAAACTTATATTTCCTTCTTTGAAATATACATGTTTAAACTTACTTTAGATGGAAGTTTATTTTCCCCTCTTATAACCCCTAAAAGTATCTATCCAAACAGCACTTACAATCTGCTTATCTATTTATTTATTACACCATTTTAAAGATAATCGTAAAGATTATTCTCCCCCCAAATTAACACTAGAATCGCGGATGGATCATTTTGACGCCAAAAACTATTTTGAATCCAATTTTCCGAAAACCGAAAACCGTTATCTTTGTCAGAACGAAAACCGAAACTGAACCGTTATATATTTTTTTAGTTGAACCGGAACGAAAAAAAAATTACGGTTCAAATTTTAACCTTTATATTAAAAATATGCTTCTTTTTTTAAATTTTTAAAAAATTTTCACAATTTCTTCCAATTGGGCAACAATATTGTGATGAGTTGCCAAAAGTGCTAGTCAATCTGTTATTACATGTCGAATCCAATTTGCACCTATCCTTAACTCAACGATTTAAGCCCACTTTTGTGCATGCACAGCTAGGCAGATGACACCCACACACATGGTCCATTTTCCTTCCACGGTCTTTAAGAATTTCGGAGGGGACCAGTACCCTAAATCACCCTTGCCTACGGCCTTCCCACGTTGTATACATATAGTATTCATATCAGGACTGCTCCATTAATTTTAAGAAATTAGTTGAAGGAGCAGACCCCCTCCCCCATGAAAATGTCTTTCGCTAGACCTCTGGTCAAACTATATATTTTCTGTGATATCTTAAATTTATTAAATTTTTTATATTAGGTTGGGGAAAAAGAAATACATTGTTTTTTTCGGTAGATGGCTATAGTTATCTATATCTCGTAAAGCATCAATCAAACAATTTCAAATTTATGCTCGATGTCAAGGTGACATTTCACACTAAGAAATTTTTTTTACTGTTTTTTTGTTTGGTCCATACAGTTCTCAGTTACAGGGTGTTAAAAATGGAAGTCAACAAAGAGAAAGTTCGGTACATTTTACAGTTTTTCTTTGATAAAGGCGAAAATGCAAGCCAGGCGGCTGAAATTGTGAATGGCGTTTATGATGCCGATACTGTAACAGGTAATTATGTGCAATTTTGGTTTCCTCGATTGCGTTCAGGTATTTTTGATGTTAAAGTTGCACCTCGCAGGCCCGTCTGCGAAAATGACGATAAAATCACAGAAATAATCGAAGTTGACCGGCATGTAAGTAGTCGTAGCATCGCCCAAGAGCTAAAGATCGACCATAAAGCAGTTTTAAACCATTTGCGCAAAGATGGATTCCAAAAGAAGCTCGATGTTTGGGTGTCACACAAATTAACACCTAAAAACATGATCGAATTTTCATCTGCGAAGCCTTGGCCAAACGGAATGAAATCGACCCATTTCTTAAACGAATGGTAACTGGGGATGAGAAATGGGTCAAATACGACAATATTGTGCGAAAGTGATCGCGGTCAAAACGCAGTGAAGGAGATCAAACAGAGGCCAAACCAGGACTAACGGCCAGGAAGGTTCTGTAGCTTATTTGGTGGGACTGGAAGGAAATCATTTATTTTGAGTTGCTTCCGTATGGCCAAACACTAAATTCAGATATCTACTGTCAACAACTGGACCGTTTGAAGCTTGCAATTGACTAGAAACGGCCAGAATTGACCAACAGAAGAGGTGTTATGTTCCACCAGGACAACGCCAGGCCACACACGTCTGTAGTGACTCGCCAGAAACTCAGGGAGCTTGGTTGGGAAATTTTAATGCTTCCACCATATAGTCCGGACCTGGCACCAAGCGATTACCACCTTTTTCTCCCATTGCAAAACTTCTGGAGTGATAAGAAATTGGGATCAAGAGAAGATTGTGAAAATCGATTACTAGAGTTTTTCTCCAATAAGAACCAAGACTTCTATGAGAGAGGCATTATGAAGCTACCTTTAAAATAACAACAAATTATAGAACAAAATTGTGTATATTTGACCCAAATCGGACAATCCGAAACATGTTAAATAAAATCATTAATTTCACGCAAAAATAATGGATTTCTTTCCCCCCAACCTATTACATAAATAAAATAAATGCTAATAGAACTGCAAATAGTTTGTAATGACACACATAGTCCATTTTCTTTCCACAAAAAGGTATTTTAGAATTTCGGAGGGGGACCAGTCCCCTAAATCCCTCCTCTTTCCTACAGCCCTGACTCTACCTCTCTAGGGCCTTGAAATAAAAGAACAAACTAATCAAAACTAAAATATTGTGAGGAAATGTACAAAGTGTTGATACAAATCAAATACCATCCTATCAAAAATTCTATATGAATCATAACTTTATTATCTATGCAATTAATACATCAAAGCACGTTTGACATACCATACTCAAGTCACTTTCTTCCATCCCTATTCTATAAAAATGTGAATGACGTCTTATACTTAAAATAAACTTATAATTACTCTATTTTTTTCAAAATTAAACACTTATTGCTCCACGAATGTATCACCATAGTAACAAAACAAATATATAACAATTAACAACTACTAAAATAAATATGAATATTCAACAGGAATGTAAAAAAGACATTAAGTATTTAAAATATATTCATTTATACTCATTTAATAAAACATATAATAAAACAATGAAAAATAAATTTCTAATGTAACTTGTGTATAGGTAGATACTTGGGTAAAACTCACACTTGCTACTTAAAACTGAGTGTAATGCACTTTTAATAAATTATTTAATAAATTTTTGTATTACCAACAGATCTGTTAATGTCAGAGACAGTCTATTAAATATAGTATTAAGAAAATATTACATTTGATATAAAAATCAAATATAAGTTGGTCTGAAAACCCTATATTAAACTGAAGTAAGTGTTAATTAAATTTTTTTGTGAGAATTAAATAGAATAGGAAAATAATATAAAAGTCAACTTTTGACAGTATAGAAGAATTTTAGAAATTTAATCTATTTTTTAAAACTTTAAATAATCCTAAATTAAACCTATATGAAAAAAGTTATGTTTAATAATGTTAGCTGAATAAATAAAAATTATTTTGTTTTTCTAAATAAAGGTCATGTCTAAGCTTTAGTTTAAATAATATAGAAGGTTTATTTTTATTTGATTAATCATTATGCACATTAACCAATACTACTTTTTAAAAGATTGACTATATATTTAATTAACTTTAGATTTTGTAATTGAACACTAACTAGTAATCAAAGTGAAAATTAAAAAAGAAATAAAGTGTAAGTTATTAATGAATACTAAAGAAATTTTTTTTTTAATGTAACTAATACCCTAAATGCATTTTTAACGTCATATATTGTACTTGAGTCATCATTTAATATATTAATTACACATTAAAAAAAAAAAAAAGAAAAGCTACTGAAAAAGTCATTCAATAGAAGCTTTTTTAAGGGATAGAATTAACTACTACACATTTTCTAAAACTTAATTGTGTGCTTTGAATGAAAGATTAAGGCACATTTATATATGGATTATTATACAATGATTCTACCAAAAAGTTTGGGCATATCATCATTGAAGTAAGTGAAAAAGGTTTAGAAATTTACACTCATAAAATAAAATTTAAAAAAAAATTAAATAAAATAATAATAATAATAAAAAAGATAGAAACAGATTTGTAAAATCTATCCGATTTTAACTTGTCCAAATTCCAAAAAGCAACTTTTATACTTATATTATAATGTATTTTGGGTATTATAATAATCCTGAACAGAGCTGTTTTAGATTCTCCTTTTCAACTGTTATTTCATTGGTTATAATTCACAAAATCTTAGAAATATTCAGAATAGAGGAGAAAAAAAATGCTTGTGAACAAGAAAAGAATATGAAATAGCAACATTAAAAAGTAACTCTGCTAGAAACTTTAGAAATATTTATTATTTGAATAACTGCTTATGGGTTTTAAAAAGATATAAGCATATATTTGCCAAATCAATGACTATATAATTACTTGATTACAATAAAACCAAAATATAATAATTTCAAGCCCCATATCTTAAATTATTTTTATTAGATTATAGGAATATATGGAAACAAAAAAGAAAAAAATATATGTTTTGTATACATCTCACTTTGAGATCTAAAAAAGAAAAAAGAATTAGATTCCATTTCTTTAAAGAAATAACTGAGGAAATATTTTTTCTTTTGATATACCATTGATTATTATTTTAAATTTCCTTATTTTCAACTCATCTGCCAAACAAAAAGGTTTCGAGATTTTATCTCTTTTGCTTACGATTAAATGCATACCCATTTTATTTGTCAGAAGTTTATTAATGTATCCATAACCATAGGTTTTATTAATAATCTGGTGTAACATACATACATTAATCAATAGCCACAACCTAAAAAATGGGATAGCTTATAATTGTTAAACGGTTTTGTCATGGAGAATCGTAGGTAATAAAATTAAATTGCATTTTTTTTTAAAAAGAAGTCCAACTTAAAACATAAGTACATTAAAGTAAACAAAGAGTAATTAATATAAAAACTTGTTTGATTGTTAGCTTACCGATAAGCAAAACATGAAACCTGTCATTTCAATTTAAAGATTAGTTTTATATGTATATCAAGTACATATGTATATGTAAAAACTTTTTTACAATAGTTAAACGATTTTTATCTCAGTTATATTTTATAACAAAGTTTTAGTGATTCTATACCAAAATTACACCACTGTCTCTGTTATTTAGCGACTTTACTTTAATTTTTTTTTTTTAATTTCTGTTAACCAATTGGCAAGTACCAAATCACCAAGCCAAAAAACCTTTATGATGCATATTTAACTTATACAAAAATTATACAATTTTGCAAGTATCATGGTGTGACCCAAACTAACATCTCTAATTGGCAAGAATTATTTTGGCAGTTATTGGGATTTTGTCTAATGTAAGATTGTAGTAAAAAGAGAGTACTAGAGGATGACCTTCTAAACGTATGTTACTTACACCCTGAGTTTTGTCTTTTGTGCTCTTGTATTATACATGACTGCATCCACCTGTAATGATGAACCTACTCATTACACACACACACACACACACACACATATATATATATATACACATACACATACATATCTATACATACATATACATATATATATATATATATATATATATATACATATATATATATATATATACGTACAATATATACATATAATAGATATATATACATATATATATATACATACATATATATATACATATAATACATATATATATACATACATGTATATATATATATATACATACATATATATATATATATATATATAAATATATATACATATATATGTATATATATATATACACACACACACACACACAGATTATTTTAGCTGTCAAAAGTCTGTAAAATCCTCCTGCTTATTTAATTAAAAAAAGATGACTACAGGTTTTGTCAATTTTGTTAAGAATAAGAATTACACATACTTTTTAGAAAAACATTACAGATTCTTTTATTTTTAGTTTTAAGATTTTATCTATCTTATGTTCCCCAATAGACATCTTTAAGGTGGTACTGAAAAGATATACCATCACAATAAAAATAATTACACCTTGAACAAATACTAATTAACTCTGAACATGGGTTAAAATCCTCACACAAATATTTCATTATTATCTTCTGATAGAAGGTTAAAACGTTGGTTCATTTGCTAAATAGTTCTGTAATAAAATAATTTATAACATTAGTACTATGCCCAGAAGAACCTACTTTAATATATGGGGATAATATTTAATTAGTAATGTCCAGTTTGCATGCTTAAACAAATCTCGTAAAATTATCTGAGCAGTCAATACTGAATAGATTGCGATACCATTCTTTGTTTTACTCCTTAATTTTTTGGAGAATATAGCAAACTATTATGCTCATAAAACTCTTAAAACTGGTAGGTATGTACTCTAGATTCATATGCAGAAAAATAAATGAATCAAAATGAATAGGTAGAAGTGCCTTAAATCTTTTGGGTTTTAAAATATTCATCCATTTAAAGTACATCACATTCAGTTTAACTAAAAGAGACAAGGTTTTCAAATAATAAAAAAAAGTTAATAAGTAATTGCCCAATGAAAAGTTATAAATTAAGAAATTTCTTCTATTTGCTGATTTAAAATGTTATTTAATGTTTAAAATCCAATAATATCTTTGCATTATTTATTTTTCAGAATTATATGACATGCTTTAGTAAATAAGTAATTTAAGATTTTATAAAAGAAAATTCAAGACAACTAGAAATAAAAGTAAGTCAATCTTTATACACAAGTAACACTATGTGTACTGAATGGAAACATCTAAATCACAGACATATTTTCCTAATCTTTGAGATCTATAATGTACACACAGGTGCAAGACTATAGTTGATTAAAATACTAGAAAGCACTTAAAAAGCACAAAGAGATGATTTGTACTTTACTCCTGTATTACAAAACAATGCATATTACAATACCTATATGCATCATTCATACACTCTTACTCTTATTAACACTCAATTTTAAACTAGATAATTGAGATTCAGTTACATGGTGACATACAATGACATGAACAAGTCAATCAATAAATAAAGACTTCCAGAATAAAAATTCACAATACATATTCAGAAAAAAAAAATTGTAAATACAAAAATAAACGGCTTACATTTTGATGACACCTACAAGATATACAAGGTGTGAAGAGTAAAACTTAATTATTTTATGTAAAATTAATTAAATTGGGAAATAGGTTCATTGGGATGAATTCCAAAGATGTTTCTAAACTGCAAGCTACTTTTCTGCATCAGAAGTTAATGTCAATTTTACAAGTTGTAAAGAATCAGCACAAGTATAAAAGTACACTTATGAAACTCAACACTATCTTTTCCTTTAAACACATTTTGTGTCTCTGTTTTGTTTTTAGTTTGTTTTTCAGAGCTAGAATATGCATCTCTTTCCTCATATATAAGGAGTAAAGTTTTCTTAATTAAACATTCAGTTGTTTATTTAAAAAATGTGTCTTCCTTTATGTGCACCTTTCTACAGTTAAAGACCTAACATTGATGACCTTAAGATAGTCATATTGACAGACTGACACATATATAATCCAGGTATGATAGAATCTGGTTAGCACAATATATTTTAGCTGAAGAATTGGTTGGTTGGTGTCATGTCTATTTAGAACTCATGACTTCTCATGGATTCATGGTTGCAACATGGTGCATCTCTTTTCTCATATATAAGAAGTAAACATTCAGTTGTTTATTTTTAAAAAATGTGTCTTCCTTTATGTGCACCTTTCTACAGTTAAAGACCTAACATTGATGACCCTAAGATAGTCATATTGACAGACTGACACATATGTAATCCAGGTATGATAGAACTTGGTTAACACAATATATTTTAGCTGAAGAATTGGTTGGTTGGTGTCATGTCTATTTAAAACTCATATGACTTCTCATGGATTCATGGTTGCCCTTGCCTCAAGAGGTTCAACTTCTGAGAGTAGGTCCTCATAATTTAGAAGTAGGGACCAAGCAGAAGACACTCAGGCTTAGTCTGTTACCCCCAGAAGTATTGTTTAGGAACTTGGAGGCTATTGTGACCATGAACCTATTTAATGTGCCCTAGCCACTATTACTTATCAGTCTTCCTTTACGTGCACCTTTCTACAGTTAAAGACCTAACATTGATGACCCTAAGATAGTCATATTGACAGACTGACACATATGTAATCCAGGTATGATAGAATCTGATTAGCACAACATATTTTAGCTGAATAATTGGTTGGTTGGTGTTATGTCTATTTAGAACTCATATAACTTCTTATGGATTCATGGCTGCCCTTGCCTCGAAAGGTTCCACTTCTAAGTGTAGGTCTTCATAATTTAGAAGCAGGGACCAAGTAGAAAACACTCAGGCTTAGTCTATCACCTCCAGAAGTATTGTTTGGGAACATTGAGGATATTGTGATCATGAACCTATTTAATGTGCCCTAGCCACTATTAATGAACACAACAGATCTTTGGCTGGCTAGAGCCTCTATCCCACTGCCTTTGCCAACTGAGCTATACTAGCTCATTTGAAGAATCATACTGTCTGAATCAAGCATGGGATTTATTTTTTATAAGTTGACATTTTAAGGACGGAGTGTTGAGTTTACTTTCTATAATAGTTCTAATGGGTGTAATTTTATTCTAAAACACTTTAGCTTTGGATTTTCTCTTCAACCACAGTAGTAACTTTTTAGTGATACTCTGTAAACAATTTGTATCTGTTTTGATAATTTCTCTCAATTGTTTTGAATTTTTTTAAAGCAATTTGGCTGAATTTTATGTATGCTTAAAATAAGTTTAGAATTTTCTTCAAATTTAATTATGTATATTAGATTTTATAATTGCAACTGAGTATTCTTTACAAGCACTAAAATACAAGCTTGTTTATGAACTTTTAATATATTATGGAGGGATTTACAGTAGCTTGTGAAGTATTAAAAATATTAACAACTATAAGATGCACTATCAGTTCACCACTGAGTAAGGAAAGTAACTTACAACTTGCTGAGTGCCTTTGGAATTTAGTCCCACATTTTTTAATAAAGCATGAAACCAGTAAAACTGTAATTAATGAAAAGTCATAAAATTTAAATTTATAAAGAGGAAATTGTAGGGAAATATATAAAAAATTTTTAAGTGCTTCTTGAAAAGCAGTTCCAGCCTAAATTTGATTAATATGTTATCATAATAAGTGAATATAGTAAAAAACCTATATTTTCTGTTTACAAAAATTTTTCAGCAATATTTGAAGAGAAAAACAAAAGATTGCTTTAAATCTTAATATAATCAACTGCTGTAATAGTTCCCAAAGTTATAGAGACTAAATTTGAAAAATAAAATATTGGTTTTATGTTTTTGAAAATGAAAATTGATTTCAGAGTATCAAATTTTGAGGACATTTTAAATACGCTCTTGCAAAATGTCCATTTTTACTTTTAAAAAAGAAGAAAAAAGCAGATAAAAACTATGTAGTAAAGGGCTATTTACCAAAACTGAGAAAAATGCAATAGTCAAATTTGACAAATGTGGTTTAAAAAGATTAGAGAAAAAAAATTGAATTAGAAATAACTAAGGTTAATCTTGATTTATATTAAGAATACTTAGTCTCTTTTTGATAACATACACACTATGGTTGTTATTAAAGTACAGTTTAAAGAATATAGTAATATAATTAGCTGCACATATGAAGAGTAATTAATGTAAGACAAGAAGTTTCTGAATAGTATAATTTTGCCTCATTGTTATTTGTCTGTAACATTTAATTAAAACTGCAGTTAAAACTTTTACATAAATGAAACTATACAATATTAATCATTTGTTAAATAGCTGTAGAATTTGCTCCACCCTTAATGCAAATATTATAAGTGAAAAGAGAAAATTCTATAAAAATACATGATATTAAGAAACTTGGAAATCACTAAGAATTATATATAAACATTTATCTCAATAGTGATGAAAGTGCATATACTGGAGTCAGTTGTAAAATACTGATATAAACAGTTCTGTTTAAATTATCTATACAAAGTTAGCTACATCCAGAATTTCATAATTAGAAGTACTTAAAATTCTAAATAAATCAGTTATACTTCCCAACCTAAGATATAAAATACATTAAAGAGAAAAAAGGTATCTAAGAAACACCTAAATAATGTGTGCTCAACTTATTCAGTGAAATATAATCAACAAATGTGACATACAAACAATTGCAATTTCAGTTTTAGGAATCATTTGTGAACAAACTGCTACTACATAAATCACAAATTCTAGTTAACATGCAACCTTACTCAAGAAATAGTAACGAAGTATTTAAAACACGATCTTTGAAAGAATAATTACCTTTAATTATACACCAAAAAACTGATAAAAATGTATTTCTAAGTATTTCACACAAGTTGCATGCTTTGCCTAAATGTGCAATTCTAAAACTGCAATAATTTGAAATGAAAATGTTTACTATGAATGTGATAATGAATGTTAGCTCCTTAAGTTAATATGAATTAATGTTTCATCCCAGTAAATGCACCTCATGATTTATAAATTTATTTACACAGCAATCACAAAGAAAAAACAGCCACAAAACTTGCCATTTTAGTTCCTACTCCAGTTTAATAAATTTAATTATAACATAGGTACACAACAATCTATTTACATTTAGGATTATTTAACTTCAGATTCTACATACAACAGAAATTATAAGATTAAGAGATGATTTTGAAAGAAAAAAATTAACATACAATACATGTAAGAAGATGTCATGTTTGAGAAATATAATAACATGATGACATCAACAAGCAAAACTGGACACAAACAAAACATGTATTACAAGGTTACAATTCATGGATGAATAACAATTGTGTATGTTCTATTAAGCAAAATAAATGATTAAAAAAACTTTTAAGACCATCATTTATTAGACTGAACTCGCATATAAATCCATCTAACCTGAGATCATGATATACTATATACAGTCCTGGTTGAGAGAAATATAGCATATAAATTACATGATGAAGGTACTTAACAAATACTTTGCATCAGGTCATTCATTTAAAAACTTTTCCCTTTTGAGCAGAAAATCTCACACTCTTGAGAAGGATCCACCATGATCCTTAGCATAGGCACTATCCATTTAGAATGCACAAAATGCATCCTACTCACATTAAAATGTCTCACAGGATTTACCAGATAGAAGCAGCCACTGGAATGCAGTCTCCACTATCATCAGAAGGCAATGAATCAGGAGGCAAGGAGTTCTACATAACAGAGTTAAATCATGTCACAATGATAAAAAACACCAAGAAAGAAATAAGAACAATTTGACAATATTTCATCCTCAATATAAAATGACAATGAATATTATTTATTGAAGAAAAATATTTTAATGATTATTATCTGAAAATGTAAAGTTTGTCTCTGAAGTAATCTCTACTTTACATGCCAGGTAAGATAGGACAGTGGTTCTCAAACTTTTTTCACTGTAGTACCTGTAATACTAGACTCAAGACTCGAGTTGGTGTTACATGGGCCCCTGTTTTTTTTTTTGGTGGCCGAAGACAGACACCCCGAGAGAGGGTGGGCAAGCCCTGTTCCAGGGAGGTTCAACAGGAGAGGGCGAGGGATGCCCCCCCTCGCCAGCTACAGAAAAGGACATTTTTCCTGTAGAGGAGAAAGCTTGACCAAGAGGGGGGGTCCACCCCACCCCTCGCGAAGAGGAGTGGGGAGATGCCTGCCCGGATCGACGGAGAACGGATATTCTTGTGAAAGGAGATGAGACCGAGAGAGGTGTTTTCCGCTCGGCACCATTTGTTTTTTTCCTCGGTCTTATTTCAGCCCTGTTTTGAGTATGATTTGGAGTGTACATATTTTTTAACAAATCTTCTTAATAATAAATGTTTAATCCAGTGTTTTGTTGCTGCAGTGCTTAATTGTCGGCAATGTAGGCTTTAATCGAACCCACGATACCTGCTCCATTAACAGTAGGCGAGCAGGTATAGAACGAGGCGTGCAGTCATCGGAAAATGCAGCTGGGGACACTCGAGTCGTTACAGTACCCTTATCAGACTCGTTTCAGGGCACAGCTACTCTTAAAATAGTTTGAATAGCAAGGGAAAGAAGAAAAAATGCAAATTATTGTTCATTTGTTTTTAATGTGATGGATGAACCTGTTTAGATTAAATTTTTATTAGTTTTGAGTATTGCATCAGCATACCTGACATTCTTTCACAGTATCAAGTTTAAGAACCATGGCAATAGAGAATAAAAACATTTAGAACACATTTTGAAACTAAAGTTTTATATTTAAATCACTCTCATCATTGCAATATAAAATATACTGGCTATGTTTGACAGAAGAATTTGTACAGACTTGCCTGCTTTGAAAAATGGTAATGCTGTCATTTGCGTAACAACCACTTGTATTTTCAAATATTCAGTTTATTTTATGCAAATTTTCAGCTGTGTAGACTTATAATAGTAGTCTAAATTTCTCCTACTGGACAAATTTTGTTGGCATTCTACCTGATATATCTTGTTTCAAATAGCTCTGAATAGTACACACACACACAACTCTCCCTCCCATCTACATAATTAACATTACACAAAAACCTCTAAATCTATATAAAAGAGAGTGTCTAATTGTGTGTCTTTTATACAAACCCACACAGTTTGTTGCAGAATCATCAAATATAGGCAAAGATTCTTTGAAACCACCAGATGGTCAAAGTCAAAATTAAAACCTCTTCTGACCATCTTGTCACAAGATATGAAATTATAGTGGATATTAATATTGCTAGTCAACAACAGATGACAGTACATAAAATGTAAATGTTGCATTTTGTTGCATAAAAAAGGAAAAAATAGTTTACCTAATTCCTAATTTGGAAACCAGCAATTTATTTGAAAATAAAACTGTTTATCATATGGTTTGAGATGACTTTTACACATAAAGATAAAAGCAAAACAAATATCTTATTTAAAAATATAATTTAATGAAAACTGTGCCAAATCAACTGCTTAAATGGAAGTTAGGCTGCCATACTGAGTTCTTTGTAACTATTGCCAAATTTTGACATCCTGATTTTGCCAAAATTAAAAATTATGCCAAATTTTGGTATTGTCCTATTCTGGAAATAGTTTTGAATCTTTTTGCAGCTTAAAACTGACTTCAGTTGTACTTTCAGTTTTGCTCTATTTTTATAGAAAAAATGCAGCAGTCATGAAAATTGAATCAAGCTATAATATAAAAATGACACTTTTCCAATAGCTGAGTACAAAGGTAAAATTGCCAAAAATTGTTAAACATAGCATTTTTATGCACTATAATTTATTTTAAACAAGAGCTTACAAAAAGATTTTCAAACGACCAGATGACTAATTATGTATACCAGACTAAAGGCTGGGTGTGAAGCATTTAGGTAGTTCTAACATAAACAATTTAACTGTAAATTCCTGACACTGGCTAAAAAGAGAAACAATACTATGATTTTTACACTTTTGTGATAGAATCAAATGGCACTGTACTGTTTTGTTATTTAAACCAAACTTACTCTGTTGATTCTATTTAATTCCAAGGTTTCTTGATTTCCATACATTACAACAGAAGGGTCTACCATTGTGTGCCTACGCAAATGTCGATGCACTTGAGGAGTAAGAGAATCAGAAACTTTTAAACCTGCAATGTCTTGTAGAATTTCAGGAGAAGTAGAAAGGGTATAGTCACAGTTACTAGTATCTGAATGAAGAGTTATATCGGCATCATACCTGAAATAAACATAAAAAAATATTTTATGATTTTATCAGAAGCATACAATGTAGTAGTCATTTAATCAAAAATGCATGACAGGACTGAAAATAAGCTCATAACGTTTTTCTTAGATTAAATAAAAAATGATACAACCTTTTAAATCACTGTTTAAAAAATAATAAAATATTTAAATCTTTTTTCATGTATACATTTAAAAAAATACTGAAATTATCTTATATTGATTTATATTGTATTTGACCCATATACATGTTAGTAGAAGAGTGTATTTAATAGAATTTCATAAAAATGTATGCTTTCTTCTTATGCAGTTTAAATTTGTTAAAATTGAGATACACATTATTTGTTTAACAAAAGTATTAGCAAAATATACTTATATGCATACTGGTTTGACAATTTTTTCTTTCACTCTCTGTCTCTTTTTTAAGAATAAAATATTCATATTGTAAATTAAGTATGTTTAAAGATAATTCTTAGCCTGTAACATGAGAGTTAGAAAGCTTTTTCAATAAGACATGATACATACATACATACATACATACATATATATATATATATATATATATATATATATATATATATATATATATATATATACATAATGAAAAAAACCTAGAGGAAAATGACAAACTTCGACTTTTTCCCAACTTTCTGGGAGCAGAAAAGACAGCATTTTTCATTAACAACTGTTTAGAAATTGAAAAATGGGATGATATAAAGAAAATATTTATTGAACACTTCCAATTTGAAAAAAAATATAACATTCAAAGATTTTGACTGAGATGTTGACCCAGGTGTTAAAGATCTTTTACATATAACTTCATGCTAGCTGACCCCTCAGTTTGTTCTGTCCCTATGATGAAGTGGGAACATATTCTCCAACGTTATCTTAATAAAAGTCTTTAGCTAAAATGGTGTCATTTTTATAGGCCATGGCTGCAACCACCCATCGTGAAGTCCATCTTATTACACACATATATATATATATATATATATATATATATATATATATATATATATATATATATATATATATATATATATAAAGGACATCTGGTTTTGTCACAAAAGAGTTTATAAATGATTAATCTTTTTTATTTTAGTAATTTAAAGCAAGAATTTTATAAATTAGCAAAAATTAAGAAATTTTGAAAGGAAAGTTTCATTATGTGAATATTCTGACAGTTCTAGCTTTAAAATCCCCTAAACATTGTCAACTTGAAAATTAAGGTGGTTTCATATTCTAATATAAACAATCAATTTATAGACAGGAACATGACAGAGTTTTATACTAGTTTCATTTTCAACTTTAAAATTTATAATCCTTTTTGCACTGGTTTCATACACAAAATTATCTTTCAGTCTACATAATCAAGAGACAGATATAGGAAAGTTTTATCAGATAATAAAATTACCATCTCTTTTTCAGAATATTTCCATCACCATCATGGACAGAACGGTTATTTCCAAAATCTCTTCCTAATTCCTGAAAATAGACATTATATAAATATTGATAAAAATGGATTAAAATAAGATATCCTTATTTAGTTACACAAATATAAATAGATAAATAAATAAATGTAGATGCATATGTACATATATATTTCCTATTTTCATTCTGATCAATGTAAATTTTATGTGAGCAATAAAAGACAATTTTTTATTGTTGCAATCCTACAACATTGCAATTAACACAATTTATTCACTGAATACCTATCAAATGGCAATACTAACTTTTATTTTGATATCAAAGATTTAGTCCTCCCTTTTAAACAGATATAGATGCTCATTAGTAAAATAAACTTTAGTATTAAAATTAAAAAAAAATATTGGGGTCAGCAGAAGTAGATTTCTTATAATGATACTTACAAATTATTCATGTAAAGAAATTTGAGTAAATTTACAGTATAAGAAATATGTATTTTATGTTGGTAGAAAATATACTTTTTTACCAATTAATTTTCATTTTTTGTTTTAAATTTTTAAAATTATGTTGTTTTATGCTAGAATTAATACATTTTAACATTTAGCAAAATATTTTATAATATGGCATTGTTTTGATACAAAAAGGTTAATAAAATTTTAGATAAAAAGTATTTTAAAACATTTTACTTACTTGAACTCTATATATGTCATTATAACTTCCACCAACATTTCTTATGGGAATTCCTGGTAGAGTTCTTGATGAATTCTGGAATCTTTTAGGTTGCTTGAGACTCTCTAATGAGCCTCCTCCACAATATGTAAAGGGAGCAGTGTTTATCCTATGATCAGAACTCATGCCATTACCATTGGATGCATCATCAGTATGGCAATCAATGTCATTGGGGTTATAACTAATCCTTTCTGTGTTTATTTTTTTAATGGCTTCATAAGGCTGTGGTCCTCTTTGCCAATTGTGAACTTTTGCAGGTGGCATGGTCATTTCATCAGAGTCAAAAAGGTCCCAATTACCATGTCTTGGGTTTCCAGATAGTCTATTCTTTATAACCTCAACATTACTAGGTCTTGAACGGAAATTACAAGGTAGATCTGAGTCTTGATTGGGAAGATTTTGTTCAAAGTTATACACAACTGCAGGTCGAAATGGTGGATTGCCTTTGGGGGATGTTACATTCTTTTGATGTACATAAGAACTTGGTGTATGCTCGTTACAGCAAACTTCAAATTCTTGTTTAGGAGGAACTTCAGAGACATAGACAGCAGCTTGACCAGGGAAATGGCCAGAAGCAGGATCTGCAATATACAACTGTGGAGGAACTTTTTTAGCTTGAGGTACTCCTGAATTAGCACCCATGTCATCAGGACTGAAAAATGAAATAATAATGTGAACATACAGTAATTACAAATAAAATATAAGAACATGTATTAATATTTAATATTGGAAATAAATGTTTACATTTTGAAATACAATCTGAAGTGCATTGAATAAAATAATTGTAACTTCTGCCTTTCTCATAAGTACTATATGAATTAACCCTCTAACTGTTAAGGTCTAACACACAAAATGTGTATGAGTTGTATCAGTAATCACATTAAACACACTGCCTTCCACTTAATATTTTCCTTGCTCTAGATTATTTTAACTGTATGATAGTAATATTTCATACAGGAAGTATATCAACTACAAATATTTCTTCACATGAGTCCCAGGTACTTTGCATGTGATTCAGTCTAATGGACTTCTTACAATAAAAGTTTTATATGGACAATTGCCACTGCAGATTCCTCATTCCAGATACTGACAGTGTGTGACCTAGTCTATTCAATGATGTAAATATTATAAATCTCTATACATATTTGACTTTCTTTTACAATAATCTAAATTAATCCAAAATGCAAATTTCAACAATTAGTTATGCTGGTTTTACAACTCTGTTACATCACACATGTAATCTTGCAAAGTTGCATACAGTACCACCTATTCTATTTCTCCCTATGCTTTCTTGTGTGATTATGCTTCCTAATAATGTTTTTTAAGCCTCAATTGTACACAAAGTTTTTGGTCACCTTATATATATATATATATATATATATATGACATGGTCCATTGTTAAGGTGAATGGAAAACAGTCTTTCTTGATAATAATAAGTTTATTAAATCCTTGTTTCCTTTAAAAGCAAAACATGTGACATTTTCATTTGTTCATGGTGGAACTAAGCATGGAAAGATGTTGACAGCTCCATGTCCACTCTTTAACTAACTCATATTGGTTCACTTAATCAACAAATTATTCAAATATCTTTCTGCTTGACTGGATTACTCCAAAAGGTTACGCAAGCGTGGGTCTTTTTTATTTATTTTATTATTATAAAAGAATTCCCTTTTTAAAATCATTTATAATTCACGTAATTTCCAACTACCCCTTTTTTAGACCTGACATATACATTTATTTATATGTAATGAAACCCTAAACTTGAAGAGGAAATTAGAGAATTTCATATGTCTGTTGACATATTAATATATAAACAGACAATATATAATACATAAATAACAACATAAATAATAATATGTCTGTTGACAATTTGAAACAAGCAAAAATTTTAATAATGACATTTCTGATAATTTATTCTAAACAAAATAAATTTATCTATGTTGTACCTTTTTAGGTTATGACTACTTTTTAGGGATCTCTTCTTAGTTAGTCTCTCATGTGCTCGTAATAATGGACGAACAATATGCTTTCTGTAGACTTTATCTTTAGAGCACTCTTGCAAACTTTCTTCTCGCCTAAAAATATTACCATAAGTATATAATTAAATCAGAAAAATATAGTAAAAAATATACTCAGTTACGCAGAAAATAAAATAAAATTAGTATAATACTATAAGAATATTAAATGAGAGGGAGTGAAACAATATTTATACTAAAATAACTTACCAAAAAATTAATCCCTTTCTAGCCAATACACAGTTTTCTACAAAAAATATTCTAATTTTTTTAATTTTTAGTGGACTAAATCAGACTGTTAGCTGCTATTTTATTTCTTTTGAGATATAAAATTTAGAGTTTATTCTGTAAGTATGTTTTTAGAATTTTCAGTTTGTCATATGTTCTACTATTTAGCATGAATAAATATAATTCAAAATAATAATTGTAATAACATATATTTTGTTTAGTTTTAACAAGATAAAATCCAAAATATTTTGTACTATCCACTACATAAGGCTGTTCATTAAAGAAATATCAATATCAACTAAAAAAAAATTTTTAATCAATAAAAAGAAAATTTACGTCATTTTTTATGACCAAAATAGATACTCAAGTGATCAATAACTCAAAAACAAAAAAATTTCAAATTTCAAATTGAGATATAAATTGTTAGAAAGTTTACTTAGTCTAAACAAATTCATAAGCAAAAGGAAATAAAGTTTAAAAATTGTAGGTATCTTTTTCTCTTTAATTGCAAAAAGCATGAAAAATTATTACAGTCGAGCTTCGATAACTCAAAGTCCCAGGAGATCCCCAAAAATATTCGACTTATCCAAAGTTCGAGTTATCGAAGTTACCTACCATTCCTCTAAACTGGCACTTAAGATGGGTCGACATGGTTTAAATGGTTTGAAATGTGCCATAATACTATAGTTGTACGCATTTCAATTTTTTAATAGCCTATGTAAACAACAAAAGAAGAATCGGTTCAAAAGGTTTTATTAAAACTCAAGAAATTTGGCCTCATTACATATTAATTATTATACATATCATGTAAATCTCATTTGAAAAAGGCAAGTCACCTAATTTTTGAACACAGTTAAATAGGGTGTTGTCTGTCCCTTCGGTGGTCTCCAGGTATTGTTGTAAGATGTGAATAGCGTCCTGTGCTTGCTCGTGACCTTCGAGAACCTTCGTTCTTGATGGTCAAGAATAGACTGACATTCGAAGTTTTGAACAGAATTATGTTTTTTACTGGGGAAATCTATCATAAAAACTTCAACTTAGAAGATGTTAACTTCGAGTTATCGAGACACATTTTTAAAGAAAAGTATAGAAATGATTTGGGACTTGATTAAAAGTTTGAGTTAGCGGATTATTTGACTTATAGGAAGTCGAGTTATCGAAGTTCGACTGTACTAAAGTTTTAAATTCACATTTTACTAAGCTTAAATGCAAAATTTTCAAAACAGTTTTTATTCTTAAATAACTCATTAGTATTATAACTATTTACTTTTATTGAGTGCTGAAAAGCGATTTATATTCAATTATAAAGTACATATAAAGAGGTTAAATATAATAAAACTACACAAAAACTGCTGCTTCTTTCAGCTTAAGTTAACAAATATACAGATGCTAATTTTTTAATTTAGAATGTTACTGTATTTTAAGCTTAAAATGTATATTAAATTTCTTACTGAACAAGTTCTCGCTCTCTTTGCTCCAACTGCAGTAAGCATGTTGCTAATTCCATGTATAAATTATTAGCTCTTTCTAATTTACGCTCATAATGTTCTCTAATATCTTGAGCATGACGGAGTTCTTCTCTTCTTTGCTTCACTAAATCTTCTTCAACTAATGGGACTCTACTTTCTTTATCTTGAAAATTCTGCATATACTCATCTATTTCCCGTCTCCATTTAGCCTGAAATAGTAATTAAGATTGTCCATAAAAGGTATTCATATAAGATATGCTTTATAAATATATAAGGCTATAATATAAATGTATCAGAAAATGTTATGGACCTAAATGCCAAAGAATAACGAAAAAAGTATTAGTGAACATTTCAGATAGGGAGGTTGGTTGGTTGATTGAAGTTTAATGGCGCTAAATCCTCTAGGGACAAACTGCGCCAAATTCAGATAGGGAGGAGAAAAGAAATTAAATCAACCCTACAAAATTCATTAAGAAAAATCTTTTAATGATATAAAAATATGTTAAGCATGTTTAAAGAAATCAAATTTTATTATGAAAAAAAGGGGGGGTCAGAAATAAACACTAAACAAAAACAAGCTTTTTTAAACTACCAAAATAACTTCTTTGAATAAAGACAAGCATTCAATTTCTTTTGTTAAATATGACAAGTAGGGCTCTACAATATCAGAAATTTAATTTCATGATATATCCCAAAACTAATATTAATATCATTGATATATTGAGAAACTACTTTAAATTAGGACAGAATATATTTCAATATTTTTGAAGGCTAACAGTATTCAGATAGTTACCAAAAATATCACAAGCCTCACTTATTAACAGAAAATATGTCTGAGCATGCAGCAAGATATCAAGATATATCAACATGTGTTGCTAGCTATTGCAATCAAGGTGTAAATATTAATATCTTTGATATATCCCAATAAATACAAGTAAGAAGCAAGTGCAAAAAAACAGAACACTAATAAACTTCTGGTTTTTACCCAACTGCATTGAATGAATGTATAAAGATATAGAGAATAACTACTAAAAGATTGAAAATAATTTGAAATGCAGATTTTCTGGGTTGTATTTAAATCAAGTATGTGGGTATATACATGAAATGGAAAGTCAAATAAATGCAGTAACTGACAGAAATATTGCTTTATATTGGTTAGGTTTGGTTAGTTTGGAGTGCTACGGTCTACTTTTTGCTACATGAGGGCTAATGAGACCGGGACCTACAGTTTAAAGCCGATTCTGAATGACTAGGAACATCCATGCCACAGTGAGATTCGAACCCATGAACTCTGATACCGAAGTCCAGCACCCTAACCAATCGGCCATCGTTCGGCCCTTTATATTGATATATGTGGAATATTAAGAATGTCTTTTGGTAATCCATTATATTACATGCAAAGGAAAAACAGTATCACAGATGCAAGGTATATTGGCAGAAAAAAATTTTATTATTGTTATTGTGCTACTTGAAGAACATCAATATTTGACAATATATTGATAACAAATCCAGCCCTAATGACAAATATGCTCTCTTGAGCACTGCCTGTACTTTTGTACATGTTCAATGAAAATGGAGCCTCTTTTACAGTTTTAACCTTTAACTGTTGTTACATAGTTTTATAGACTTTTATTTCTAAGCATTTCTAGCCCTCAAAATTGTAAATGATCCTTAGTGAAGTATCTTCCTGTAGTGCACTATCAAAGTAGCTTTCACCCTATTATAAGATTTAGAATCAAACAGACTGCATCACAGCAATTGGAGGAATATTTTGAGAGAAGTGGAGAATATGCTTTATTCTTTGATTCACTTTCACAATAAAAAAAAAGGAGTAAGAAAAAATAATTTGTGCCTTTACTTCTCCTGAAATCCGAAAATAGTTAGAGCAAAATCTTTGGAATTCTTGGGTTTTATCAGAACACAAACACTTATGATAAATGCATTTTACAAAACTGGTTCATAAACTTATTTTTATTGAGGAATCAACATATCAGGCAGATATGTTATATTTTGATAGACTAACGATCCTAGACAGACAGCCATTCCCAGGCAAATTAAAACTGACTACCATGTAAATCTTATGTTTGATTATACATTCGATGATATTAATTTTGCTACCCTTAAAGTTGAACTGCTCTCATGCTACGCACCACTGCTAGAATTTGCCTTGTTGGTAGAGGACAATAAAAAATAAAATAATCTACCAAAATACAAACTGACTTGCAGTTGGAATCGTATTATAAAATAAAAGCAAATTCTAATATTCTTTAAAAAAGATTTCCCTAAATTTTTGTAGGTATACAAATAAGCAAGTTTCATACACAAAGATGTATATAATTACGTAAAATTATATATGCCAACTTAACAAAGTTGATCATAAGCATTCAATTTTTCCCAGTCATTTAAAGCATTTTGCACTATATACTGAAACTTTAATTGAGGTTTTACAATTGAAAATTTTTTTATATGCAAATAAGCAAGGTTAACTGAATTTATAAATAAATATATAGAATAATTGTTAAATTCACATGTATGTTTCACAGAGGAAGGGAAATTAAAAACAAAATGAAATATATCAAAGAATAAGTACTTGATTTTGTAAAAACTTTTCTCTGGATACATCTACAAACTCTTGGGCAGCAGTATCTAAATATAAACGAATATGATGAAAAGATGGACGATTTCTTGGTTTTGAACTCCTATTAAAAAGAAAATTTGTTGTTCAAATACTTATCAAAATTTTCAGAGAGTATTGTAAATTGACATCTAGAAGAAAAATTTCATGAACTCTTTATTGTATAATTTTAAAACTGTGTATAAAAAATACATCAAGAATGCTTATAAAAAAGAAAAATATAGTTATTTAAATTTTAAATTCCTGAAATATAAAACAAAAAACACCATTTTGGATGTGCTCTCCAATTCATTAATATAACTTTTAGATAAAAGTTATTTTACTTTAAAATATAAAGAAACTCATAAACTTGTGATATACTAATGCATGAAACACAAAGACTTATGCCAGACCTCTTTCTATAAAGAATTTTCTTAATTGATTCTACTAAACACGGTTGTTCATGCAAGAAATATAATTAAAAACTTCATTTTCTATGGTTACCTCCATGATACTCAAGAAATCAATAATTCAAAAACAAAAAGTAGAAAAATTTTAAAGAAAACAGCTATGTAACACTGAAAGTTGTTAAAATCTCTAAATTATTTCAACTTTAAATTTTATCCCAAATATTTGAAATAGTATCATAATTTGATGAAATAAAAAAAAAATAACAATAACTACTGAAAGACTAGAAATGCTTGTAACATACTTAATACAGGCTTGCAACTGCTGAGGTACTTTTAAAAAGGTGAGAAAGGTGACAAATAATACAAATTAAGTGACTAAAAAGTGACTAAAGTTGAGAAAAAAAAGAGATTTTTTTCTTCTCTTGATTACAGATGCTATTATATTAAGATTTTTCTATTTATTTTAACTCTAAATTAAATAATTCATGCAAAACATGATTTTAGTCTCAAATATGAAAAAGGTTAAAAATTTTGTTTAACACAGCTCAAAATTGCATTTTATTCAAGAAAATCTATAAATTAGGTTTGAATACATACAATACAATAATTTTATAATCACAATTTTCTGCATATATTAATGATGTTTTGAAATATGTACATAGCTAGATTAGAGTATCTAAACAAAAATTGTGAAGAAAAAGAAAAAGAGAAATGTGTGCTTTGACATAAATTACTTTAATGTATTAAACGTACATTTCAGTACAAATGTAGATTTCAGGAACTTCTTTACGACTTTTTAAAATCACTAAATTCTGGAAACCATATGACTAATTACATTTTAATAAGAAAAATAAGATTAGAGCATCACAATTTTGGTCTTTTATTAAAATATTTTGTTATTAATTCAGATTTTCTTTTTTCAACAACAAGACTTTTGCTATGATACACCATGAAAAAAGTGACTGAAAGTGACTGTTTACTTAAAAAAGTGACTAAAGGGGATCAATTCTAAAAAAAGTGACTAAAGGTGAGAAAAGTGACGGAATTGCAAGCCTGTTAATATGAGAGGCCATAAAAAAATGTATCATAAGTTATTCAGAATTTCTCATAAAAGCTATAAATAATTTCATAATTTTAGGTCTTCATTAAGACATCATTATAAATTAAATTATAAAAAAAAATTAAAATGCTCCTACACTCAAAATATTTATATTCTTAGGCATTGTTCACTGAAATACATTTTAAAGTTATTTATGTAAGTTATTTATGTAAAACGTAAATCACATAATCATTAAAAAATTTCTAATAAATGTTTAATTACCTTATACAAATTTACAAAATAAATATTTTACCAATAAATTTACATGCTGTATTTTTAAAATCATTATTTCCTTACCAGCATTGCTTAAGTAGTATACGGAAGGCTTCAGGGCATGAATCTGGGACTGGTAAGTGTAAACTATTGTTTCCAACACCCCAAATAATAGCAGAAGAATCAACATCTTTATATGGAACTTCTCGAGTTAAAAGTTCCCACAGCACTACACCAAATGACCTATAAAAAAAATAATTCATGTCAAGCAGAGACATTACTAAAAGGACTAATCCTAATACTAATGCGTATTAAGAAACTTTTTAAAGAGAAGGGATGTATTTTAACAGCATTAAAAGTTATGTATACTAATCAGGAATATTTTAAATCAATATGCTCTAAATAAAAAATATTAAATACAGACACATGCTTTTTATATTAAAAAATATTTTTTAAAAAAGCCAACAGGATTATGGCATAAAAATGAAGCAAAACTGAAAATATACACCTGTTTTATAGATTCAAAATATGAGCAAATTCATGAGTAAAGAGAGACGCATGAGTAATTTCCCTGAAGGAGAACTAAGTATTAAGCTTGTTCCTACAAGGTTCATCCAGAAAATAAATTTTCCTAGATCTGTGAAAAAGAAAAAAAATACTGTTACCTAGAAAGATTTGTTGCAAAAGATTTGGTGGAATAGATATCTAGTAGCCCAACTCTTGAGGAACCCCTCAAGAGATGCCCTAAAAATGATTTCACTCATTTTCAAAATTTGCTTTGAGCAACTTTTTAACATAATAACTACTAGAATTGTAACCATGTTCATACTGTGGCATAATTTTTTTGTAGTTCAGTATCCTAGAAGTATGCTGCCTGAGAATAGAGCCAGTGTATCACAACAGTGTGTCTGCTGAGATCTTAATTTGCGGTAATGGAACAGGAATTTCTTCAGGTGCAAAAGCAGGAGCAAAATCAGGATTTTACAATGGAAGGCACAGAAGGCAGAGCTGATCAAAACCCATCATCAACTGTGTTTAGTATATGGACCAGATATAATGAGCAAGTACATTTTTTTCATTTGGCTTCAGGGATTTACTAAAAGTAGGCAAAATGTCCAGCACTAAGGCCAGCCATCTGTCAGCAATGATAGCCTTTTACCCTACAAGCATTATCCCAGTTATTTTCACCTGTTCTTGTATTAGAAATTCCTTTCCAATCACCAGAGATGAAGACCTTAAGACAATTGTGACGTGCTGACTTCATTTCCAGGCAGCCAACATCTATGACACTGTACTGCAAAAACTTATTCCACAAAGATGACAAGTATTACAATTCTGAATAAGTACCTGAAATGTTGCTGTATTTTTGGCAATACATTTTTCTACATAATAACATTTTGCTTCTTTTTATGAATCTTACAAAACTTGCTTTCTAGATGACCTTCATACCTTGGTACAGCTTAACCTTTGTTATATTTCTCCATATATTTATCACAAAGACTTTATTCTATTTCATATATGTTATTTAGTTTCTGACACAAAAAACTAACCAGATGTCAACTTTCTCAGAGCAAGGATCATGACGTATAACTTCCGGTGCCATCCATGCAACTGTTCCAGCAAAAGACATCTTTGTACTGATATCATTCAGCTGTCTGCAGGTTCCAAAATCTGATATCTTTAGAACTTCATTCATGCTTATAAGTACACTACAAAATAATAATCATAGATTAAGAAACCATAATTATTAAAATTAGTTTTAAATAAACATAAAATAAAAACTAAATAAAGATAGATGAAATGAAAAAAATCAATATATTAGAAAGAAAAAAGAAACTGAAATAAATACAACAGAATCACCTCTAAACTGAGCTTAAAATCAAAAAAGAAATGTCTTCCATGCAATGAAGGGAATTCAAACTACCTGTATGAAAGCAAAATATATCAGTAACTAAAATAAAATAAATACAAAATAATAATGGAGTGAAAATAACTTCCTTTCAGTGGAAATAACAATTAAATAAAAACATATATATGAGATTATAATCAATTGTTAAAAATTTGCACATATAAATACATGAACACACATAAATTTAAACATACTCAATTTAACCATATATGTACACTCAAGCATAAAAATATTCTTTAAAACACATTAAAATTCTTCACAATTCAAATGCACCTTTTAAATGAATTTTAACAAATTGTGCATATACAAGTCATTGATAAGAAGTCATCTTATTTTTCCCCATGTCTTGCATATTTTTTAGTTATGAAAATTACTTGGAAAATATCTTTAAAACTCTATTGCTAGGCAAATACCTATGTAACTTGTTTTTCATGATGCCATAATACTTATATATATCTCCTTTAATTCTTGATCAACTTCATTTACTTTATAATTATACTATATATATTAGTTTTAGGGGATATTCCATAATATGTTGTAAACCATCTTTGCAATATCTTTAAAACTCTATTGCAAATACCTATGTAACTTGTTTCTCATGATGCCTTAATACTATATAAGTCATTTGATTCTCGGTCAACTTCATTTACTTTATAATCATACTGTATTATACTGTACATACTGTACATTAGTTTTAAGGGATATTCCATAATATGTTGTAAACCATGTTTGCTAATATTATATTCTGATATGTAAGTTTACACATCAAGAATGCTTTATTCTAGAGCAGTATAAAAATTTATAAACTGACATAAAAATAATTGAGGTTATTTCAAAATGAATTTTAGCTTAGTATGTTAAACAAAAAAATTGTAAGTGATCTTATTATAAAATCAACTCCTATTTAGTCTGCTTTTTTTGGAACATGAGGGCTTAACTAGACTGGGTTTCATTTGGTTAGAAGTACTATGGTCTACTTTACTACTTAAAGCTGATTCCAAACAGCTATAAACATATATGTGAATAATGTGATTCAATTACATGAAAAGCAGTATCATACGTATTTGACCATTGTTTGGCTTACTTAATATGAACATTTATATTTTTCTCAAAATGTGACATCTACTGATATTTAAATAATAGTATATGTTTTCAAGAAAGCTCATATCTCTTCATAATTTCTATTTATTAACTAATAAACAGAATTGAATAAGTGGAAACAAATATTTTACATGATCTTATATTTTTCTGAAAAACAAATTTGCTTCAATATATTTGCCATTTATTTTAAATAAGAATGTAATTCTAGCCATCAGGGAGGGGGGACGCAAGGGGAGGATTAGGGGTTTACCCCCCTGAAATTGCATACTGTATAAATCAATAAATTTTTAGCGAGTTTGTATACTGGTTTAATTCCCTATTTGTTGGTAAGTTATTTTTTCTTATTTTTTGGTCAAATTCATTGGTTTCCCATTTATACGATTATTATTTAGGTAGATGTTACATTATGAGTATTTTTTTCTGCCTTGATTAATTCCTACTTTTTAATAAAAATAAAATATTTTACCTCTTATTATAAAAAAAATTATGTTCTTAAACTTAAAAAATCAAATCAAAATTTAACTAAACAATGTTGTCTAAATAAAAAGTCAAAATTGTCTAGCTGTCTAAATTAAGGAAATAATAGTGCTTTATTACAGACTCGAATTTTTTTTAGTAGTTTCAGAAAATTATGAGCCCCTTCTCCCCCATGAAAAAATTCTGCGTACACCACTGCTAGGCATAATTTCTGAACATTTACTTTCATAAGTAATATATTAACACACTGAATATTTAAAAAAAAATTAAAATAAAAGGAAATAAATAAATATACTGATTTATATAAACTTCAAAAGTAGTAATGAATAGATATTGTGAAAGAATTTTTACTTGGGTGATTTCAAATCTCTGTGAACAATGCGATTTTGATGAAGATATTCCATTCCAGACACAATTTGTCGACACCAATCAAGTGTTTTATCAGGAGGTATGTCTTGATCACTGCGAAGCATTTCATACAGTTGACCATATGGGCAGAATTCCATGATTATACAATAACATGGAGATTGAGTACATACTCCCCTAGAAAATTACAAATATGACTTTAAATTAATTTTCATAACAAAATCTTATAAAACTAAATATAATTTGAAAATATACAAGATATAATATCAAATTTTTTGACTACTTACCATCACTCTGTGTGTATGTATATATATGTATGCATGCATACAAGGGTGTACACAAGGGGGGTTAGGGGTTTAATCCCCCCCTTGTGGCAGATGCTCTTGGAATGTACAATAAAGATGTAACACCAAACATTTTAAAACTCCTAGAAATATTGATTGTTCTACCTGTTTCAACAAGTTTGTGCAAACTAAAGATCCTTTTCAACTTTACAGCATTTAAAGACTTATTTAAGCAATTCAAGGGGAAATAATAGAATGAATGGATTGGCACTCTTAAACATTCATAGACAATTTACCCCAGCTGTAGAAGATATTTTAAATGAACTTGCAAAAAAACCCTGTGGTGTAGATATTATTGTATAAATCAATAAATTTTTAGTGTGTTTGTATACTGGTTTAATTCTCTATTTGTTGGTAAGTTATTTTTTCTTATTTTTTGGTCAAATTCATTGGTTTTCTATAGAATATTCACATTTATACGATTATTATTTAGGTAGATATTACATGAGTAGTTTTTTCTGGCTTGATTAATTCCTACTTTTTAATAAAAATAAAATATTTTACCTCTTATTATTAAAAAAATTATGTTCTTAAACTTAAATCAAATCAAAATTTTACTAAACAATGTTGTATTTTTAATTAAACATTAATATAACTAAACATTAAATAAAGAGTCAAAATTGTCTAGCTGTCTAAATTAGGAAAATAATAGTGCTTTATTACATACTCAAATTTCTTTTAGTAGTTTCAGAAAACTATGACCCCCCCCCTTAAAAAAATTCTGCGTACACCACGGCATGCCAATACATATACATGTGATGGGTATTTTTAACTCAATACACATTAAAATAGTATCCATGTTGGATAATGTAGTCATGAAGTTAAAAAAAATATTAGAAATAAAAAAATTGAATTTGTTTAAACAATCCATCTTTGGCACTCTCCTGCCAAAACATTTACATTTTCTTATAGTGCTGTGAGGGTACAAGTAAGACAGCCAATGAAGAATGAAATAATTACGAGTTTGTCACATGGGGTATACTAGAAGTGAAACTAAGTTATGTAAAGGAGTGATATAGAAATAGTTGAGCTACGAAGAAATTAATTATGGCATTCTTGAAGACACCAAAGATTATGACAGTAAGAGAAGAAACAAAGCTATTTCACCCAAAATTGTAATTTTAGGGATAGAGTACCCACAAAGTAAATTTTAGAATAAAATTAAGTTGGTTAGTTTAATTAAAATATCATTACACACACATACATATACACACATATATGCGTATATACTTAGAATTCATTCTGCAAATGTTAAAAACAATTAGGAAACTAACAAAAAAGTGATTTTCAAAGATTTGAATTATTATTTATCAAAATAAATAAATAAATACATAAATAAAATAAATAAGGTTACAGGTCATTGTTTATTTGACTTTATAATGGGTTTGATATTTTTGTTAAAATACAAACATAATTTATAATTTATAAAAATATTAGTAAAAAATGCATACTTGAAAGTAACTATGTTGGGATGTCTAAGATGTCTGAGATGTTTAATATCAGTTTCTTCCTTTTCTCGAACTTTCTTTACAGCAACCAGTTCACTATCCAACTCCCCTAAGAAAACTGCGCCTTGAGCCCCACTACCAACCCATTGTAAGTCCTGAATATTTTCAAATGGAATTTCCCATTCATCTGGAATAAAATAAAATCTTAATTATTAAAAATATTATTTATATATATCATAAAATCAATTAAAAATTTATAATTTAGTACCATTTATCAACATGTTAATGTGAGAATAATAAATAATGTGGAAAAAAATAATAACATAGCAATTTATTGAGGAAAATTTAAAACAAATGAAAATCTTAAACTATACGGTAGAGATTTCTAAGATTATTACAGGGAAATTATAATATGAATTATAATTCAATAATACATTCTTACTGATATAATACATTTCCCTGTCAATAATAGGCTTTTATTTCCCTCTACAAAATACAGTTTAAAATAGTATTTACAGTCACTTACAAAGTAATGATATTACTAAAGTGCTGCTTAACTCTTTTGTGAGCCATTTATTTCTCACTCCACGTTTCCAAACTTTCAAAACAGAGCTGCTAATTTTATTCAATTGATCGAACAATTGATGACAGCTCAAAGCCGAAGCAGGTATCAGTCTTCCTATCATTTCAATAACAAGACCAATATATTATAATGGGTTTTGTGCTTCCCACAGGTGTATTTTGTAAGATCGTGTAGGAGGGAAGTAATCTTCCCACAACCCACGAAAGGGTTAAACAGAACAAAAAGGGCAACATTCTAAAACTGATATGAATTCAGAAAGGTTGTAGTATTAAAGAAGATATAAATATAATTCAGGGTATCTGCCAAAATAAAATTTTTCAAATCCATCACTTTTCATGACTTTCCCTGATTTAGCAGATCATTTTCCATGACTTTAAAAAGCTTTCGTTAAAGTATATATGAATAAAACTTCTGATGTACATACAAATAAAATGTATGCTTTTAGAGAAATTACAGGAATTTTATAATAAAAACACTATAAACTTACTTTATAAGAGTTAATAAACTCACATACTTAAAAATAAATTGTTGTATCTACATACCTAAGTTTAATCATATAGCAATTTTTCAATCAAAATGTTTCCAATTTGAATGCAGGATACTTTGGTATTATCCAGGTGACCATGAATAATAGCCAAATATAACCCTATAATGTTTATATACAATATCCCTAGAGATAAACTTATATTTTGTGCAAAAATTTTAACTAATTTTATCAAAAAATAATTATTATTATATTAATAAAATTTTAATCTACAATTTAAGAAAAAAAACCAGAATAATATACATTTACCGACCCATTAAGCTTTCTTGCTTTGAGTTTCCTTGGTGAACAAATTTTACTTGGCAATATGGTCAATAGGATAATACATAAATACCAAACTCAGTAACTTCAGCCAAATGACAAGTAAAAATAGAATTAAACAATTCAATGCATTTTTTTAATCAGTAGTTTAGCGGATCAATGACTTTCCATGATTTTAATCATTTTACTTGAAAAATCAAGACTTTACATGACAAAATTAATCCATTGCTTAAATTCATGATGTTCCATGACTTTCCAGGTATGCAGAAACCATGATAATTACAAACTAAAAAGTTTAAATTGATTACATTTCAAAATTAAGTGTAGGTTCATAATTTTTCTAAATACTGTTACATCAAAATTTAACATTGATTTAAAAGTTAATAAATTTTAATTTTAATAATAACTTTCTGCATTAATTAAAAAAATTACACTAAGTAATAGAAATATCAAAACTGGAATTACCAGGGTCATTAACATCAGCACCAGCAGTTTTACCCAGAATACCCCAAACAGGTCGAAGGCAAACTAAAAGGCCGTCAAACCATCCATTTTTGGCTCTCATATTTGGAAAAAAACTAGATGTGCCAGATACTGTAGATGGAGAACGGACAGTAGAAAATGCTGCAGGGCTGCTAGTGGAACTTGAAATTGCAGAAGCACTAGCAGCCGGAGTTGAGGTAACAACAGGAGTACTTGTTGATCTGGCAGGAGGAGAGATTACAGCTGAATTCTCACCCGGTGTATTGGAGGATTTAGATGAATCTTCCTCCTTGATACATAAGAAACTGAAAATAAATTAATATGGGTATATATATGACAGAATTCTTCCACAGCTAAAAGAGGCATTTTAATAGAAATATATTTCGAGTTTTACTTTTCCTAGCTTATCTTTAACTTTACTGCAAGTAATAACTTACTTTTCCCATTTTAAACTTTAAGAATATTCATACCAAGGCAAGAAAATATTTTTATGTCATGAAAAGTAATGTAGGTAAAAAATTCAGAAAATAATAATTCCCATTTGTACTGATAGAAAACAAAACAAAAAAATTAAAACAAACGAAAAAAAAAATAATGTGGATAAAAATTTATATAAATAATTCTAATGATAAATTGACACATATATTTTAATATAAAATCAATTCATGCAGCAGCATCTAAAAATTTTTGCTCCTAAAAACTAAATTTTCAACCAGGTAAACACTGAAAAAGAGTATTTAAATTCCTCTAGAATAGACAGGTTCATTTTGTGCTCAATTATAGGCATAAAAACACATTTATAAATTTAATGTAAAAAATCATACTGCTTTAAAATATAAATAGAATCATCATATTTATTTTCGCATACATAGCCACTGAATGTTCACGCTAGAAATCCTGATCTATAAAGATAAGTATATACCATATTTTTTACCTTTTTTGAAAATCTTCTCTTTCACTACTACTGCACATAATACCCAGAGATCCAGGAGATGTTAGGCTACTCTCCATTGAACTTGGAGTCTCTGTTTTAAGAATAGTTGCTGACATCATTCATATGAAATAAGAAAATAGCTTCTATACCTAGGAAGACAGCAAAAATCACAAAATTAATTATTATAATTGTAATTAAACTTTTTTCTCATGTTCAAGAATTTTTGTTTTTAAAAGGGAAACGAAAAATACATACACACACACACACACATATATATATGGGGGGTAGATATATATAAGTGAAAAGTTTCCTAAAATTTAAAAGAGCAAATTTACATAACTTTTAAACAAACAAATACTGCATTTAATCTGTTAAGATGAATATTTTCTACTAAATAATTAGTCTTATTTAGGCTATATTACACAATTATAACCAATTAAGCACTGAAAAGAAAAGATATTTAAAAATAAACGATTAAAATATACGATATACAAAATTTTTTCATCCTTTCATATAAGCAGTGGTATTTTAGCACTTTAGAGAGCAAACAACATGTATTACTTAACGCTATAAAAGAGTGTTGTGAGAAATAATTATTTTGAAAGTAACAGTATTAAGCCTAACGATAACAATATAATTAACTAACAATTGACCTTAATATTTATCATAAAGTTTCACTCCTTCCTTCTAGATGGCAGCACCAACTAATTTAGAATTGAAAAGATAGTTCGTAGTTATTTAAAATTGTGGCAGAAAAAGCTAATTATTCTGTACTAAACATCTTTAATAATTACTAATTACCAATTCAGATATTTAGTTCACCTTTCTAATAGTAGGGTAGTTGTGGAGTTTTATTCTTAACCCCTTTTCTAATAATAATCTATCTAAAAATGCAGTCATCTATAAGAAAATGCAACGTTAGCTCATCTTCGTTATATAAGAGCCTACTTCATGATTGATTCCTCATTTGATAGCAGCAGCAACGAAAGATGACCCAATTCTTTTTTTTTATTATTATTATTAAGTTTTTTTATAATAATATGTAGCATATTTTTAAAATCAGTTTAATGTTTTCCTCTGTTTTTCTTTGTTTTTATATTCATTCTTTTTACTCCATCATTTTATTTCAAAGTAATAAACAGATTTTATATCAACTAATAGTTCAATATTGTAAAACTTATTCAAATGAGACTATGGTATTAAATTTCTATTTTACACAACAGAAAAAGTGGTAGTCAGATAAAAGTTTTTATAAATTTAAAAATAAATAAATAAATAAAAATCGAAAGAAAGAAACGATGCCATAATATTATTTCTCAAATCCTTAAAAATATTCGATAATAACCATAGTATAATAAAATGATAAATTACTGTTTCACGAAATTTTCCCCAACATAAAAAATAATATCGAGAAAAATAGTAATTCAGATTACGTGATTTAATCAAGGAAATTAAATACTATGTCTCCTTCTAATTTGAAAAAATTGAATAAAATATATACTTTGATTATTACTTTTCACATATTATTTACCTTGTTGAGTGACCAATTTCGTCCAAATCCTAAATGGAGTAATTTTGTTTTGCACCTATTAAACCATAGTATATTTTTTTTAACTTCAAAAAAAGATACATCAGTAGGATTTATTTGTATAGTTTTGATTACAAAAGTTTTACAACAATATACGAGGGGTGTTCAAATGAAAAGGTGTGAAACGATACTGTGGATATAATTTGTGTGTTTATTCTCAAGTAATCATCCAAAGCCTGAGCACAGCTATACCACAGTTTCACGAGGCGAATGATCACCTTTCCAGAATTCCTGTTGTAGTAACAGGAACCATTCTTCTATTGTGTCCTCCTGTCAGTTGTCTAAATTGAAGCGCTTCCCTTTCAGATGTTTTTAGGGCCGATCCCACCAAAGTCGTTTAACGCTATCCGCGATTAATCTCGGTTTAAACGGAAATTTGCGTTCCCCCATTGGTTGGCGCAAGGGTTAATCGTGGCTAATCGTAGTTAGCCCTTAAACGACTTTGGTGGAATCGGCCCTTAGTGGATCAAGCACGTAGAAGTCGCAGGGTGACATGTTCGGACTGCAGTGCAGATGCTTAAGCAAGTTCCGCTTGAACTTGGCCATTACACTTTGTGTGACCTTAGAGACTTGTGAACGCGCGTTATCGTGAGGCTGAATCACACCCTTCCTGAACAGCTTGGGCATATTTTAACCCCTTCCGCAATCAGAAAACTGATAACACCCCACTGCACTCAATGGTCAAATTTCGCACGAATTTCACACGCACTACTGCGTAACACCGAACACACAAATACCTACTTCTTTCCTGCATCACGTGCGGGTGGACACAACATTTGTGTCCATAGAAACCTTACTACGTTATTCTACAGCAGCATATTCAAATTTCAACCAGTTTGGCGTTCACAAACTTCTTTTGTCGGAGGGGGTGAACGAAAACACCACAGACAGATAAATTTTTGTATGTGATGTTCCCACTATTTTATCAAATTTCAATATAAATGCGTATTATAATTTTTAAAAAATGCAATGTACGTGCAAAAATATAATGTAAAAGCATAATATTTATATTAAAAGTTTAAAAAAAAAACGGTCTTTTCCTCAAGTTTATTGTTTTTTAGAGTAGAGTTAACTCCCACCTCGTACCTTTACTACGTCACTGCGTATAGGGGACACAGATAAGTGAAAATACAAGAAAATTCAAATTCTTACAATGGTACATTACGTTGATTCGTCTTTTGATTGTATTTGTTTTTTATACATTCTTTTGTACTTTCTAATATCACAGTAATAATGGAAATTTAAAGCACAGTGTTTTATTTAATATTACATCAAGAAACTTCGAGAATCCACATGTTTTATAATCAAACTCATCGTAAGAAAAGAATTCAATTTTTAAAGTAGACTCTCTTTTTTCAGAGATGAATAAATCTAAATAAAAATCTAATCCGTGGGCAGACTATGCGATTTACTACGAGGGAAGGATCCAAGTAAAAAATCTAGCTACATCTGTTGGGTTACTGTACTAGATAGTTTAGAGCTCATTAAAGAATGGAAGCTCTCCTGAATAAAGAACACTATAAAACAGCCATTCATCAATTTGTTAAGAGAAAATTAATCAAAAAGTGTCGTTATTTTTCTTGTATCTTATATATTTATTTAATTACTACATTTAGGCAAGTATTTATAAAGTTTATGCTTTATTCTTGTAGTTTGAACTAGTTTGAGCACACGCATTGACCCTTGAGCTCGTACTGTAAACTTTGTGGCGCTCAATATTTTACTATTCCTAATTTTAAGGCAATTTGTCGCAACGTCATTAACTACTATAGTAGTTAATGACGTTGCGACAGGGAAGGGCACTATATATAGTGCCCTTCCCATTCATTTTCATGTTTACAACAGCCAATAGACAAACAATAAACTGCCCTTCAGTTTGAAACTAAAACCAGAATTGTCATAATTTGAGAATTTGCCCTACTGTGTGAAATAGCCTTATTGTTTTGGCAATTGCTCCCTTCAGTAGCATGTGCCGAAACTATTATTATTAATTACTGTTAACTGTTGTTGTGTTTGCGGAATAAATATTTGAAAAGAAAATAGTCCATTGAAATATGCTGAAATTATAAGTTCAACCCCATCCTATTACAGTCAACATAGTATACTGAGTGAATACACAGTCATACTAACAACTTGAACAGCATTAAAATAAATTCAAGATTGAAGTCGGACATATGTACATGAATGTTTCACTGATTTTTGAAAGAATTGTGAAATATATTTGTCGTTGTTGTCTTATGCCACTTGGTCAAACCAAGCACGATTTGAGCCGGGGGCTACTCGTATTAAGGCAAAAAGGTGCGCCTGTCGTTTGATCACCACAAGGGTGAAAGTACGACTTACGCTCAAGTGGGTTCTCATAATTTCGAATCAAAAGCTGCTTTGGCTCCGAACCCGCAAGTTACGAGAGAGTTGCCTTTGCCGACAGAGCTACTGTAGCTCAAATATAGTTGTAGCTGTAACTAATAAATAATTCAATATCATAATTTGATATTTCTTCCATTGGAATAAGCGGTTGTATGAGAAAGCAAGTGTATGCCCAAGTAGAAGAAACAACTAATAATCTTAAATCTATAACTACTTACCTACTTAGATAGCACACACGAGTAACAATGGGTTGTTGTCTTTGTAACAAAATTTTAGTACAACGTTACATATAGGTACTCAACAGTTACTCCCCGCATCAGAATTACATCTTAATGGCTATTCATTAATTCATCACAGTAAAAATAATTTAATTAAAACCAATTATACTCCGAAGGGACTTTATAAAATTCTTCAGTACATAACAATCTTCTTAAAAATATATCAATGGTTTTTAACACATACCTGGAATTTCACGTTGTATACCGTTTGATGAAAGCAAAATTTCAAATGTTCCAGAATATTCCTTTTTATATAATCTAAACCAGTACGATAGATGACGATAGACTGAAATCTGATTATAACTAAACAGTTCTTCACATCTTTAAATGGGATTCTTCCCCAAAATCCAGCAGTAGATGTTAACGCATACCTGGAATCTCAGGCTGTGCATGGTTCGTTGAATACAAAATTTCAAATATTCCAGAAACTTCCTTTATATACAATCCGAACCCATAAGTATAACGATCGGAGAATACCAGGTAAACGATGCTTTATCGAAGTCGCAGAATATATGAACCTA
Organism: Pardosa pseudoannulata; assembly: GCA_032207245.1. NCBI lineage: Eukaryota > Metazoa > Arthropoda > Arachnida > Araneae > Lycosidae > Pardosa > Pardosa pseudoannulata. The sequence continues at coordinate 45,520,680 of CM063501.1, forward strand.
AATCCATTCTCATCTTTTCATCACAAGGAATAAAGTTTTAGTTTGAGTTTTCCGAAAATGGAGAATATCTAAAAGAGAAAGACTAAATAACAGTGACCTAGAAAAAGTTTTTTGAACGTTCGACAAAACGAAACAATTTTAAAAGATTCATATATATTATCTTTAAAAGTATAGAAGAGAAAAAAAAACACGATTAAAAGCATGATTTTTCCATGTTCTTTTCATGCACGCGATAATAATTCAGCGAATTAAGAAATGGAAGAAAAAAAAAAGCTGTTTTACTGCCAAAAAACACATTGTCCAAAATTGCAGTGTCGTTTGATTCGATCCCAGTGATCAATGGAAAAGGGTTTGGAAAGTATTCTAGAACTATAACTGAGTTCTAGGATCTGGAGATTCGGCAAAATTCCTGGAACTGGCGGGATCGATGTTCGTGGAACAATCTCAAGGTCATCTAAGACGGATCTTTTTCGTGAATCGCTTGACATTTGATGAAGTGAGAAGAGTTTTGTTGATAGATTTTTATGACCGAGTTCAGGAAATTCATTCCGGCACGCGCTCCTCTTGATTCGGTGAAAAGGAAATGAAATGAATTATTATATGGAGTAAATATTTTCCAGCAATAAGAACGCTTAAATGTACGCCTCTTACTTTTTTTTTCTTTAAGAGTTTATCGTTTCGGAAAGAAAATTATCCATGTTATGACTGCTTCCCGTGATGCCATTTTTTTTCACCTTTGTAAAAAGGTATGGAAATATATTATTTTGATGTACGTGAAAATAAATCGGAAAATGAACTCTGGTCACGGAACGGATCTCAACATATGATTGCTAAATACGATCTGTTAGAGTAATCGAATCCCACAAATTATTCAAATGTTTCGCTTGAATATTTATTTTCTTTCCCGAAGTGAAGGGGTGTTTGTTACTTAAATATTTGTCCATATATCGTGAGGCTTTTACAGCTACTCTTTACTTTTGGTGCAGACATGCTGCGTTTTTGAAAACTTAATGATTTGAACATAAAATAAATAAATGGAACTTTAAGTAAAACTGCTACATATTAACACATTGTGTGCGGGTACATTTCGCAGCGGAATTGTACCGGGAGCGGGTGTTTTGCGCTTAAATTTAGTTATTCAGTTAAATCAAAAATTATTTAATTTTTTAACCAACTTTTCGTATTTTATATTGAAATATATAAACAAATATATAAATAGAAATATATAAATAACAACCATAAGATTTTTGTAAACAAAAAATATATTTTTTAGTGGATAAATTTATAATAGTATAGTAAATATGAAAAATCAAATAGAAATAGTGGTATATAGTTTTAGTTTTCTCGAATTATGTTATACATAAACATTTTTATATTATAAAAAAATGAAAAGAGCAATCATAAAACTAATAATGTTTAATAATGTTTGCTAATAAGAACATTCGGCTTCGTTTTCCTGTATACATTGTTATTTTCGTACCCACAAACAAACCCTGTTGTTACACTAACCCGTACTAGTACGTGACCCGTGCTCAAGTATCAATCGTCAGAAAACGTACTAGCACGTGTCCCGTATACAATGCGTTAAAAATATTTATTTGGCAGTTATTATTTTATTATTTTTTATGACTTTTCTATGATATACCAGTAAAAATATTTTTCAAAACAGTTTCCATACACAAAAATAAATAAATAAATAAATAATAGAAAATAAAGGCAATGTTTTACAGACAATTTATAAGTAAAATCGTTAACCTCTTGACGTGCAGGCTCGAGTTAACTCGTGTGCTCTAAACTGGAGAAACTGTGCACACTCGAGATAATTCGAGCAGCGTTGTACTTTATGTTGCTATAATTTTTCCCACTCAAATGCAATCGAGAATTGAAAATAACAATGTGAAAGAAAAGAAAATTTGTTTTATTGATATTTATCATTTACGTGGGATTGTAAGCTATAACACTTACTTATTCAAGTATAAAAAAATATTTTTTTTTCTAAATTCAACGTTCTAGATTGTGTTTTTCACATTAAAAAATTGATTAAAAAAAACCCCTTTGCATTAAGGGGTTAAAGGTAAGACACTGGAGCCTTTCCTCTCCCATTTGCAGGTGCTCCGAGAACATACAATATTTAACCCTTTTAGTGTCATTTTCTATGAAATACCAGTAAAAATATTTCAAACCAGTTGCCATACAAAAATAAATAAATTAAAAATTAAATAAAACGAAAGACAAGGTTTTGTAAACAATATATAAGGAAAACCTTTAAAGGTAAGACACTGGGGAATTCCTCCCATCAATCAAATGTGCTCCCAGAACATACAAAACTTAACGCTTTTACTGTTATTTTCTATGAAATACCAGTAAAGATTTTTAAACCAGTAGCCATACAAAAATAAATAAATAAAAAATTAAAAAAAAAATAAAGACAATGTTTTAGAGACAATGTATAAATAAAACCTTTAAAGGTAAGACACTGGGGCATTTCTTCCCCCATTTGAAGGTGGTCCGAGAACATACACTATTTAACTCCTTTACTGTCATTTTCTATGAAATACTAGTAAAGATATTTCAAACCAGTTGCATACAAAAATAAATAAAAAAAGAAGTTATAGGCAATGTTTTGTAAACAATATATAAGGAAAACTATTAAAGGTAAGACGTGCCGAACGATGGCCGATTGGCTCGGGTGCTGGTCTTAGGTACCGGAGTTCGTGGGTTCGATTCCCACGGTGGCATAAATGTTCGTAGCCGTTTGGAATCGGCTTTAAGCAATAGGTCCCGGTCTCATTAGCCTCCGTGTTGCAAAAAGGAGACCTTAGCACTCCAAACTTAAAGGTAAGACGCTGAGGCATTTCTCCCACTAATCAAATGTGCTACGAGAACATTCAATATTTAACCATTTTACTGTCATTGGTGTATATATATATATATAATAGGTTTGGATAATATGGAATAGACTACCAATATAGAATACTCAAATTATTTGCGGATTTGGTGCCTTTATCAAACGGAATTTACTAGAAACTTACCAGAGGTGACCTTCAGAGCCCTATAAGCAGTCACGATTGATTTGTGGTACATGGTGTTCGAGGGTGGATCATTGTTTTATTTCTATCATGTAAAACATTTTGCAAGTATTTAAATATTTATGAAAAATACGAGAGTACATAGTATTATTATTGAAATAAACTGATATTATGATTACAACCAAAGTTGAAACATTCGTGCTGTGCGGATCTTTCTTTTTTATTTTGTTTTCGTTCAGTGACACTGTTTCATTATGGCTTTGCGTGTGATTTAGAATATTAGTATCCCATATTGTCCATCATTTATATCAAATATTCTATGATACCTGCACTGTTAAATGAAATTTATAACTTCAATTTTATATAATATATTTAAAATTATATCTTTCTGCAGAAATGCTAAAATAATGTGACAGTAATGGAGAGAAGAAGAGAAAACTGTGGTAAAGTAAAACCAGTTGTATGTTTTGTATCTTATGCACTTACTATTGTAATCCAATTCCTTAATTACATTATTGTGCGAGAAAGAAAGTTTTAGGAACAAATAAATAAGTTCTTATATAAATTTGTTACTTTAAAAATATTTGTTGTGAAATTGATGTAACATTTTGATTACGATTCACTTTACATAATGATTTAGCATTTCATAAACCCCTTCCTGCTCTATATTCCTGGCAATAAACAAATGGATCTTTTTTATAGAAATTAATTACGAATTAAAATATTTCTTCAAAACAAGCTAAAAAGGCTCAACTTGTTCTCTAAAAACATAATAGTTAAATTATAATACTATAACTCAAATATAACCCTAATCTACTTTAGTTTTGCGCAGTTCATGTGTAAATTGACACGGGTGTTTAAATATGCTTTTCTCAAATACATTCCTCAATAATTTTCTGCATGTTCGTTGCATCGTATAACGTGGTTGTATTAGATCCTAGTGTAGAAAAGACAGTGTAGAACAGTCTTCAAATAAGTGTATCTATTAACAATTTTTTCTCTGTTTCCAAATTAATGGTTCCATTTTACCACAAACTCTGTTTATCTCTGTTTAAATGGTGGCACTGACTCAGTACCAAAGGATAAACATTAGTAAAAATATTGAACAAAATTTGACCAGCTTCTCAAAAATGTTCGCCATCACTGTCCTAGAACATCAGTTTGAGCGTGAAATTTGCTGCAATGATCCTGATTAGTTAGTTATTCGCAATTTTTTGGTTTCCAGTTCCCAGCTGAATAGTTATCTTAACTGGGTTAATGAATGGTCCGTTAGAGATAGATTGTGCTTAAATCAGCTTTTTTTTTTTAGGAGTGATCCTCGTGGAGAATGCTGATGCGTTCTCCAAAGGATTACGCATCCACCTCTCGACAGGAGAGCTGAGCTGCAGGCATAATTCGAGATAGAAATTCATAATCAGTCAGAGAGTTCCCTCCGGGTGAAATTATCTACGTGGTCGACATTCTGTGAAAAGTAGATTTGCCTTGTAGCGAAATTCGGAAGTTGTGCAGGGATGTATGTGTGATGAGAACCTGGATGGAGAGAGAAAGAAAATTCGCTTCTAGGACTACATAGAGACATCGGGAAACTTGATGTAGGCACGAATGGACTCGTTCTAAATTTGTTTAGGTGTAACCATTCTTCGTTACAGTAATTTCTAGCAGATGCGATGAAGCTTATGTGTGTTTAAAAGTTGAAATTTAACGTTTGACGCGTATCCAAAGTACTGTTATTTTTTTGTTACCGAAATTTTTTTAACTAGACTTTTTACACGAGGTATTATTACATGGTTTCATTAGTTTTATTTTATACTGTACCGGACAGTATCAACTCAATGTGCCGTGCTGTGCAGTACCAGCGAGTGCTTTTCCTATGCAAATGCGGTAAGGTTAACTTAGCTCATTTATGCCTAGCATATCTTTTTAGGAGTAGATTAGAGATAGTTTGTAAAATATTTAGATTTTCTCGATTAAAAAATTACCTTTCCAGTGAAAGTAGATGGTAATCGTATGCGCAATCTACCAAATGTTTGAGTATCTCCTTTTATTTATAATTTTGTCATTTAGATCAAAATTTTATGATTTTTTGGAATTCGCACATAAATTTACTATTTCAGAAAGCACATAGAGTGAAATTGGGACAAATAGCTATATGCATTATAAAGCTCCACTTTACAAGTACTGTGTTTAAATGTGATACCAAAAAATTTTTAATCACGGAAATTTTCTTTTTTTTTTTTTAATACATGGTATCCTATGATATTTAAAATGACAGCTGATATGTAATGAGAATACAAAACATAAAAAATTTATGACGAAACACTAATGTAACGAAAAATATCAATATAACAATTAATATTACGGCTGGTAGACACCAGATGTCAGTATTTGATCTCAACCCAAACAACACTGTTACCGTTTGAAACAAAATTAAGTTTGGACTTTTAAGGGAAAGGATAGTCATGAGTATAGATCCTAAAATCAAAATGAAAGGTTCGTATGATTTAAAAGACGTATAAGCAAGTCATGTCATATCAACATCCGATTTTTCTTTTAATTTATAATAGAATGAAAATTTAGTTTTCAGGCGCTGAATCAAGAATTAATAATTTAGTCTTGTCTCATAATCAGTTAACTTTTAAGTCAAAGATGTTTAGTCACTGGTTATTTATAATTAACAATTATGAAACAATAGCTTCTGTTTACTTCCCGTAGAGAAGTATGTCGCGAGCTCGGCTGCTTTTGGTTTTCCGCGGTTGGCAACGCGGAAAGAGATGGAGAGAAAAATAAAATGGTTGTTGTTGCTGTTGTCGAATGTATTATTTTTGAATACTAAAAAGCTTTCCCAAAGACTATTTTTTTAGAGAATAGAACAAAGTATGCAAATATTGTAGTAAATGATAGTCCGGATTTATAAAACGAAGACTCTGGTCCACTCAACTTTTATTTTCCCAGATCTTCTATCATACTGCAATTCGTGTCTCCAAGGCCTTAAACACAAAAAGTAATACCATAGATCATAATTCCTGAGAAATCTCTAATGGAGAATTTATGGATTTTTTAAAACACACATTCAGTAGTGATCGATTTTCATTGACTAACTCACCTCAAATTCCGTATTTTTCGTGCTTGACCAACTTTATATCCCTCTACCTACTCTTCGCTCTTAAAATATTAATAACCGATAGTTTGTTTGGTCTTGTTTGGAGTGCTACGGTCTACTTTTTGCAACACGAAGGCTAATGAGACCGGGACCTACAGCTTAAAGCCGATTCCGAACGGCTACGAACATCCAAGCCATATTTGGATTCGAAGGCCAGCACCCTAACCAATCGGCCATCGTAATAACCGATATAATTCAGAATTTTAAGAACAGAATAGCTTCGTTCTCGATGTTTGTTCTCGATGTAACAAACTCACGAGTCTAAACTGACTGGGCTTTGGTTAAAACATCGAATTTCTAAATACTTTTTCTTTGTCAATACATAGCGACCGTATATATCATGACACGTACTTAATTATAAATTATTTTTAGAAAATGCTGAACACGTGTTCTTAGCATATTTTTTTAATATGATCATTTGTTAAATCAATAGACAAATAAAAGATATATTTTTTCTACTGATGATCAAACAATGTTGAGTATGGATTGGAAAATACCATAAGGTAGTTTTATAGACGTCATACGGCACTTACAGGTTAAGAAATAAATGGAATATAAAAAAATAAGGTTGGTACAACAGTCCTTTCAATGAATTTAGATTTATCGATAAGTTTATCAACAACAACTAAGCTTTGAGGCGATACCCTGTGCTCGCTAAGATTTGCCTCTAGCAGTTTGGGCTATAGGGACTATAAAGGGTATGGTAGAGAAAATAAAGCATTCAGAGTTCAATGGTTTGGATCTCACGGCTGGTATGGTTGTTCCTAGCCGCTAGGATTCGGCTTTAAGTAGTAGGTCCCGGTTTCATTAGAAATCGTACAGCAAGAATGTAGATCTTAGAGCTCCAAAACAAACCAAACCTGTGGTGTATTCGCTTAATCTCCACTTCACAGTAAAACAAGTCTGTGTATGCCACTGTATTACAACTTTTAATGCACTCAGATTTACCTTTTCATGACACTTTTTACAAATAGAGTGGTTCGAAATGTCGGAAAAATTACTAAGCCTGCAATTAGTTGAAGAGCAATATAGATTTGTTTAAATAAAATCCTAAAACTGCTGTAAAGGCAGACATTAAAGGGCAGAACATATCGACCAAAAAACAGAAATAGAAATCGATTTTAAAAGTTACCCTGAAATAGTATCTGGAGTCATTATGTCACATGATGGTCAACACGTAATGCATGCAAATGATTCTTTTTGTGTATGTGTTCTGCACTTAAAAGCATTATAAAGAAATTATTTTAAGAATGTGATACGTGTTTTGACTTTTTTTAAGAAAAAAAGGGCAAAAGCCATGACAAAAATGTGCTTTTAATGAACTGTCACTGCATTTTCTACATCTATCCAGTCCTTCAAAATTACCAAGCAATCGGAATTTCCGCAGTGTCTGATGTATTTTTTTTTATAACTCGATTGCGCAGCTCGAAATTTTTAGCGGGGAAATTTTTGGGTGATGTTTAGTAAATTAACAACAGCTGTGAACTCCATTAATAAAATTCTAAAGCCTCCAAGGAGAGATTCTGAAATCGTGGTTAATAAAACCATTAAGAGTTTTCTATAATGACGTCTACGTACTGAACTTTCATCGCTATTGTAATACTTTTTATTGGAACAAATATTTCTTTTTATGCGAAATAAGGCTATATTAGATAATTTTATATGAGCTCTCAATAATACTATTTTAAATATATAGATCCCAATAAGATTTGTTTAAATTGGCTTATATGTTATTAATTAAGAAGTCGCAAGTTTCTTGGTGTCTGCACAAAAGTATATAATATTATCTTATGATTTCAAGACTATGTTAAAATCATTTGCATGCATACACTTTGTACAGGGATACTCATAATGCCCTCCGGTATTTCAAAATTCTGTAATAGAAAACCTAAGACGAATACAGCATAAACGAACACTACTTTAAATATAGAAACAATTCAGGTTTATTATAACAGTAGCTGTACTCACAATTACCTCATCGTTGGATTAGGTAAACTTCCAAAAATAACGTATGTCTTTTGACATGGCCTCCAGGCTCACCGTATTTAATACCATGGTTTGGTTTGGAGTGTTAGGTCTACTTTTTGCAACACGAGGGCTAATTTAATACCATGTGACTTCTGTTTGTAGTACTTTGTAAAATATCTTGTTTCCTTATCCCCTTTTGCCGTGTGATTTAAAAGAACTGAGTCAAAGCCTTACCTTGCTGTAAATATCGCTGTCAGTACCATGTTGAATAAAGTTTAGCAGTCTTATACACGTTTGACAGGCCAACTCATTGATATATGCTGCATGACCGAAAATTTGATTTAAATACAGAAACTATTCAGGTTTTTTTTATAACAGCAGCTGTTACTCTCAATTACCTCATCGTTAGATTAGGTAAACTTCCAAAAATAACGTATGTCTGTTGACATGGCCTCCAGGTTCAACGTATTTAATACCATGTGACTTCTGTCTGTAATGTTTTGTAAAATACCTTGTTTCCTTATCCCCTTTGCCGTGTGATTTAAAAGAACTGAGTCAAAGCCTTGCCTTACTGTAAATATCGCTGTCAGTATTATGCAGAAAAAAGTTTGACAGTCCTATACACGTTTAACAGGCCAATTCATTGATATATGCTGCATGACCGAAAATTGCTTTAAATACAGAAACTATTCAGGTTTTTTATAACAGCAGCTGTACTCCCAATTACCTCATCGTTGGATTAGGTAAACTTCCAAAAATAACGGTCTTTTGACATGGCCTCCAGGTTCACCATATTTAATACTATGTGACATCTTTTTGTAGTACTTTGTAAAATACCTTATTTCCTTATCCCCTTTGACGCATGATTTGAAAGAACTGAGTCAAAACCTTACCTTACTATAAATATATCTGTCAATACCATGTTGAATAAAGTTTGGAAGTCCTATACAAGTTTGACAGGCCAATTCATTGATATATGCCATATGACCGAAAATTGCTTTAAATACAAAACATTTCAGGTTTTGAATAACAGTAGTTGTATTTACATTTACCTCATCGTTGGATTGGATAAGAATTCGAAAATAACGTATGTCTTTTTCTACAGCCTTCAAGTTTACCGTATTTAATACCATGTGACTTGTGTATGTAGAGCTTTGTAAAAGACCTTGTTTTCTTATTCTCTTTACCGCGTGATTTAGCACTGCTATAAAAAGCGTTGATAATACCATGTTTAATAAAGTTTGGAAGTCCCACAGAAGTTTGACAGGACTATTGCATTGATATATGCCGTATGACCGAGAGATCCCACATAGAACACCTGTAAGGGCTATAAATAAAACGTCAAATGTTTCTGTATCTATAGCAGTTTTATTTTTTGAGTATTTGTCTCAGTTATTTTGCTATAGCTTACTGAAATCCCAGATGGAGTTATGAATAGTCCTGTATATCTATCTATGCACAAAGACTCGCTTATTCTAGCTTCCTAGATAGCAACAAGCGAATTACAAAGTTTTGAGAAATGAAGGATTTTTTAGAGGCTCTATTTTTGAAATTGAACTTTAATAGTATATAAATTTTGCCGAAAGAGGTGAAAATTTTAAACTTTTAAAATGCCTAAATTTATAGATTTTTTATTAAAAAATTCTAGCATTAACTTTCTACTACAAATAAGTCCAAAACCAGAAAGCTTGTACGATTTGACGCTTTCAAGGAATTTTTTGGATTATGCAGTCAATTAGATCAGAACTTACTCTTCAATCCGATTCCGGAAATTCTTGCCTGGAGCAAGATTCAAAAGTGTGGACTCCAGCACCAAACGGCAGTACCCTATCCATTCGGTTATCATGCAGTTACTGAACCACTGGGGAATGACGATTAAACATGTATTGAGAAAATTATATGCAAAGGAGACATCTTAGTGGTAAAATTCTTTGTTTTGACCAAAAAGTAGTGCATACAATTTGTCGTATTTTATGACCACGAAATTGTAATAGTCTTTTAATTATAAAGACATATACAACAGTTATGCATATGAGAAAAATGGGGGGAAATTTTTCAAATAATATTTAGATTAAAACTTCTCCCAGTAATAAAAAGGTCATTTTGTAGCTTTGCCGCTGGATTTACCACCCTGGGAGATCCATACTCGAGTGATTCAGGAAGTTTGGGGAAGAATGGTTTATTTCTTCTTGCGATGAGAATGTGTTTGACTTCCGATGGAGTCTGGGGGAAGCAATTCATTTATCCGTTGCCTCCCATACAAGTTTGATAAGGAACAGAATCTGGGACGGGTGCAGGCCAATAAGTTTAATGTATGTTTCATTCCTCGGGGAGCGTCTGCGATGATAAGTTTCAATAAAGTGCCATGTTATCATTTATTAATAAACTATTTTGCCGAGGGGCAGAACAAAATATCTATAAACTATGTTCAGTAATCTATATAAGGTGAAGGTTAAACCATTTGTCCTATCAATGTCGCATAGACTGTTTACTTTGTACAACGTACCCCGTTCTGTCTACATTCCTTCGTGTATGTCCTCTTATTTTTAACTGAAGGGACTCTTATGGTAAAGAGTACATTATACATTCACTGACTCTAAAAATACTGCTATTTTATGGGTCTGATAGCAACAGAGATGCTCTACGATGTGCTATAAATCAAACCTCAGGATAGCAACCCATTTAGCTAATACAAAAGTAGTTATGGAAATAAATGTACCGCAGAAGTCAAAACAAAATTTGGAGGGGACAAGGAGACATTTCAGATATTATCAATTTTAATATAAGCAAAATTCATTCTGTTGTCTCCCATAAAAATCGGTTTTCATGTGCTATTTTTAAATAATGATGACATCTTTGATAAATCTTTTGAATATATTTTGTTTTAACAAACATTGCCAATAGTTTAGTTGAAAATCTGTAAGGTAACCCAAAGTACATTGGATTACGTGGGGTATTCCTAATTTCTGATAATCGTTTTCTACTTGATGTCATCGACATGAAGTTTTAGTTACTGTAATTAAAAGTAAAATCTTCTCTTGTCCTACAACCTAGCTTTTTCTGTTTAACTTGACCTTTCGTTTACATATTCTTTCTTCTATTCCATCGCAAGTGAATTTCTAAAGATACACAAATCAAGAATGAAAAGTTTTAAAGAAACTGAAAAAAAAATACGTAGTGAGTTTAACTAAAGCCAATTACATAACTTATGATTTTACCCAAAATTTTAGGCGCTAAAGAAAAGCAATTGAGTTATTACCAAACAAATATCAAATTATTAAACTACAATCTATATTATTCTTTTTACCAAGTTTTTGTCGATTGTAATAATATTAAGTTATTGGATTCGAAATCAGTGTGTGAGCTGGAATGATTATTAAATCAAAGAACCTTTGTTCTTTCTTAATACTTTAGTATTTATCTTAGAAACTCAACTAATGAGTCATATTCAAAGTTAAGTATTTATTACAAACAGCAGCACATTATGGAATACACTAGCACAGCACAACACAGACATCAGAATGATCAGTACAGTTGGTTTGGTTTTGGTTTTGGAGTGCTACGGTCTACTTTTTGCAACTCAAGGGCTAACGAGACCGGGACCTACTGCTTAAAGCCGATTCCGAACGGCAACGAACACCCATGCCATAGTGGGATTCGAACCCACGAACTCCGGTTCCGAAGGCTAGCACCCTAACCATTCGGCCATCGTTCCCAGTACAGTTGTAGTTATTAGAATGATCAGTACAGTTACAGTTATAGTTATTAGAATGATCAGTGTAATTACAGTTATAGTTATTAGAATGATTAGTACAGTTACTGTTATAGTTGTTAGAATGATCAGTACACTTACAGTTATAGTTATTAGAATGATTAGTACAGTTACTGTTATAGTTGTTAGAATGATCAGTACAGTTACAGTTATAGTTATTAGAATGATCAGTACAGTTACAGTTATAGTTATTAGAATGATCAGTACAGTTACAGTTATAGTTATTAGAATGATCAATACAGTTACAGTTATAGTTATTAGAATGATCAGTACAGTTACAGTTATAGTTATTAGACTGATCAATACAGTTACAGTTATAGTTATTAGAATGATCAGTACAGTTACAGTTATAGTTATTATAATGATCAGTACAGTTACATCTATTTTTAAAATATCTTTTCTAATATTTATTACAATCAGAACACATTTACCCAGTCTCCGCGACCAGTTAAAACTATTTAAATAAATTCCAAGCATATATGGCTGATTTATAAAAGAAGATACGTATCGTAAAAAAAATAAAGTAAAGTACTATGAAGTTTACCATCAACAAAGAGATAAGCATCTCTAAGAAATAAATAAAAATAAGCTGGAGTAAAGAAACTCGGACTTAAGAACAGATTCCGACAGTATGTGCAAGTGCAGCTGAAACGAAATAAGAAGATTGTAAATACTAAAGACAGAATCCGTATGACTTGCAAAACAAAAATATAACAGAGTCGGTTAAAGAAATAAAGCTCTCTTTATTTACCAACTCTGTTTTCAGTATTTTTTTTTTGTATCTCTTTTTAGAAATAAAAAGCTACTTACAAAAATAACTTTCTACTTTATTATTGTTTATAACATTGTAACTAATGACAGTCAAATACAAAATTATAATGACACTTTTTTTTTTTAAATTTCTGATAACACTCGCGTCCATTTTGTAATACGAAAAATTTCGTTGGGTATTTTATATCAGAGTCAATTTCTTTCTACTTAACACATAAGGCGATTTCACGCAGTAGGGCAAATTCTCAAATTATGACAATTCTGGCTTTAGTTTCAAACTGAAAGGCAGTTTATTGTTTGTCTATTAGCTGTTGTAAACATGATTTGAATGGGAAGGGCAATATAGTAGTTCGTGACGTTGCGACAAATTGCCTTATTGTGTGCGGATACATTTCGCAGCAGAATTGAACCGGAAGCGGGCGTTTTGCGCGTAAATTTAGTTATTCAGTTAAATCTCAATAGATCGAAAGTTATTTAATTTTTTAACCAAATTTTCGTATTTTATATTGAATTATATAAACAAATATATAAATAGAAATATATACATAACGACCATAAGATTTTTGTAAACAAAAAATATATTTTTAGTGGATAATTTTATAATAGTATTTTAAATATGAAAAATCAAATAGAAATAGTAGTATATAGTTTTAATTTTTTCGAATTATGTTATATATATAAACATTTTTACATTATAAAAAAATGAAAGACAAGAACATTCGGCTTCGTTTTCCTGTATATACCGTTATTTTTGTACCCACAAACAAACCATGTTGTTACACTAACCCGTACTAGTACGTGACCCGCGCTCAAGTATCAATCGTCAGAAAACGTACTAGTACGTGTCCCGCATACAATGTGTTAAGAGGACACAGAATTTTTGAATTTTCAAAGATTCTTAATTCAAAGATTTTTAATTTTCACTATACTCAATTTCAATATACTCACAATATTAAACATTTCTGTACATTTTTTAAAAAAGCGCATTGAAAAATTCATATTAGTTTCTGAATTATAATGCTTTTTATAGTTGTTTGTATGGCACTCCTCTGATACTGACATTTTAAATTGGATTTTCTCTATTTCATAATTTTAGAAATTACTCATACTGTTACTTAAAAACTAGCTATGCTGCATTTCTAAAATTTTAACTGGTTTTTAGTTTGTGGAATCTTATTTTCGACGAGTTATAATATTTTTATATGGTTCTTTATATGACAGTCTGATGTATATTTACATTTTAATTAGATTTTCTCAGCTTCATAATTTTAGAATTTACGCACATAGTTACTTAAAACTTGCATATGCTGTATTTCTAAAATTTTAACTGATTTTTAGTTTGTGGAAGTTTATTTTTGATGAGTTATAATATTTTTTATATGGTTCTTTATATGGCACTCTGATGGATACTTACATTTTAATTGGATTTTCTCAACTTCATAATTTTAGAATTTACGCACATTGTTACTTGCATATGCTGTATTTCTAAAATTTTAACTGATTTTTAGTTTGTGGAAGTTTATTTTTGATGAGTTATAATATTTTTTATATGGTTTTTTATATGGCACTCTGATGGATACTTACATTTTAATTGGATTTTCTCAACTTCATAATTTTAGAATTTACGCACATAGTTACTTAAAAATTGCATAAGCTGTATTTCTAAAATTTTAACTGGTTTTTAGTTTGTGGAAGCATATTTTCGATGAGTTATAATATTTTTATATGGTTCTTTGTAAGGCATTCTAATGGATACTTACATTTCAAATTGGATTTTATCAGCTTCATAATTTTAGAATTTACGCACATTGTTTTTTAAAAATTGCATATGATACATTTCTAAAATTTTAACCAATTTTTAGTTTGCGGAAACGTATTTTTGCATCTGTGTTAAGTTCTTTTCATTTATTTACTGATTTAATAAAATAAACGTTTTAAAATAAAAAATATCCAAGATAAAGCATCAAAATTATGAAGTATATTTTGTTAAATTATATTTTTATAATATTTAGGTTTTTCATAATATTAAATTATTTGCATGATCTGTCACGTTTCTACATAATTTGAAATTACTAATTTCCTATTTTTTACTTTGTGTGCGTGATATTTCACAAACTTTTTTAATAGCTAGAAGAAAGTTTATGTGCCTATAAATTAATTTTATATGCATTTATTTTATATTAATTTTATATCATACATTAATTTTAATAGCTAGAAGAAATTTCATGTGCATATACATTAAAACTTATAAATAACCACGTATATTAAAACTAATAATCAAATAGTTTAAATATTTTCATTATATTTTTAAAGTTTTAATTTCAAACGATCTACAAATTTAGTTAATACTTTTGCAGAACCCTATATTTGTATTCTTCCTGCCTTCTTTTTATTTATTTCCCGATTCAATTAAATCATGATTCTGATAAAAAATAATTCGCAGAATTTACGTTCAAAATGAGAATTTAAATATGAATGCTAAAATATTATCTATTACTTAAAAAAGAGCATTCTCACGGAGAAACGGAGAACATAAAAATGAATAGTTGGAAATAATTCTCATTAACTTTTTACTGTACTTTTTTCTTATTTTCAAAAGTAAATTATGCATTAGATCCCATGAGCATTTGTTTTGGAACTAAAAACCACTGTGTAAAATACAAAATTTGATAAAAATGTAATTAATCTTAACTGATAAAATAAATATTTCAGAATTTAAAAATATTCAAGATAATTTATCTTAATGAGCTATATTTTGCTAAAATGCTTTCAATATTTAGGTTTTCCTTAACATTTAGTAGTTATTTATGTGTGTCATATAAAATGAAGCCTCTTTGAAGATATTTTAAAAGCAAATTAATTAATTGCCCTTTGAAAAAGAACATTTTTTATTTATTTATTTTTGCTATCTAGTCTTTTCAAAGTTTCAGAGATAAATTTTATGAGTTTTGAATGAATTGAGGAATTTAATATTTATCCAGTTATCTTAATTGCCTTAAAAGAACTCGCTTCAAAAGATTCACTTAATTTAATTTACAGAACTTTGCTCAACGATTTAGCTTCTAAACATATTTAGTGAAAAGTTATGCTTTTTTCAGAAATATCCATGGTCTTAAGCGTTAAAAAATTATAATGAAGTATTTATTATATTTATTATTATTTTTTTAATTATTATTTTTTTACAATTAATACTCAACAAAATTAAAAAAGTACTGCATTGAAAATTTTCTACTAGAATGCAATCTATATATCTATATCTATTATAGAATCACTTAAGGGTTATTTAACTTTACGTGTTGTTTCTAAAATCACAGATTTCACAACTATTCTAAAGATTAAAATAATCAACAAGACAAATTTCCTACTAGAATGCAATCTATAGAGTATATTATAGAATTCCTTAAGGGTTATTTAACTTTAAATGTTGTTTCTAAAATCACAGGTTTCACCAATATCATAAAGATTAAAATAATCAACAACAAGACAAATTTCTTACTAGAATGCAATCTATAGAGTACATTATAAAATCACTTAAGGGTTATTTAACTTTAAATGTTATTTCTAAAATCACAGGTTTCACCCCTATTCTAAAGATTAAAATAATCAACAACAAGATAAATTTCTTACTAGAATACAATCTATAGAGTACATTATAGAATCATTTAAGGGTTATTTAAAATAATCTAATAAATAAATCTCCTTGAAGTTTCTCATGTTTGAATACATTTTTGATATCTACAGAATAAATCAATACAGTGATGATATTCTAATACTTTTAAAAATTACAACAAATCTTAAACGCTTTTTTGCTGATGCCATCTTTATTATATAATTTACCCATCCAAATGCTCACTTGAATCTGACTAATTTAACATATAGTATGTTAATTAAAACTGAGTGACTTGAGGATAACAAATGACTTTGAAAAAAAAACATTTACAGTTTTATTTTTTGTTAAGAGTTTTAGACTAAAAGATAAATATCACAATATCCTTCCTTACCATGCACAATTTTACAAGCTACTAAAGATACTTTGATACCCTCTCCCCTTACCCTGACTGGTGCAAGGCGTTCGTGATATCCTATAGAGATTCCACTCAATTTTGATTCTTTGCTCCCGATTCAGCACATCTGTTCCACCAGCAATTTTGTTTTACAATTAATACAAGTAAAAATTGATGTAACTCATCTAGTAAGATTTCTTATTTATACTGAATGAATAACAAGTGAATGTTTCCCCCCAAAAAAATTTATTTGGTTAACTCAATGGCTGAAGCTTGTCAATTAGAAAGTTACGTTGTACTATTTAAATAAATTTATCGATCTATTTTCAATTAGGATGACGTGGAATAAAGAATTATATATTACTTTAAAAAAATTATATATTGTGGATATTTTTGTAGGATTGACTACGATGCATAACTTAAGTAGTTCTCCATTTAAGATGGATGGTTAGGTGAATTGGATGGTTACAATCTTCTGTATTGCTACGGAAGGACTAATGAGACGAGTAGTAATCTACTCATTTAATCATTTTTCAGCGACGTTAAGATGGAAATGGAGATCTTACATAATTAGAATCTGCAGTAAATCGATATTCATGATAGAGATAAGAGCTGTCGCGTGTCTTTCCAATGGTATCAGTCGAGGGCTGGATTAGTAGTTACAAATTTGTAATTTTATTTACTACTACAGCAGCCAGAACTACGTTACTTTGTGTAAGAAGCCTTTTGGAATACATCTTAAGGAGTAAGACTGGGTCTAATTAGCCTGTTGTTGAATAAAAAAAGGCATTTGTAATGTTACGTTGGTGATTCTTAATTTTGATCATCCTCAGGATGAGGGAGATTTCTGTTCTTGATTCCACATTTCTCTTCCACCAGCTAGCCTCCTAGCTTTAGGACATCTAGAGCTACAGCTTTGTCTCGACCATTCTTTAGGTATACAGGGAGATATTTAGTGTATCTTCCAGGCCCGAATTCTGCACCCTAGATTTCTAGCCCTATAGGCTAACCACTAGGCTATTTCGGGCTTGCTAACATCCTTAACAGCTATCCCTTTGTTACCATAGGAGCAGGATAATTTATACCTCTACACTTCATACAAGAATATGCTTGAGGACAATGTTTGAAGCTATATATAAAAGGCTACTTAGCATGTTTTACCTAGCAATCACATTAACATTTGTAATTTTGTTAGATTCGGGATATACTAGCAAGTCCAATTTCTTGAAAATTCTGGTATTGTTAATGAAATGTGTTTTAACACATACATTTAATGAGTTTGAAAACTGTTATAACTCCTTAATGGCCAGGATGTTTCTGTCGAATGTACATTGATAAATATATTAAAACTTATTATAGGTTGCACAAAGTAAAACCAGTATGAAAACATACACAACTATGAATATTACAGTCCGTTAACATTAGATAAGCTGTTCTTTTATACATTGTAGAATGTCATTTATAAAACGATAAACTTCGCGATAAGAGATTTATTTAGTATTAGATGCACACGTGACATGCAGTACCGTAGAGCAAAGATTTATAATACATATAGCTACTTGTCATAATTTCAGTTGCTGTGCCTGTAGAAAAAAATAAATTAAGAGCAAGGTTCAAAAAATCATAAAATGCTCATCCAAATAACTAAATTATAAATAATAGTAGATCTTTAGAAATTAGGTGGATTTAATAAATGACCTTCTATCTTCACTAAAAAGGAAACACAAAGTTTTGTAAACTATTTTTCAGCTGCCCTCCAAAAAAGGGATTCTAGGCATTAATCGTATATCAACAGAAATTTTTTGAGAAGATGTATACTGTGACTTCAAATTCTAAGTTTTATAATTCTATTTAAAAAGGAACAACATAAAAGTGCAAAGTATCTAGTGAATGCTCATTGAGCTGCGAAATAACAAAAGTAAATTCAAGACCAACATTCTGAAGGTTTCATTTGCACTTTCCAAAATGTGAAATCAAATCGTACACTCTAACTAAATTTTGTTTTTCCTCCAGCCTAGCAGACGCTGTTTGGAGTTTGGTATCCCTTAGCAACCGGGCCTTTTCACCCTTTACGGCCTCACGTGCGGAGAATCATTTTCGCTCTTTTAAGTTCGGATAGTTTCAACTTATCGAATGTAGTGTTTTCAGAAAAGCTCCCAACAAATCTCCATTTTATTATTCACCAGGGAAAATGCAGTCTGTGTTTTAGGTTTAATTGTCTTCGATTTAAGTAAACAGACTTCTTAATATTAGATGGAGTTAAGACACTGGAAAAAGGTCAAATATGTCTTATATTCCACTAAAATTTGCTTGATCATTGGGATTTTAAACATTCAAAGTAGCTATAAAATTTAAGTAATGTAAGTAATTTAAGGAAAATATAAGTTGGTGCTTTAACGGTTTTATAACACTAAGTCAAATATGGAAAATTTGTTCACACAGATATATGGAACTAAAACGTGGTCCGCAATATATCGGGAAAATATATATACTGTGAAAGGAATTTCACAAGGTTTGATTTGGTTTGGGGCGCTACGGTCTACTGTTTTGCACACGAGGGTTAATGAGACCGGGACCTACTGCTTAAAGCCGATTCCGAACGGCCATGAACATCCATGCCATAGTGGGATTCGAACCCACGAACCCCAGTACCATCGATCAGCGTCCTAACTAATCGGGCAGCGTTCTGCAATTTTATAAGGTATTTTATAAATACTCATTTGATACCTTAGAGTAGGCTGATTATCCTGACGGGTGTAAGACGAGTTTGTGATTCCACATTAGGATTCTCTCAAATGTGATCATCTTTAGTAGGGGAGATTTTTGCTCCTGATTCTGTTCCTCTCCCATCTGCCAGCATCCCAGTGGGAGAACGTTAAGACCCATATATTTATCCTGCACATTCTATGGATATAGAGAAAATTCTTTGGAGGGCCTATCAGACTCAACCAGGCACCTGAAAATCTAGCTCTGTATGCATATCACTAGCTAATCTTGGGACTATTTACATTACTCACACTCTGTTCCATAAGAGCATGTCACTCATAACATCGTCAATAGATAGCGCGCAGATACCGGCTTAATTGCACGTGTTCTACAAACATTAGAGAAGAATGTTTTATGGTTATATTCTTTATTCGATTTGCTTTGCTGTGTTTAAATCAACAATTCCAAAATGAGTGCCTCGTTTGCGAGCCGTTTTGAGGCAGTGTTTGTGTGTAACCCTCCAAAAGGACCAAAAATGTCTTGTGCAGCTGCAATCCGGTACATGAGAAAGTCGGAGTCGTTCGTCAAGAAGTGGGTAGCAGGTTATAAAGAGGTACAAAATGTTGACGACCTATCCGAACAGGATAAACGCCGCTCAACGTCAAAATCGAATGATAAAGTGATTCTTGCATAATCGATAATAATGAGGACTGGGCAACTTATTAGGTAAAATGCATTTCAGTTTAATATGTTTAGTTTAATATGTTAGTTAATTCAGTTTAATATAGACGGTACAAATGTATTTTTTATCTAATTCGTTTATATTTTCAGATAAATAGACGACACGCTCTTATGGAACAGACTGTATTAGTACTATAACTAATTTTAAATTATTATACAGAAAAAACAGCATAATCTTCGATTGTTCCTTCCAAATAAAAATGTATAACTAAGTCTTGGTAAGTAATATAGTTTGGTTAGAACATTTGTATATGTCTACACGATTGAATACCATAAAAGAAGTAAAGCAAAAGTAAGGCAAAACCTGAATATAAATAGAATTTTATCGATTCTTTTCTAGCGCCAACAATATTGATAGTCCCAGGGGGACAGCTATCGACCAGTTTGGAAATCAGTAATATATATTTCTGACGTACCCCCCTCCCCAAAGAGAGGACGCAACCCTCCGTGAAAATTGACTTTTATTGCTCGTCAAGTAGAACAGGAGTCAACAAGCTTTACAAAATTTTATGTTCTTTTGGTTTTTATCAGTGCAAAGCTACCACATCTATATTTTGCTTCTTTACTTATTACTTAGTTAATATTCTAGACTTTCAACTCTAAAATATGGGAAATAATGAGGAAATATTTAGATAATCCATGATTTTTCAGTAAATATATATTTCTGACCTACCTCTCTAAAATAAGAAGAAACTTTCCATAACAATTAACTTTTATCGCTCGTCAAGTAGAATAGGAGTAAATAAGCTTTACAAAATTTTATGTTCTTTTAGATGTTATCAGTGAAAAGTTACCACATCTATATTTTGTTTCTTTACTTATTACTTAGTTAATATTCTAGAATTTTAACTCTAAAATAGGGAAAATAAAAAGGAAAAATTTAGAATATTCGAAGATTTTTCAGTAATATATATTTCTTACCCACCCCTATAAAGTAAGAAGAAACCGTGAAAATTGACTTTTATTCCTCGGCAAGTCAAACAGGAGTCAACAAGCTTTACAAAATTTTATTTTCTTTTAGATATTATCAGTGCAAAGTTACCACATCTATATTTTTGTTTTTTACTTATTACTTAGTTAATATTATAGACTTTTAACTCTAAAATATGGGAAATAATGAGGAAAAATTTAGAATAATCGATGATTTTTTAGTAATACATATATTTCTCACCTACCCCTATAAAATAAGAAACCCTCTGTGAAAAATGACTTTTATTGCTCGTCTAGTAGAACAGTAGTCAACAAGCTTTACAAAATATTTACTTTTTTAGGTGTTATCAGTAAAAAGTCACTACATCTACATTTTGTTTCTTTACTTATTATTTATTTAATATTTTAGATTTTTAGCTCTAAAATATGGAAAAGAATGAGAACAGATTAAGAACATTTGATAGGTTTTCAGCAATATATATGCTCAACCCACCCTTCCCTTCAAAATAAAAAGAAAACCATTTGGGAATATTCACTTTTATTGCCCGTCAAGTACAACACGAATGAACAAGCTTCAG
>CM063501.1:45547338-45557338 GCA_032207245.1 Pardosa pseudoannulata
AATAATTAAACTTTACTAAGTACATTCTGTAATATAGTGAAATTCTGGATAAATAAACGTTTTTTAAAAGAAAATGCATTAGTTTTTATCTATTTGGTTTGATTTTACCACGTTATTGAAGTACTAATGATTGTTGTGTATTTGCTAAAATATATCCTCCTAACGCCCAGTGATCTATTTTTAGACCAGCATTTTTTTAAAAGACTAATTTACGTATTGATAAAATTCGATAATAATATTCATGTTGATGGTAAAAGACACCCAATTTATGAATTATATGTCATTGCGTCAAAATAAAATAATTTGGGCGTTAATGGGTTAAATACGGATATACATTTAATATTAAATTAGAATGAAATATCTATAGCTAAATAGTGGGTTTTAAAAAAGTTACAAGAGTACTTAAAGATGCTTTCTTTATTACTGCTGTGTTAATGCAGTGAAACTAGTTTTACAGTCAAAATTTCAGCAATTCAATATAAACATCGTTTTTAACACTACTCAAATAAGTGTTTTTATAAACTTAAAAAATTAATCTTTCTAGTATATGTAATTCATATATTTATTTGAATAAACATTTTTCAATATTTTTTATTATCTCGTAATCTTATTGAATGTATAAAAAGGAATGTAGCTTTTATATAAAAGACTGATTGCCATTAGTGTTCTGTAATATTATGCGTTTAAGTATTTAAAATTTTACACGATTGAAAAATTTAAAGTGGAAGAAAAACTAAGTTGAAACTACAGATAAATGAATTTTTAGGGATAATATTCTTTAATACATATGATTAGTAAGGCCGTAGATAACATATAACACGTACGGCTCTTTGAAGGATTATTTGTGGCTCTTTGTAAATGTAGCCGAGTTTCCTTTTCATTTTTGTGTTATTATATTTTAAAAAATTATTACAACTGATGGATCTCCGGCAATGCTGGGTAAATAAATCGGTCTTTTTGGACTTTAAAGAGATGATTCTTAAATTCCACATTTCATGCCGATTCACTGCCTAATTCACCTAGAACATCGCAAAATATTTAAAATATACTGATGTTATGAAAATAGTGTAACACACTGTAAATTGCATTCCATCAATGCAAAAAATCATCGAGAATTCAATAATTTCCTTAAAATATTAAAGAACGAAGAACTTCCAAATGACATTCAATAAATATAATTTCTGAAAAAAAATTTCTAATACCCCTTTTGCATACCTTTTAAATACGTATTTAATTGCAACTAGCGAAAAATTTCAAATTTTGAAAAATGGCTCGGACTATCAAGGAGCTTAACCACCCCTGATGTAACATCTAAATATGTAAACAATGAGTAGTAGACATTAACAATGTAATACATATAACAATTAAATATTTAACAAAAAGTGCACAGAAAATTTCTTATTAATGTGTATAAATTTATAACGGTTAATCACGTTTTAGCTTTTAAACTGCTACATAAATTTCATATTGATAACTGTATTATATTATATGCATTTTTAATTTGCTTTTAGCAATTTATTTTCTAAACAACTGCTCAACATACTTTTTTAAATTGATATTTTACGATATAAATCCACAATTTCCAATATGATTTCAAAGGAATTAATCAATGTTTTAAAATCCATAAAATACAAAGTGATAATTCATTTTATATGTAAAGTCATTTTATATGTAAAGTTTATATAACATTAATATAAAATCTAAGTTTATAGTCTCATAAATCTATTACTTTTCGAAAATCCATTACTTTCGAGATATTTTTCAAAAAATGAACAATATTTCAAAATCTTATAAATTTTGTTAATAAATATGGAAATTTTATTTCATTGCTAAATATAATATTTAGTATTTCATAAAACACTAAGTAAAATGTATATAGCTTTGTGAAATTATTCTATTTATTTAAGTGAAATGTAATTTAATTTATGTAATGCTTTTTCACTTAAGTTTCCGGTATTTGTTTATAAAAAATATTCTAAATTATCCTTTTCCTATTAATGAATATTGTTTAAACAACGTTTAGTCAGGAATATGTTTAAATTTTAAATAAAAATTTTATATATTTGCATAACATTCGCTTATCAATTTCTGAATAACTTCATAATATTAATATACTCTGAAATAAATCTTATTTAAAAAGGAAAAAATATATTTTTATTATAAGTTTAATTAGTAAATATTTTTGCTGATAATTAAAATTATACACAGATTGATTTTCTAATTGTAAAAAATTATCTTTAGAAGAAATTTTTGGCTTTATATACTCCAAAAATGATATGAAAGTTTATTGCTGTCAATTGCATCATCCATTTTCTTATTTAAATTTAACAATGAAAATTTTTGCAAAGAGAATAAAAATTATAGAATAACAGAAATTGATATTATCGCCAAAATGATGTTTTTAATTTTATCGAGGAATATTTTAAAACTAAAATAAAACGTGCAAGTGTAAACTTAGAAAGAGATCAACCGTATTATATTCCAAAAATGATATGATAGTTTTTTGCTATACATTGCATCATCCATTTTCTTATTTATATTTAACAATAAAAATTTTTATAAAGAAAAGAAAAATTATAAAATGAAAGAAATTGATATTATAGCCAAAATGATGTTTTTAATTTTATCAAGGAATATTTTAAAATTAAAATAATACGTGCAACTGTACACTTAGAAAGAAATCATCCGTATTATAAAATTGTATAACATTGTTATGAATACAAATTTTTATTAAATTCGAAAATCATATTTTAAAAAACTAATCTCGTTTTCAAAAATATATGTATAGGCTTATGAAAAAATTTTAATTTTGTTAAGTTAAAACTAATAATGCTAAATTAATGATGCTTAATAATATTACTTTCTATTAAATTGGTTATAATCAAATAAATAATAATAAAACTATAATATAATATTATATAAAATCTTTTACCAACTCTTCATGTATCTTTTAAGTAAACTCACAAGATTATAAAAATTAGGGATTCCAATTAAAAAATTGTTTTCACAATTATGTAGTATATATGCAAGAAAATTTTCTACTCTTGTTAAAATTAATTATGTTTAATATAATATTGCTTTGTATAAAATTAATTATTATCTAATGAATAATAAGGAAAAGCATAAAATAATTATATAGATTTTTATTTGATTTTCCTTATAAGAAAATTAATTTCGATTAAGAAAAAAAATTTATTTTCAAAATTGTACAATATATATTAACGAAAAAGCCTTTATCGGGTTAAATTTTAGTTAATAAATTTTAACCTTTTATTAATTCAATTAATAATAAATAAATAGTAAGATAATATGAAAGAATCAATATTATTTCAAAATCCTTAAATCGCTTCGTGGTTGGTTGTTAAAGAAACACAAGATTAAAAAATTAGGAATCCTATTAATCTAAATAATTTTGTTTCTAAAACTCTACAATATAT
This sequence comes from Pardosa pseudoannulata, assembly GCA_032207245.1. Taxonomy (NCBI): domain Eukaryota; kingdom Metazoa; phylum Arthropoda; class Arachnida; order Araneae; family Lycosidae; genus Pardosa; species Pardosa pseudoannulata. Next base: position 45,550,776 of record CM063501.1, read on the forward strand.
ATTCTTAAAAATTTCTTCCCCATTTTGGTCAAATCAATAAAGTTTGTTAATATTAATTTTATAAAATTAGATACTATCAATTAAATAACGATAAAAGTATATAGGAGAAACAATATTATATCTACTTTCCTATAAAAATAATTTTGTTTTCAAAATTGTACAGTATATTTTCATGAAAGTTTTTTTCATCCGGTTAAGTTTAAATTAATAATGTTTACCTTATATTAATTTAATTAGCACTAAATAGCTAATAAGACTATAAAAGAAACAATATTATGTCAAATGCGGTAATTCATGTTGCGGTTGTTAAGGAAGCACACGATTAAAAAACTATAGACCCTATTAATATAAATAATTTTGTTTTTTAAAATTCTACAGTGTCGTTAGTGAAATATTTTCACCATGTTGGTAAAATTAATAAAGTCTATTAATATTAATTTTTAATAAATTTATTATTACCAATTAAAGAGAAAATAATATAAGAAAAACAATATTATATCGACTTTCCTATAAAAATAATTTTGTTTTCAAAATTGAACAGTACATTTTCACGAAAACCTCTTTATCCGGTTAATTTTAAATTAATAATATTTACTTTTTATTAATTTGATTAGCACTAAATAGCTAATAAGAGAATATAAAAGAAACAATATTATATCGACTTCGGTAATTCACCTTGTGGTTGTTAAGGAAGAAAAAGGTTAAAAAACTAGAAACCCTGTTAATCTAAATAATTTTGCTTTTAAAATTCATTCTGCAGTGTATGTTCATGGTCTACTAATGTTCAAGTCTACTAATATTAAAAATCTATTGATATTAATTTCTATTAAATAAATTATTATCAAATAAATAACTGGAAAAGAGTATAAGAGAAACAATATTACATCGTCTTTCCTATTAAAATACTTTTGTTTTCAAAATTGTACAATGTGTTTTCACGAAAAATTCTCTATCGGATTAAGTTTCAATTAATAATGTTTACATCTAATTAATTTAATTAGCAGTAAATAGCTAATGCGAGAATATAAAAGAAAAAATATTATATTGACTTATGTAATTCGCCTTGTGGTTGTTAAGGAAGAAAAAGATTAAAAAACTAAAAACCCTGTCAATCTAAATAAATTTGTTTTTAAAATTATGCGGTGTATGTTCATGGAAAGTATACTAATATTAAAAATCTATTAATATTAATAAAGTGTATTGATATTAATTTTTATTGAATAAATTATTACCAAATAAAAAACTGGAAAAGAGAATAAGAGAAACAATATTACATCGATAATTTTGTTTTAAAAATTGTACAATATATTTTCAGGAAAAATTCTTTATCGGGTTAAGTTTAAATTAATGATGTTTACCTCTAATTAATTTAATGAACACTAAATAGCTAATAAGAGAATATAAAAGAAACAGTATTATATTGACTTATGTAATTCGCCTTGTGGTTGTTAAGGAATAAAAAGATTAAAAAACTAGAAACCCTGTTAATCTAAATAATTTTGCTTTTAAAATTCATTCTGCAGTGTATGTTCATGGGAAGTCTAGTAATATTAAAAATCTATTGATATTAATTTCTATTAAATAAATTATTATCAAATAAATAACTGGAAAAGAGTATAAGAGAAACAATATTACATCGTCTTTCCTATAAAAATACTTTTGTTTTCAAAATTGTACAATGTATTTTCACGAAAAATTCTCTATCGGATTAAGTTTCAATTAATAATGTTTACGTCTAATTAATTTAATTAGCAGTAAATAGCTAATGCGAGAATATAAAAGAAAAAATATTATATTGACTTATGTAATTCGCCTAGTGGTTGTTAAGGAAGAAAAAGATTAAAAAACTAAAAACCCTGTCAATCTAAATAAATTTGTTTTTAAAATTATGCGGTGTATGTTCATGGAAAGTATACTAATATTAAAAATCTATTAATATTAATAAAGTGTATTGATATTAATTTTTATTGAATAAATTATTACCAAATAAAAAACTGGAAAAGAGAATAAGAGAAACAATATTACATCGATAATTTTGTTTTAAAAATTGTACAATATATTTTCAGGAAAAATTCTTTATCGGGTTAAGTTTAAATTAATGATGTTTACCTCTAATTAATTTAATGAACACTAAATAGCTAATAAGAGAATATAAAAGAAACAGTATTATATTGACTTATGTAATTCGCCTTGTGGTTGTTAAGGAATAAAAAGATTAAAAAACTAGAAACCCTGTTAATCTAAATAACTTTGTTTGTAAAATTATGCGGTGCATGTTCATGGAAAGTATACTAATATTAAAAATCTATTAATATTAATAAAGTCTATTGATATTAATTTTTATTGAATAAATTATTACCAAATAAAAAACTGGAAAAGTGTATAAGAGAAACAATATTACATCGACTTTCCTATAAAAATAATTTTCTTTTCAAAATTGTACAATATATTTTTACAAAAAATTCTTTATCGGGTTAAGTTTAAATGAATGATGTATACCTCTAATTAATTTAGTTAGCACTAAATAGCTTATAAGATATTATAAAAGGAACAATATTATATTGACTTATGTAATTCGCCTTGTGATTGTTAAGGAAGAAAAATATTAAAAAACTAGAAACCCTGTTAATCTAAATAACTTTGTTTTTAAAATTATGCGGTGCATGTTCATGGAAAGTATACTAATATTAAAAATCTATTAATATTAATAAAGTCTATTGATATTAATTTTTATTGAATAAATTATTACCAAATAAAAAACTGGAAAAGTGTATAAGAGAAACAATATTACATCGACTTTCCTATAAAAATAATTTTCTTTTCAAAATTGTACAATATATTTTCACAAAAAATTCTTTATCGGGTTAAGTTTAAATGAATGATGTATACCTCTAATTAATTTAGTTAGCACTAAATAGATTATAAGATATTATAAAAGGAACAATATTATATTGACTTATGTAATTCGCCTTGTGGTTGTTAAGGAAGAAAAAGATTAAAAAACTAGAAACCCTGTTAATCTAAATAATTTTGTTTTTAAAATTCTGCAGTGTATTCTCATGGGAAGTCTACTAATATTAAAAATCTATTGATATTAATTTCTATTAAATAAATTATTATCAAATAAATAACTGGAAAAAAGTATACGAGAAACAATATTTCATCGACTTTCCTATAAAAATAATTTTATTTTCAAAATTGTATAATATATTTTCACGAAAAATGCTTTATCGGGTTAACTTTAAATTAAAAATGTTTACTTCTAATTAATTTAATTATCACTAAATAACTAATAAGAGAATACAAAAGAAACAATATTATATTGACTTATGTAATTCGCCTTGTGGTTGTTAAGGAAGAAGAAGATTAAAAAACTATAAACCCTATTAATCTAAATAATTTTGCTTTTAAAATTCATTCTGCAGAGTATGTTCATGGGATGTCTACTAATATTAAAAATCTATTGATATTAATTTTTATTAAATAAATTATTACCAAATAAGTAACTGGAAAAGAGTATAAGAGAAACAATATTACATCGACTTTCGTATAAAAATAATTTTGTTTTCAAAATTGTATAATATATTTTAACGAAAAATGCTTTATCGGGTTAATTTTAAATTAAAAATGTTTACTTCTAATTAATTTAATTATCACTAAATACCTAATAAGAGAATACAAAAGAAACAATATTTTATCGACTTCGGTAATTCGCCTTGTGGTTATTAAGGAAGAAAAAGATTAAAAAACTAGAAACCCTGTTAATCTAAATAACTTTGTTTTTAAAATTCATTCTGCAGTGTATGTTCATGGGAAGTCTACTAATATTAAAAATCTATTGATATTAATTTTTATTAAATAAATTATTACCAAGTAAATAACTGGAAAAGAGTGTAAGAGAAACAATATTACATCGTCTTTCCTATAAAAATAATTTTTTTTTTAAATTGTACAATATATTTTAAAGAAAAATGATTTATCGAGATAAGTTTAAATAAATGATGTTTACCTCTAATTAATTTAATTGTCACTAAATAGCTAATAAGAGAATACAAAAGAAACAATATTATATAGATTTATGTAATTCGCCTTGTGGTTGTTAAGGAAGAAAAAGATTAAAAAACTAGAAACCCTGTTAATCTAAATAACTTTGCTTTTAAAATTATGTATTGTATTTTCATTGAAAGTTTATTAATATTAAAAATCTATTAATATTAATAAAGTCTATTAATATTAAATTTTATTAAATAAATTATTACCAAATAAATAACTGGAAAAGAGTATACGAGAAACAATATTACATCGACTTTCCTATAAAAATAATTTTGTTTTCAAAATTGTACAATATATTTTCACGAAAAATTCTTTATCGGGTTAAGTTTAAATTAAAAATGTTTACCTCTAATTAATTTAATTACCACTGAATAGCGAATAAGAGAATACAAAAGAAACAATATTATATTGACTTATGTAATTCGACTAGTGGTTGATAAGAAAGAAAAAGATTAAAAAAGTAGAAACCCTCTTAATCTAAATAACTTTGCTTTTAAAATTTATTCTGCCGTGCATGTTCATGGTGAATTCTACTAATATTAAAAATTTATTGATATTAATAAAGTCTATTAATATTAATTTTTATTAAATAAATTATTACCAAATAAATAACTGGAAAAAAGTATGCGAGAAACAATATTACATCGAGTTTCCTATAAAAATAATTTTGTTTTCAAAATTGTACAATATATTTTCACGAAAAATTCTTTGTCGTGTTAAGTTTAAATTAATGATGTTTACGTCTAATTAATTTAGTTAGAACTAAACAGCTAATGAGAGAATATAAAAGAAACAATATTATATTGACTTAAGTAATTCACCTTGTAGTTGTTAAGAAAACATAAAATTAAAACACTAGAGACCATTTTAGTCTAAATAATTTTGTTTTTAAAACTCCAAAGTATATAGTCTTGAAAAATTCATTACCGTGTTGGTAAAATTTATTTCAATGTCTATTGATATTAATTTTTATTAAATTAATTACTATTAAATAAATAACGAGAAAAGAATATAAAATAAACAATATAATATCGACTTTCCTATAATTTCCCTTGCAGTTATTGAAGAGGCACAAAGTTAAAAAACTAAGGACCACCGCATTAGGAAGAATAGCAATGAAGTAGATATTTCCCCGCTGAGGAGCAATCTCTGCAGGATGCCATTGCACTTACAATAAAAATATTGACCTCTTAACACAGTCGCTGTGTTTCATATGCATGCATTTATATTGATGTATTGATGTATACAAGAATCAATATTATTTATGAATTTATATGTTAATATTAAAATTATATTTTAAAATTAATAATCATGATAATCATAATTAGAAAAAAATTTGATATTGAATTTGAAAATATAAAAAACTATTGCAATAACAATAATTAAGAAAATTATATTTTTAAAATGTATAAAATTAATGATAATGATAAAACAATAATGAACATACAGTAAAAATTGTCTATAAAGATACTGTAGGGATCTAGAAAAATATTGTTATACACAGGTTATCGATATAGACAGTTTTATCATATGTGCATCCAATATTTATGTGTTTAAGGAGCATATAAGCTTTTTAAAAATATTTAGAAAAGTATTTTAACTTTTAAAAAATAAATTTTATATGCAAATATTTACAAAACAATTAGAAACCTCTAGATTAGTTTCCATTGAGAAAATAGGAAATTTCTCAGAAACAATGAAAACATCTTTATAGAGAGGTTTATCACTATATACGTATTACTGTATAAACACTTCGAGAATCAGTAACTCCATAAATGGAAAATTCCACATAATGGCTAAGTCCACTACTTAGCACCTGTTTATGTTATATAACGTGTTATTTTGCTCCAAAAGTGGTTTCATATCATGCGCAAGCATACGAGTTATACAATAAATGCGTTGTCGTTTGTAGCATACATGTATTACGCGAGATATTACAGGATTAGGTACGGAACAACTAGCAGTACTCACCTAGATGCCTCTTTCTATTCCACTCAAAACAATTAGCGTCGAGATCGGACGCCGATGGCAACTTGAGGCGAGTGAATCTAAGGTAAATTACAGTTCATGGCCGATTATCCCAGAGTCCTAATTTTTGAAAAAATATTCGAAATGTAACTCAAAAGGGGGAAAATCTAGGACGAAATGCGAGTGGATGTTCTAATGCGTTTGATTCGGTTTTCACTGCGACGCTTGGCTCTCCGAAAACGATACTAGAGAGGAAAAGTGTAGAAGCTCCGGTACGAGGTTGCCTCAGATCAGGATGGCTTGGCGAAATTTGGCGATGGGAGAGAGATGATAGTTTACTCTGGATAAGCTATCTGCGGGAAATCTCAAACTTTTAATATGCATATAAACGTATGAGTATATATGCATATATATTAATGCATGTGTAATATGTGTTTATATCTATAAAGCTTCAGAAATAAAAAAGATAATACACATTAAATTGATCAGCGTGTTATAATTGCGCCAAATAAATATTCTGGCATCTTATAGGGGGTTATTAA
>CM063501.1:45562338-45564838 GCA_032207245.1 Pardosa pseudoannulata
TTCATAAATGGACAAATATAAAGGTTATTTATTCACAGGCATACAAACAAACACCCATTTTTATATTTATAGAATGTATAAATAGATATTCAGCATTAGATGCATGCATTTGAGATAGCACGCGGTTTATCTTCGGTAAATAAAGAGGTCAAATTCTCCGCAAAGTATCTCACGTGATATCTCATGCGTAAATCATACGACATCCGATTTCCTCTCTCAGAATGCAATCGCGGACTAGAAATCCTATTAGCGGAAAGAAATTCTCTGTTAGTACTTAAGCCAGAAAAGAATCTGCCAAATCAACAAAAGAAACACAGTAGAAAAATACGTTATTGCGGAGTTTTATTGCTACAATTTATACTTTTTTAAAATAATCAAAAGAAATAATATTTTGTTTTCCTCTAACGTCGCCAAAGAGTGAAATTTGTCAATGGATCTGGGACGGTAGAAAGCGTAGTTTGTGAGTTGGGTCACGTGACTGGGAAAACCCTCCGACGTCACATGACGTCGAACAATCGATTTGCCGTCCCTCTTCCATCCCGCTCCTCCTTTCACCTCGTGCAACAAAATATCATTGATTCGCGAAAGCACCACCGCTCTCCACACTGGAACGCCACCGCGAGAGGGAACCCTTTTTTTTTCATTTTGTTGTTGTTGCCGTTTCACTTCCACCAGAAATGGATAAAACGTGTCGAGTTTTCGGCACCAAAGGTCACACGATAAACCTCTCTCCTACCGGCGCTTCATTTACGAAAATTAAACTTCTGAATTCAGTTTCTTTCGTCCGAAATAAAGGAACAAATGACATTCCTCTTCAAAATCCCTTATTCTTCGTTTTTCCCCCTTACCTTTGTCAACTGGATGCTTCTGGGAAGCCTCCCGAGAGCCACTTCAGGGGGATTTGAGTAAAAGAATTGGACAAAACCCGTATTTCATTAAATATCAGCGCCATAACTAGATCCTTTAACGCCCTTTAACGGAAAAAAAAAACTAGTATGCGCCCCTACCGCCAAATATAGTGAGAAAATATATAAACATGTTTTTATATCATATATTATGAATGGATTCAAAATATTTTGTTAATTTTCAAAATGTTCTTAGTATATTAATATCAGGGTCGTAACTAGGTCCTTTAACGCCCTTTAACGAAAAAAAGAACTAGTATGCGCCCCTACCGCCAAATATAGTGAGAAAATATATAAACATGTTTTTATATCATATATTATGAATGGATTCAAAATATTTTGTTAATTTTCAAAATGTTCTTAGTATATTAATATCAGGGCCGTAACTAGTTCCTTTAACGACCTTTAACGGAAAAAAAACTAGTAGTGCCCTTACCACCAAATATAATGAGAAAATATATAAACATGTTTTTATATCATATATTATGAATGGATCCAAAATATTTTGTTAATTTTCAAAATGTTCTTAGTATATTAATATCAGGGCCGTAACTAGATCCTTTAACGCTCTTTAACGGAAAAAAGACTAGTATGCGCCTCTACCGCCAAATATAGTGAGAAAATATATAAACATGTTTTTATATCATATATTATGAATGCATCCAAAATATTTTGTTAATTTTCAAAATGTTCTTAGTATATTAATATCAGGGCCGTAACTAGATCCTTTAACGCTCTTTAACGGAAAAAAGACTAGTATGCGCCTCTACCGCCAAATATAGTGAGAAAATATATAAACATGTTTTTATATCATATATTATGAATGGATCCAAAATATTTTGTTAATTTTCAAAATGTTCTTAGTATATTAATATCAGGGCCGTAACTAGATCCTTTAACGCTCTTTAACGGAAAAAAGACTAGTATGCGCCTCTACCGCCAAATATAATGAGAAAATATATGAACATGTTTTTATATCATATATTATGAATGGATTCAAAATATTTTGTTAATTTTCAAAATGTTCTTAATATATTAATATCAGGGCCGTAACTAGATCCTTTAACGCTCTTTAACGGAAAAAAGACTAGTATGCGCCTCTACCGCCAAATATAGTGAGAAAATATATAAACATGTTTTATATCATATATTATGAATGGATTCAAAATATTTTGTTAATTTTCAAAATGTTCTTAGTATATTAATATCAGGGCCGTAACTAGATCCTTTAACGCTCTTTAACGGAAAAAAGACTAGTATGCGCCTCTACCGCCAAATATAGTGAGAAAATATATAAACATGTTTTTATATCATATATTATGAATGCATCCATAATATTTTGTTAATTTTCAAAATGTTCTTAGTATATTAATATCAGGGCCGTAACTAGGTCCTTTAACGCCCTTAACGACAAAAAAAAACTAGTATGCGCCCCTACAACTAAATATAGTTAGAAAATATATAAACATGTTTTTATATCATATATTATGAATGGATTCAAAATATTTTGTTAATTTTCAAAATGTTCTTAATATATTAATATCAGGTCCGTAACTAGATCCTTTAACGCCCTTTAACGCAAAAAAACTAGTATG
>CM063501.1:45569838-45687338 GCA_032207245.1 Pardosa pseudoannulata
ATACATATATAATATACATATATATACATATATATATAAATATATATATATATATATATATATATATATATATACATATAAATACCTATATATATATACATATATGAAACAATTATACAAATGTAATGACTATAAATACATAATATGAGTGTTTTCCGGAACACATTTTCCTTCAAACAGCAAAAGTATTTTTAATATTTGAAGCTGTTATACAAATGTAACGACTATAATTATTTAATATGAGTGTTTTACAGAACACATTTCCTTTCATACATCAAAAGTACTCAGGTGAGAGTACCCCCTCCCCTTTTTTTTGTAAAATTAATAAGTATAGAATTAAATATTTTGAGTTATTTACAAAGCAATATTTTCTTCGAGTATCAAAAGTCCTCGCCTAAAAACGAAGTTGTTTTCCCACACTACTAACAAGTTAAAAAACAAATGGGATTTTTACAGGCTTTATTTTTTTGTGAAATATCAAAAGTCCTCGGATAGAAGTCTAATTGTTTTGACGTACGAAAATAAAATTATTCCAAGATCTCATAATGATATAACGTAAAGAGAGAAATATTTCTTTAAAATGTTAAAAGTATAATTTGATTCACCAACATGAGAAATTTTAATACTTGAAGTTTTGTGCAAAAGTAATGACTATAAATATTAAATATGAGAGTTAGCAGAATATATTTTCATTTCAAATATTAATAGCCCTTCGATGACAATATGATTGATTTTCAACAAAAGTAATGAACATAGAAACATATATTTTCAAAGATTTACAGAACTCCTTTCTTCTTTCAATGACAAAAGAATTCGCAAGGAAATTTCGTGTTTCCTAACACAACTAACGACTTAAAAATTAAGCGTGAGAGCTTTACTTATATACGAGTATAAAAATATAGTTAATCATTAATAAATGGTACAGTTTTAATTAGTCTTGTATATGGGATAAAAGTTTAGTAAATTTATAATATGAGTATAATAATAACATCCTATTTCGATTGCCATGTTTGATCGTCTCAGTAAATAATTTAAAAAAACGAAAATAATGAACTATTTAATAAATATTATTTTAATAATTTTTTTTAATAAAAGGTTAGGAAGTTTATAATGTAATGTATACGAGCATAATAACAACATCCTATTCCAGGTGCAGTAATTTATTGTACTAGTAAATGTAAAGTAAAAAAAGGCAGGAAATTTCCACGAAAAAGCAGGAATGTTTAAATAAAACAAATTTTCAAATATATTTCAAGGTTTGGAAATCAAGAAGATTTTTGACAGACAAAATGGGAGAAAAATTTTAATATTATAACATTTTGTGCTCTCCGTGTGAAAGTAGTAAATTATAAAAATGACTAACTGGGGATCTACGATATTTGTCCTAAGTTTGTTTTCAATATTTAAATGGGTAAAAGAAAATAGTTTATAAGGGGTGGATGATATAATATTAATTATTCTTTGTTGTGAAAAAAAAGTTAGAATTTATTAGGTTATTAATTAATTCTAATGATTCTATAGTGTGCAGGGTACGGGGCATAAAAATAATATGCTTTGAACAGTGCCACCGTTTTATCATTTGAGGCACTACACAGGGTGTTTGTTTTCCCAACTTCATTTGCATCCAGTTAGCAATTTATTACTAAGAACCTACCCCCTTCCTCCCTTCTCCCAAACTAAAATGCATCTAATGAATACAAAGCATTGTAAGCACAGAAAGACCCCCGGTAGACGCGTTACGATCCCAAAACAAATATTTTGAATTTCAAGCAGCCTATGTGCTTCCCAGGTAGGCGCCGCAACCTCATTATTGCTTTCCCTGCATCGCGTGCTTCTCTTGAATTTGTCCGATATTTCTAATGACCCCACCAAGGCACCACCACTGTTTTTTAAGATTTCTCCCCCATCGCTCAGCAATGATGAGACAAGTGTGGCGCCTTCCACAGCCCTGCACACAACACCCGGAAGCCCGAGAAAGGCGATCGAGGGGTTTTCTTGGCACCGTCTGGTCTACAGGTAAAACGGACTCTCTCTCTGCTGTAGTAAACGGACAGGTGCGTTGGAGCCAGACAGTCCGGCTCGGCAGTCGGATAAGTCTCCAACCCCCCACCCCATTTATTTTATACGATACCCATGGCAGTATCTGCCCTGCCTGCTAGGCGTGCAGAGAATTAACCGTAAATGTTTCGGAGGGGAGGATTTTTTTTTTCTCTCTCTCTGGTTGATGTTGTCTCTATTGGAAAGGGAATTACATATTTGATTAATAGGATACTGTATGGCGATCATTGCCGTCTTCATTTGCAATCTCTTTCTCTCCCGCTCTCAGAGCGTGAAGCTTGGCCTGAGTGGAAAATGTCTCCTCTCGTAAATTAGTTGGGTCCTCGTACCTTTATTTTTCAACAGAAAGTTATTATGAGATATCACCCATGAAATAAAATTGCAATTTATATTATCATAAGTATTCTGAACGAAAAATCATCTAACCCTGCAACATAAATATGAATTTGTTTATTTTTGTATGACGAAGGAAAATCATTTCACTTTGATATCTAGGTACGGCAATTCATACGTAACAATACATCATTTCAGAAGTTTTAAAAATTCTATGCTAGAATTTCTCAAACTATGCCCGGCAAAACATTTCCCATAAAAAAAGAAGGAAATTTCCCACAAAAAGCAGAAATGTTTAAAATAAAACAATTTTCAAACATACTTTAAAATTTGGAAATTAAGAATTTTCACGGATAAAATGAGACGAAAAATTTTAATATTATAACATTTTCCGTTCAAAAGCAGTAGATTATAAAAATAACTAATTGAGGGTCTACAATATTTGTCATAAGTTTGTTTTCAATATTTTTTTTTTCATTGAGAAATTATCGCTTTCGAAACTAGAACTCTTTTATCATCACGAATTGAGAATAACGATTGGAGAAAATTATTTAGTCACTTATTAGGTTAACTTTTGATATATTATACACACACACACACACACACACACACACACACACATATATATATATATATATATATATATATATATATATATATATATATATATATATATATATATATATATATTTGTGTGTGTGTGTACATCTGTAGAAACATTTAAATAATAAACATGTATAAACAGATAGTCGCCAGAACATGCACAAATATTTTGTTCATAAATACCTCATCAACTTAATCCTTGTTGAGAGGTCAATTTTTTTCAGGAGTTTATTGCTAAGGTATTCGTTTGTCAAAGCATTGTATGAATAGGACTTTTATTTAGGAATAGCAATGGAGGAGCCTTTCGGTTTTATATTTTAGTACAGCAACTTATCCTCTTCACTACCAGCTATATAAAAATTGCATAAATATAATGTTTTCCTACGTGGACCTATATAAGTATCCCTCTCAAATGCACAAAATGCACGTTTAAATCTAAAAACCTATTTTAACACAAATTTTAAACAATTTTTAATTAGAACACATTAATTATAGGACTTAAAAACCATTAAAAACAAATGAAATTTAATTATTTTTACGAGCACGCTGCTTCGAAGCAATTTCTTACAAATCGCTTCAGAATAACAAATATTCCAGAAGAATTTCTGATTACTGTTGCACTTTATTGGTAACAGTCAGAAGCTTAGACATCATCGCATGTGTACCTAAGTTGTTAACTACCATTTTTTTCAATAGGATTATTTTTCAGGCAAAAAAGAGTGGACGTCCACATATGTGGACCTCGACTGGTAGGGAAGAGGTTATATTTCGCAATATCTCATTCCACAAGCAAGGAACAACATTAGTTATAGTTACATTTTCTTTTCTATGCATTTTTTCTTTTCTTTTCTTAATTAGCTACTGGTTCATTTAAACTATCATAAGTGTTCACATACAGGTTATACATGGGGCTTAGAATGTTTATTGTTTTCTGTAATGATAGTTTAATGGAGCTGAAAGATCTTAATTTGCAACGTACAAAGCACTGAACAGAGAAATAATGTCGTTGAATTGTTATTTACATCATATTAAATACAAAGTAAGTAATTTTGAGGTTTCCATTATAATGAAAATATGTCCAAATTAGTAACGGTTATTCGACAGAAAAAAACTGTTTGCTAAAATACTGTAACACAGTAGTTTTCAAATTGTTTGAATTGTTGTGAACATTTTTAAGAATCATGTGAACATTTTTATGATGGACCTTACCTTATGTCTGATATACCTTATGTCTGATATATAAATAATATTTAGAAATAATGTTACGTGGGGGGGAGAAGATAAAATACCTTGGCGTAAAATAAAATTAAGGTAAACGTTATCTATGGTTGTATTTTTTACAGAGGTTTTTTTTATTAATTAATGATAATTCGAAGAGAATACCTAAAGTGATTTCTATATTTTGATTTGGTAGCTGCATAGGTGAAGACACGTGGTAGTTGGGAGAGGCAGAAATACTATTCGTGTTTTCGCAGACACAATATTGAATTCTTTTGTATTTCAGCAAAAACTCTGGTAGATTTTATATTCCTGGAACAGCCTAAGAGTACAAATAGGGATCCTCAGTTAAAACAGCAAAAGTATCGTAAAAGTATAATTAATGTAAAAAAAAGTCAAAAATGAAGCGAAAAGGAAATAACCATTTTGCAACTTCCAATAAAGCTATTTCTTGGGAAGATGATGGTTAATTTTTACTTCATGTCTGTCAGAATTCACTTTGGTTTGTTTTATTTTCTACATTTTGCCAAAAAGGCTTTATGCAATATATATATACTGAAGTTTGTACTGATATTTTAATATATATTGTTTCATATTTATTGGAAGAGAAGAAATAGGTTAAGGGTTTAAAATACCAAACAACTGGAATTTGTTAAAATTAAATAAATAAATAAAAGAAAATTTCAATATATTTCTTTTATTATTAAATTGGTTAAAAATTAATAAAAATAGATCCATATAGGTATATGTTATTACTTATATTCATTTCTACACATAAAACTTTATTACATAATTCAGTTGCACGCATCAACTAATTCTGCTAAAACAAACGCTGAGTTTAACTACTTTGTTTACTAACCAAAACTAATGAGTTTACTAATCGGAAACATTTATTTCTTATTTTTAAAAATGTATATTAATTCAGAGTAATACTTCCTGAATATAAGCCCATGAACAATATTGAAAATGCCTTTAGCTACAAAAGTATCTTAAATATCTTAAAAATATATAAAATTCTATAAGGGAACACTTCTTGTACAACTAATTTTTACGAGGGAGTGTTCCAAAAAACATCACTTTCTCACATTACGCTAATTCATGTAACACAATACCAGTGTCGAGGGTATGAGTTCAAATCACGACCCTAAAACTGAGGTTTGGGCGGGAGTGGATCAGATTACACTAAGTGCTATCGGGGTTATTAGTGGTATTGTCAAACTGTTTCAATTTCCGTATTCCCCCCATGGCATTACGCCCCATTAATGATATTCTAACCTAATTTTTTTTAAAAAAATATGGAGAAAAATGAGAATTGTCATTTTGACACAATCAACTGCTATTAAGGTAATATTTAAAGGGCCGTGTCTTGGAAGTATTTGAAACTTTCTATTATTCATTACGGTAACATTTTACAAACAAATACAACTTAGAAACACGACTTGCACATATGTATGCCCGAGAAGGCTTGATGGTCAGCGTACTATGATAGAATCCTGATGTACTACGGTCGAACCTAGCAAGAGCTCTAAACTCAGTATACCCACAGACAGACTTGCTAATTAAACCTGCGGGTTTGGATGTCCTCTCATTGGGGAGGCTGCAGGTTGACGAGAGGTAAAGAATCAGCAGAGGTAAAGACTCCCCTTCCTCTTGAGGAGTCAAAATTAAAGGGAATCGCCAGCGTAGCATTACTGATGTCTCTCTTTTTTTTTATTCTCTACAACAGGCTAATAAGAATCAGACTTAGTGCTTGAAATTGATCTCAAACGACTTCTTACACATAGCACCGTAGTTCTTACTAGAGTAATTGCAAATAAATTTACAAATTTGTTACAACCACAGCAAAAGCTTATAGTAGATTTTTTTTTTCAAATAGTATATTTGTCCGTTTGGTGATGAGTTCCGTCCTCTAACTATACAACTGGAAAGTCACGTGGCTGTTCTTATCTCTATCATGAATGTCGATTCGTTGTAAATTCAAGTTCTGTAAGTTCTCCACTTTCGTCGTAAAGTCGCCAAACGTTGGCCAAGTGAGCAGGGTGCTACTCCTTGGTACCGAAATTCGTGGTTTCGAATCCCACTGCAATCATAACTGTTCTTAGAAGTTTAGAATCGGTTTTCAGAAGTAGCTACCTTTATCGTTAGTCCTCCTGTAGCAAAACAGTAGACCATAACACTTCAAATCAATCAACCATCCATCTTAACATCTATAAAGGAGAACAATCACGAGTTATGATGCATAAACAAGGTAAATCGACGAAAATGCTCCTAATATGGGATTATTTCAAAGCAAAATTTAATTCCTTATTGAAAACCGTCCCAAATGATTGAAAATAGATAAAATTTGTTAAACATCAAAAGTGACCTTCTAATTAAAATGTTAAGGGGTTGTCTTATCAATCAGACCTCATTTAATTTAGTCAGCTATAAATATGTTTCATCGAAAATAAATCGAGCTATTAGGGACACACATCAATCAAAAGTAGATAAACGAATAGAAGAAAAGTCATGGAATGATACCATTCGGAACATCCCTGACTGTCCCAGGGACAGAGCTGTGGCTGCTTTTCGTTTGACGACTCAACATTGTCTCTACACCAATCTGTATAGACTTCGTTTGGTAAACAGCCTGACCTATCCCTTCTGCAGCAGCAGTGCATTGATATGTGTTGAACTTCTCCCCGTATGTCCAGCCCTTTTAAAGCCATGCATCTTTTCCCGTTATTGGAAAGCGAGAGACTTTCTGACTAATTTGTTTTCTTGATCATTTAATATTATTCTGTTGTTGTCTTCTTTTGTTTTTGTTTGGGGATTTATGCGTTTAATTATTGAACACAGATCAGAGCTAGGATAATGTCCAAAATGCTACTGCATTAGAAATTTTAAAAAAATTAAAATGTTACAACTATATATTTAACAAAGCATACTTTTATTGGGATTACCTTCGCTTTTCATTAATTTAGTGTAAAGGACAATATATATATATATATATATATATATATATATATATATATATATATATATATATATCTTACTAGATGAGTTACATTGAGTGTTACTTGATAATAATTCATATACAAATGATTTCGTTAACGACAATGATACACATGTTATCTTCCTGTCATAGAAGAGACGTGCAACAATATTTTTTTAATCTCAATATATTTCATGAAGATATAAATTGCAAATGATAGTTAGACGTAGAAAACAAAATTCGAAGCAAGGTTTAACCCTCTGACTGCTCAATTTGTAAACCAAAATCGGTTCAAAAATTGTGCATTTTATTGTACTCTTTAAATTTATATATATATTGAAAAAAATGAATATGCACTTTTTCTCCCTAGAAAAGATTTTTTATATAGATTTTTATCGGGAGAAATTAAGCTGTCAGAAAAACCAGTTTCAGATGTAATCACAAGAAAAAAATATTAATAAATTTTAATTGAATTACAGTTAGTTTTTATTTATTACATAATCTAATTATAATACATAATATATAATATATAATTATATATTATAATTATATTATGTAACAAATACATAATTATATAATTATATAAATATATTATAATTACAATATATATTATTATATTATCCTATATAACTATAGTTCTACTCATATAATTCTATTTATTACATAATTAAACGTCTAACAATGTATATAATTTATTTCACTGATTAAACGGTGAACAAGTGGGATGCGTTTCTCAAAAAAGGAAGAAAAGCAAATGTCCGCGAAAATCGCTAGATGAACAAATTTTGCTACATTTGAGTAGCCCGTGGAAATCGCGGGATAACCAGCCAGAGGGTTAATTAGAGCATTGGCTTTCATACAAATAAATGTACGTGACTTTTGTAATTGACAAATTTTGTTATTTCCCCCCTCTAAACAGGTGGTTCCATGTCTGGTGAGTGTAGATTATCTATTGATTAGTCTGGGTGCTGCAGACAGACGGCAGAATGAACGGCAGAGGTTATGGATTTCGAATGGTCGTGAATTTTCCCTAACGTGTAGAAGCATAATAAAAAAATTTTGGGTGGTCGAGCGTGGAACGACGCTCTTAGCGACGAATAAATTATCTTTTATTACGGCCCGCAAGGGAAACTTGTCCAAGAAGATACTGACAATATCTTACTTTTCAGAAATATACTGTACTAAAGAAATATGCAATAATTATTTAGAACTGGGTTTTCATTATATTTTTACATGTACATTGTCTCGAGTAGTAGTTATATATAACATTTAATGACCCAGAGGTTTGGCAAACGAATTCATTTGCTCACAACCAATCACAGTACAGGAAAAATGTACAGGGTTTATAGATATCAGAGTTCAGACTCCGGATATAGTTTTTGTTTCACAGAATCTAGATAATATTTAATAAAGGAAAAAATGCAACTTTTTAAAGTTATACTTTACCCACTCGATCACTTATTGCATTAAAATCAAAGAGATACTGGTGAATTATTATACTTCGAACAGAGGACACACACACACACACACACACACATATATATATATATATATATATATATATATATATATATATATATATATATATATATATATATATAATATAATATAAATATAAATTATTTCAAATTTTGTAATTATTGTGTATTATGTTATATATATTTTTATTTATTATAGGTATTGTATATGGTATCTATTATATTAATCTAATATATCTATAATATAATATTTCAATTAAGTAATTATAATATTAGGATGTAATATAATGTTAGAAATTTATGTACAATTATAATCATTGCAAAGGTTAAGTTTAATTTAAAACATTTTTCTTCTGTGTCTGTATAAAATACTATCTAGATTGTATGAAAGTAAATTTTAACTATCTGTAAATTATACATTTATCTATTTATGCATCTATTTATCTATGTAAGTGTGTATCTACCTATCTTTTTATCTATTTATTTATGTATCTATCTATCTATAAATGCATATAAATAGCTTAGTTGGCCAAGACAACGTTCTAATAGGAGGGTTATGAGATCGAGGCTCGTGCCTACTAAAGATCCACCGAGTTCATTAACAGTTACTGGGGCACATAAAATATGTTCGTTGTCGCAATGTCCTTGAGGTTCCCATATGGCACTTTTGGAGGTGGCAGGACAAACCACCTCCAGATGCTTGACCTGCTCCCTACTTGAAGCTCCTCCATCTTCCTACTTGGTTCCTGCTTCTTAATTACAAAAGACCCACTTGAGTAAAGTCGTTCTTTTGGTGCTCTTCGAACAGAACGCGAAACCACTTCGCCTAAATACGAGTAGCCTCTAATTCACGTGCTTGGCGAAAACAAATGGCATTAGCAACGACAATAACAGTACATATACATATACCTATACACATATGTGTGTGTGTAATCCGGTGAAATTAATTCGCCTGCCACATAAAATTAGCCCCTATTATTTTTAATTTCCCAGGCTTAATGGACAATGAGAAGCCTTAGTGTTAAATGGCAATCGTGTCTCCACAGAAAGAAGAAGCGAGTCCAGTGTGGAACTTAACTTTATTTAAGGTCTCAGAAAAGACATTCGTATCTGGCAGACTTTCTCTGTGAAGAGCATAGCATGGAATGATACACGAAAAACGCTTACAATTACAATGTTGAACCCAGTGACTGGGGGATGCAAAATAGGTTTACAGTGCTAGCAAAATGGCTCCAGTCAGTGTATGAGGGTCTATTGTCTCTCTCGTTATGGCGCCTGTAAAATCGCCGAGCGGTCTGCGAATGTTCTATTTTCAACTCTAAGTCATTTGGGTATGACTTCGCATGGGTTTCTTATAGGGAGCAGGTATGGAGACGAAATAATCAGCCTTAGATAATTTCAAACTTAACAACGTTGATTTATTACCACCAAAAAAACATTTAAAAAAAATATATGTAAAGTCGTCGAGAGAGGAGATCATTCTAAGCAACCGGCTCATCTGAAAGTTCCGCCGGGAGTCCCCTCCCGTTTTTCCTTTTTCAAACAGGAAACCTCGGTTTTTAGGGGAGATCGACACCCCCCCCAGTTGACCTTCGTCCTTGGAGTAGCTGATGCGGTCACACAAAGAACAATTTCTTCTTTCTGTCGGTGCTTTGACAAAACGGCAGATTTGACACTAATCGTCCGTGCGTCAAAAAGACCATTACTGCCGTTTTCCAATTGTCTTCAGAGGGTTACAGTCAATGCACGTTCGCTGCCAGTAGTCCGAGAAGGCCATGAAGTATGCGCTCGAGTTGCCGCAGGTTCGTGGTCACAATGTCTTCCAAGTTCTTAATCAATACCACTGGGGGTGCCAGGCCAAGCCTCTGGGTGCTCTGCTTGGACCCTGCTTCAAAGTTACGAGGACCCACTTGAGCATAAGTCGTACTTTCACCCTTGAGGTGCTCGTCACAACTAAAGGCGCACCCCTTTTCCTTAATACAAGTAGCTTCCGAATCAATCGTACTTGATTTGACCAAGTGGCATAAGACAACAACAACAACAACGTTTTACCCCCCAGCGAGAGACGCAAAGAATATTTCCAAGAAACCGGCAGCTTAATCAGGGTTCTTTACAGTCAGAAAGGATATTAGGTCTTTTCAGTGAAGGAGATTAGATCATTGAAAAAAGTTAACCATTCGCCTGGGACAGCTGGAAAATATAGCGAGTGGACAGAAAAATTAGCATTTATTTCAGAGTTAGCTTTGGGAGAGTGCTAAGAAAATTTTGCGTTATCGAAAATTCCCATAAGATATTTTATAGTTCCATTGGATTGTTTTAATGGATTGTATACTTCTTCTTTTTCCTCTAACAACTGTCATCAGTCTAACAAAGAAAAAGTCGAAGCAGATAGAAATTAATCTTCCATACTGCTTACTGAATCGAGAAATATAAAATGAATGATTTAATGGAACATTTATAGAACGAGGATATGATATATACGTCATATATTTAACGGTTCATAAAACCAGTCATTCGCTGCTTATGGTTACATGTCCAAAACAATAACAATTCACACTGAACATAACTTAAATATAAATGGTTAAAACCTTATCCAGGAATAAGAAAAAAGTAATGTATTTCCTTGGTCTTCGAATGAAGCATTAGATATAACTTTAATAATTTCTAAAAGAAAATCGCTCTTACTTTTACATTTAATTCTGTATTTATAAAACCAGAACCAGTTAGCATATCTTTATGATCTTAGGCTTTTATTTATTTAAAAAATTAAAACCAGATAAGAAATTTTAATGTGATTTTAAGACGTTTAAACAAAAGAGGATAACATCGAGTTAGGATAATTAAATAGAAGATTACTTTGAATGCTCAAATAAAGATAAATGAAGATAATTGATCCGTTTTCTTTGAAAGCGGTGAAATACATTTTGACAAAAAAAAAAAAAAAAAAAAAAAAAAAAAAAGATAAAAGCAAATACAATTTACTATGAATTTTATATAAAAAATAAGTTTTATATAAAGTGTAAAACTAGTGTAATAACATATATCCACACACATGGTGCATAACATATATCCATAACACATCCGTAACATATATCCATATACATCTATACACATGGTACATATCCCTATACAAAATGACCGTATATTTAAAAAATCAATAAAAACTAAACAGATAGTGATAGAAATACACAGTTTATTGCAATATGCTTGGGACAATAGTAAATTTTCAGGCAGACAAACTTTCAAAATTAGTTACAATGTTCCACAACAGATGACGCTGCAGTCTGGAAAAATTTAAACTACGATATTTTCCAGATATCCACCATGCACAGAACGAAATTATCAGAAACCCGTGTAAACGTCTCATGCGCGGTGGCTTCACATGCAGAACAGATGTACTGTTCCAGTTATTCAATTGTTTCTGGATAGTGGCGGTACACCTGGTCTTTTAAGAGTCCCCACAGAATAATATCGTAGTTTAGATTTTTCCAGACTGCAGCGCCATCTGTTGTGGAACATTGTAACTAATTTTCTAAGTTTATCTGCCTGAAAATTTACTATTGTCCCAAGCATATTGCAATAAACTGTGTATTTCTAGCACTGACCGTTTAGTTTTTATTGATTTTTCAAATATACCGGTCATTTTTTAAACTCCCTGTATTTTAAATTATTCAGGTGTAAAACCTTAAATAACTCCATATAAAATAAAATACAGTTATACCACTTTCAACAGAACGCAACAACGCAAAAAAAAAAAAAAAAAAAAAAAAAAAAAAAAAAAAAAAAAAAAAGTTCTGAGTGGAAACTCGGGTCTGACAACATCCTCCACGCTTGTCGGGGCAAAATATGAGCACGAAGGATTTTCTTAAATGGCATAGCAATGGACAGAAGGATTACAATCAGGAAGTTTTTATATATGAAATCAAATCTGTCTTCCATGCCTTAACACTCGTCCGTCTCATAGTATATATATATATATATATGTGTGTGTGTGTATGTATTTATATATGTTATGTATATATATATATATATATATATATATATATGTATATATATATATATGTATATATCTATATCTATATGTATATATCTATATCTATATATATATATCTATATATATATATGTATATATATATATATATATATATATATATTATATATATACATATATCACCCTGGAGGTTCCAATCAATTTTACGGGCTTTGGTCAGGGCCCGACTTACAGTAATGGGGCCTCAGTGCAAACCCATTCAATCGCCCGCCCCCTCACTTTGTTGCAACACAGGTGGTGGCTAAAGGGTGATTGTTATATGTAGTGATGCTTAAACTATGGCCCGCAAAGCCCTTAAAGTTGACTCACCAATGTAGTTAGTAAAATAAGATTAATTTAAAATAAAATGAAAAATTATGAAATAAGTAAAATTATAAAAAAAAGTTACAAAAAAAAAAATCCTGGAAGGTAAAGCGTATATTAGAATATTGCAAGTCCTTAACCGAGAAATTTCCCTGCCTAAACCAGGATGTAGCTTCGTGTTCTACATTTTTTGCCAGCCCTTACATTTGTGAACAAGCTCTCTAATGATACTGAATAAGGCAAAAACTAAAAGTAGAAACTGTCGATAATTTAAAGTGAATTTTAGACATACGCATCGTATTTTTAGCTTGAAATAACAGTTAATTTGGGGAGCCCGACCACTTGCCCCGTTTGCCCTGTCGGAAATCAGACCCTGGCTTTGGCAGTCGGAAACGAAACGCAAGTTAAAATGATACCTATTTCCAGGAGAGCAGAATCCTATCACTCGAAGATGAATAAAAGGTCATGAAGTCATGATGAATACATCTCTGCCTACGCGTGAGACGTAGAAGGAAAAGAATATGGAGGAAGAGGCACGAATACATTTCTTTATTAAGATTCTTCTTCAAATTGAAAGACATTGGGTACCTTCAAAAAATCGATTTTTCATTTTTTATTTGAAAAAAATAAAATAAAATAAAATAAAATTTCGTGTATCCAAAAGAAAAAAAAAGTATAAACTCGAAGACTTAATCCATGATTCATTAAAATGATACTCGCATCTTTCCATTAGTCACCTTACGTTTGGGATGAGAAGGATTTTTTTTTCTTTCGATTTCAAGAAAGCACTCGAAGTAGTATTTTGAAACTACGGTCATGCAAAGAACAAGCTTTTTCTCACACTCTTCAGTGAAGAAATGAATCCCGGCTATATTTAGAGAAACAACGAGAGAATATGAAATGTAATTTTTTATCTCCTGTCGTAAGTTGGAATGATCTGTAATTTTTGCGGAATATTTGCTGCACTGGTATACACATTTGTTGTATACATTTTAGCGGAAAGAAAAAGATGTTTTAATCACCGCTGAAAATTAAACGCTCATTTTTGCTTCTTATACGAAGTAAAGAAATTATTGTAAGTGTGATAACTGACTATATTTAAAAAACCAACAAGAGAATATGAAATGTAATTTTTTTATCTCCTGTCGTAAGTTGGAAATGATCTGTAATTTTTGCGGAATATTTGCTTTACTGGTATACGCAATTGTTGTATATATTTTGGCGAATACAAAAGGATTTTTAATCACAGCTGAAAATTAAACGCTTACATTTTCTTCTTGTACGGAGTAAAAAAAATATAGTAAGCGTGAAAACTGACTATATTTAGAGAACCAACAAGAAAATACGAAATGTAATTTTTTATCTCCTGTCGTAAGTTGAAAACGATCTGTAATTTTTGCGGAATATTTCCTGCACTGGTATACGCAATTGTTGTATATATTTTGGCGAAAAGAAAAAGATGCTTGAATCACCGCTGAAAATTAAACACTTATTTTTGCTTCTTGTACGAAGTAAAGAGAATATAGTAAGCGTGAAAACTGACTGTATTTAAAGAACCAACAACAGAATATGAAAGGTAATTTTTGTATCTCCTGTCGTAAGTTGGAAACGATCTGTAATTTTAGCGGAATATTTGCTGCATTGGTATACGCAATTGTTGTATATATTTTGGCGAAAAGAAAAAGATGCTTTAATCACAGCTGAAAATTAAACGCTTATTTTTGCTTCTTGTACGGAGTAAAAAAAAATATAATAAGCGTGGAAACTGACTATATTTAAAGAGCCAACAAGAGAATACGAAATGTAATTCTGTATCTCCTGTCGTAAGTTGGAAATGATCTATAATTTTTACGGAATATATCCTGCACTGGTATATGCAATTGTTGTATATATTTTGGCGAAAAGAAAAAGATGCTTTAATCACGGCTGAAAATTAAACGCTTATTTTTGCTTCTTGTACGAAGTAAAGAAATTATAGTAAGTGTGATAACTGACTATATTTAAAGAACCAACAAGAGTATATGAAATGTAACTTTTTATCTCCTGTCGTAAATTGGAAACGATCTGTAATTTTTGCGGAATATTGACTGAAAAAACAAATACATTCAGTAACAAAATAACTACTAATTTTATCACTCGATACAGTGGGTTTGGTTTGAAGCAGTACGGTCTAATTTTTGCAACACAAGGGTTAATGAGACCGGGACCTACTGCTTAAAGCCGGTTCCGAAAGGCTACGAACATCCATGCCACAGTGGGATTGGAACCCACGACCTCCGATTCCGAAGGTCAGCACCCTAACCATTCGGCCATGGCACGATACAGTGGGAAATTTTCAAGAGTAATACGTGATCCTTTTAAAAATTTATGCTAGTGAAATGTTATTTGCGTTTAAAGACGTCTGTATCACATTTTTTTCACCAATATTAAAATCAAATATTTTTTTCTTGCTCGTTTTAAAAAAATTATACGAGTTACGTTGGAGAATTTTCCCCTTTAAAACGTATAAAATTTGTTTAAAGAAATCTTTAAATGCAAACTGCCCAGAAAAAGAACAATTTTCTCTATAGGCTCACTTGGAGCAAGAGGAACATGTTTCGTACCCGATAACTTTAAAAAAACAGCCTTACTTTAAGAAGTTGTGTCAAAATATTCAAATTCCCATTAAGATTGAGTAATACACGTAATACATGTTTATAATCTATCAACGGAATTTCTGCAAACAGTCTCAATGCATCAGCTTTTGTGTAGAATTTCGGAAGCCGCAGTAATTTATTTCAAAAACTGTGTAATTTATCGCTTATATAGAAATCTTTGTTAACGCCTCTTAGTATCTCTACAGATTAGCCCCAATGGAAATATGCCAACTTGTTCCAGAATTAGGTCAAAGGGCGTGGATGCATTGCATGTTATCCATAAAATTTTCATACCCGGGTTACAGAAACTTACTTTTGGATTCATTACATTTTTATGCAAATTCTTTTGATTTAGATACCCGATCGAAGATGAAATATTAATACCAAAAGCACTATATCAACACAGGGGAGTATAAACTATCGCCGTAAAATAGCTTTAATATGGTTAGTAAGAGTTTTAAAAATGCGTATAACAACAATCCAAATAAAGTAAGCGTAACTTATTGACAGCACTGAATTGAGCAGATGCAGATCACCATTAAATATATTTCCCTAGGGAAGTCGAGGGAAAATGGAGCAGTGACGCATTCCCCGCTATCCACCAAACCACGGTAAATCGACAAGATAAATCCGCTTTAGTGTTACACACCATACATCTCTCCGGGGATAGATTAAATCATTTTATAAGGTCTGGAGTAAGATATCAAACGACCAAAGCTTCTCGGCAACAAAAGTCTAAAATCCACTATTAGCAGTACCTTATATTTTGAATAAAATATTTTCAAAGAAATTAAAAATGACGATACATTCTGCACAAGTCATTTTTCAATATTAACGTCTTTGTACAGAATACATAGTAAACTTGCCCATTTGAATTGTTGAGATTGCTTTGTTTTATATTCGAATTACAAACGTCCATGTATCACTGTAACGCGAGACCGAAGGACGAGGGCGATGTCAGTGTAACTCACGTTACATTCCCTCCTTTAGTAATAATCACCACTAAGGGTACTGCGATTGATTTCACCGTAGCCATTTTACTATGCATACACCTACATAGGTGTCAACTTCCAAAAGAGAAAAATCTGTAGTTTATCGCAGTAACGACATTTTTTAGTATATAGATAAAAATATAAATTTAAAAAAAGGGAAAAATGGCAAGGTTTATTTAATCGATGAAAGCTATATTAATTTAGTATTCACAAATGCTTCAAGTAAAAAAAAAAATCTGTTGTTTATTGAAATAACATTTTTTAGTGTATATATAAAACATTAAGAAGGTGAAAAATTCTAATACTGTTTATCCAATATATAAAACAAACATATTAGACTTAGCGTTTCCAAATGTTGTTCTACAAGATTTTGCTATTTTCAAAAATTAATTGTCAAACTCATTTTCAAAACATTTAAAACTTTTACGGCATTTCACAATTTACTAACTGTTCTAATGTTCTACTAGACAGAGATTGTCTAAAAATCAGTTCATATTTTTTTTTTTTTTATTTGGCTGAATTTGCATTTTACTTTTTGCTGGAGTACAGAATTATCGACAGAGGGAAGAACAAAACGAGAGCGGTAATTTTTAGGATTTTAGACTATATTACTGAAAATCGTAAGAATTCGTTTTCCGATCGGAATATCGTAAACACACAGAAAAATCGGAAAGCTTCCGAGTATATCAGAAGCATTGGTACCTATCATTAATAATCACAGAAGTCCTTTCATAGTAAAAGGAACGTTTTAACCTCGAGTCCCCCCAGGGGTACATCTCTTTTAGGTACTTGCGAGTTTCACGCATCCGGGGTACCTGAGGGATCTTTTCTCCACGTTCTTCCTGGTAATCTTCAATTTATCTCCGCAGAGTTTGCTCCTTACTGGGTTGGATCACAGGATACAGGTACTACAGAACTGCCTGGGCCAAGCCCTCAAGTTCTGCATTACATAAGATTTTGGCAAACAAAACTAATGAAATGATTTGTCTCTAACATGAGAAATAAGAATAAGAAATGGGGAGGAATGCTTGAGTTAATAATACAGAGTTGGACCACATTAAGCTTCAAACCATGGCGGACCTCTCGTTGGTGAGCAGCAACTTGGTAGCTGTTGTAATTAACTGGTATCAGTAGCAAGTTGCTGCTGTATGGACGTATACGTCTGGGTCAGCGTCAAACAAAATTCCTTTAACTTCGAGTTACTGTTATTAATCTTTCAACCGACACCTCAATTTTTTTTTTTTTTTTTTAAGATTAAATTCTTGAAAAGTTTGAGTTTTAATATCTTGGTCAATTTTTGTCTCAGAGAAATGGAACATTTTGTGTAAGCTTTTACTAAACATAATAAGGAATGAGAAAACATATAAAAATTAAATTTTATAATTTTCGTATGCTTTTCCGAACAATTGCCGAATAAGTAAAGCCGTTGATGTTTGGTACTGGAATCCGGGGTTTCGGATTTTGCCATTTGCATCGTGTTGTAAAAATTTATCGTAATGGACAAAACCAAACGAAACAGTCATACAATAAAATAATGGTCATTCATCGGAAACGTAGGGAATATAGGTTGCCTTCTTAATTTGTCTAAGAGAGAAAGTGTGTTTATTACTAATGTTCCATAATTTCCACTTACCCCCCCCCCTACCAAGACGAAAGGGGTTAGAACAATGATTAATATTTTTTCTGGGTAGTTAGGTTTGAAGTGCTAAGTCAGTTTTTTGTTACAGGAGATCTAAATTTGTATCAGTATCTTAAAACCGATTTTAAACGGCTAAGAACACCCATGCCAGCAGTTGAATTTGAACCACGGACTGCCTAAAATGATTAATGAGATGATAATATCTTGGTCAATTTTTGTCTCAGAGAAATGGAACATTTTGTTAAGGTTTTACTAAACATAAGGAATGAGAAAACATATAAAAATTAAAATTTTTATAATTTTCGTATACTTTTCCGGACAATGGCCGAATAAGTAAAGCCATTGCTGTTTGGTGCTGGAATCCAGGGTTTCGGATTTTGCCATTTGCGTCGAGTTGAAAAAATTTATCGTAACGCACGAAACGAAACAAGACATAGTCATACAATAAAATATTGGTCATTCATCGGAAACGCAGGGAATATAGGTTGCTTACTTAATTTTTCTAAGAGAGGAAGTGTGTTTTATTATTTAATCTTTCATAATTTCCACTTACCCCCTACCAAGACGAAAGTGGTTAGAACAATGATTAATATTTTCCCTGGATAGTTAGGTTTGAAGTGCTAGGTCAATTTTTTGTTACAGAAGAGCTAGACTTGTGTCAGTACCTTAAAACCGATTTCAAGCGGCCAAGAACACCCATGCCAGCAGTTGAATTTGAACCACAGACTGCCGAAAATGATAAATCAGACGATGGACGATGCAAAGCATGTTGAGAAATCTTAAAATTGTGGAATTACTGACATTAATTTAAGTATATTTAAATAAATCACATAAAATATTTAAACTCAAAATAAAAAAAAAATTAATTTTTTGAATACTTTAATTATTTTTAAAAGTTCTTTGCAAATTATTTTTTTTATTCTTCTTTTTGCCTAACTTAAAATATATATTCTTTTTTATTTTGGAGTATTATTTTGTCTGTAGATTGAATTATTCATTTATAG
The DNA here is from genome assembly GCA_032207245.1 of Pardosa pseudoannulata. NCBI lineage: Eukaryota > Metazoa > Arthropoda > Arachnida > Araneae > Lycosidae > Pardosa > Pardosa pseudoannulata. The sequence goes on from CM063501.1 coordinate 45,589,128, forward strand.
ACGATATTTTTATGCTTGTAAGTTGAATTTTCTTGAAGAATTCCAGGTTTTCTAAATTTAAATAACCAAAATAAAGACTAATTTAAAACAGATGCAGATTATTGTACTGTATATATATATATATATATATATATATATATATATATATATATATATATATATATATATATATATATATATAATATATATATATATATATATATATATATATATATATATATATATATATATATATATATATATATATATACATACATCTATAAATATATATATATCTATAAATAAATAAATATATATATATATATATATATATATATATATATATATATGTACAAAGTATATTATTTTATGTAAGTACAGGGGTATGGCTAGAAATTTTTCATGGGGGGGGGGTTCTTGGCCTTCTACTCATAATTAATATTACAATTCTTTCATAACTATAATACATGTATATGGCAAACCTTATGGAAGAGGAGGTTACAACCCCCATACATCCCTTTGCTAAGCCACTAATTAAGGGAGTTTGATAACATTTTGTAGGAAATCAATAAAAACTTATGTAGCAAATACTATTTAAAAAATTAACAGAATTTTTCATAGGGAATAGATTTTTCAAATAAATTATCAGATTTTAATAAAATTTTAATCATAATTCATGATACAGATCACTGGCTTCCAACCTGGGTTGGTTTGGAGTACTACAGACAATTGTTTTGCTATACAAAGGCTCATGAGACCAGCAATTGCTGTTTAAAGCTGATTCTGAACAGCTACAAACATGCACACCAGCAGTGGGATTCAAACCTACAAACTCTAGTATCAAAGAACAATGCTCTATTCATTTGGCCATTGTTTGGTAAAAGGGACTACTCCTAAGAGGCACACGGTTTTGCTAAGGGAGACTAAAATATGTTAAAAAAAATTAATTTTCACACTAAAGAATAGAATACAATCCATTTTTATTAGTATTTGCTTTACACTTTTTATATCAATAAATCACATCCTCCAAGTTTATCACAGTTTTTAGCATGCTCAAAAGAAGTGTCAGACTAATTAATATCTGCTAGAGCTGAGGCTTTAGTATACTATAATTTAAACAAATAACTAACTTCAGTTCATAACATAACAGCAAAAATGCTGTTGAATTATTAAAAGAATGCAATATAAAAATAAATATGCATATGCATATATGCTGTAGTTGAGCCTTGTTATTATGTGAACACAGTGCATGCAGGTCTATTTCATTACGCATTTAAGCATACAAAGGGCATATACATTTTACATTTTGGTTTGGAGTGCTAAGGTCTATTTTTTGCAACACGAGGGCTAATGAAACCGGGACCTACAGCTTAAACCCGATTCCGAACGGCTACGAACATTCATGCCATAGTGGGATTCAAACCCATGAACTCTGGTACCGAAGGCCATCACCCTAACCAATCGGCCATCGTTCGGCGACAAAGGGCATATAAAAATAGTAAAATAAATTTAATACAGTGAATTCGCTCAAGAAGTTTTCCAAGGGCCTAACTCATTAAAACTTCTTAAACGGGAAATCAGGCAATAAGCATTATTTATGCATATGTAAGTGTATGTGTATATATATATATATATATATATATATAAATATAAATATATATACAGTAAAACCCACTTAAGAAGTTTTCTAAGGGAATGGAAAGAGAAAACTTCTTAAACAAAATTAATTTTAAAAACAAAATTACATAGATGAGATTTTTTTTCTTTATAAAATAATATATAACGTTTGGTTTTTCTCTAAAATTTGCATTTTTTGCATACTTAAAAAATCAGCTAATTAAGGAAAAACAACATAATTACCTTAGAATATCTTTAATTTAGCTCAGAAATTTTGCTTTAAACACCACTGGAATCTATTTTACATAAAAAATCAGTTATAGTTCTTTGTTTTTTTTTATTGGCAATTTGTAATTGATAACAGTCCAGCTGTCTTAAGCTTTTAAAAATTTCTTCAGGCACTTTTCAAATAAAAATGACAACAATCGCTTTCATCCATAAACACTGACCTTTACAAAGAGAGAGGAGGAAAAAAAACAGTAATCGAAAGGCAGCTATAAATATGTTCTGTAAGTAAACTTAGAAATGAAAGAAAACTTTTTATGCGGGAAAGAGTTTGGAATGAAATTTTATAAACAGGTTATTTTAACATTGTATGAATACGGGGAAAAATGGGTACCAAAAATATAAACTTCTTAAATGGTTTTTACTGTATTTAAAATTAACTATTTTTCTGGAAACAATGCAAATTTTTGCCTATCACCATAAACATATAATCATACATCATATTTATAAGTTACCTGCTGTCTAGTAAAAATGTACTAAACACATACTTTTACGTGACCTGCTCTTCAGTGAGTTTGCAAAATCGTAAAAGTATGTTTCCCCCATGCAAAGTGTTACTTATAATTTCGTTCTTTTTAGTAATAATATTTTTAATTTTAAATATGCTTAATATTATATCTTAAAAAAAAAAAAAAAAAGAAAAGGAAAAAAAAAAAAAAAAAGATGGGGAAGGCATGGAAAAACATTTTATTCTGATTGGTTTAGAAAAGCCTAAAAGTTGGAAACTGCTGTGAAAACTGATAGAAAATTTGGCAAAATCCCATTCCAATATGTTAAAAATATTGAGAAAAACTTATTCCAAATAAAAGTAAAAAACACAATTTCTCTTAAAAACTTATTTAGAGATTTTTATACAACTGCTGAATACAAATAAAGCAATAAGACATTAAAAAAAAATAAACATGAATCTATATTTAAATATATATGCACTGTTTAATAGTAAGAAGATAGTTGATCAAACTAATTGTTTATTTTTTTATGCCTCCATAAATGTCTATTTCTGGTATCATGAGTTTCACTTCCATTTTATTACTGATACTATAATTTTGCTTCTCGTATTTGAAAAAATTAAAGAATGTTTGGAATCTGTAACTTTTTAACCCTTTAAAAAGGACACCTTCATAAACTCTTTGGGAATTCAATAAAATTAGTTTATAAATATTACTTATGAACCTTATAAATGCAAAATGTATCAAAATTTTTCTTTACAATTCCTACAAGGGTTTCCATCAGAGGATACTGTAAGAGGGATTGAGGAGGGGGGAGGATTAACTGACAAATCCATCCGTTTGTACAGCATGAAAATACTTTTTAAAATTTTAATTATATTCGAAGAACAATAAATAAATGTTCTTAAAAAGTATAATGAATAAATAGTTTAACAATTTATAAGTGTTGTTTAAATAGATATTTTTGTTTGGGATCATAAGTGAAAAAAAAAATTGAATTACTAGCTTTCCAGTTACAACAAGTTTAAGTACATATATTTCAAAAGAAAATATAAATGCAGTGCTATCATTTATTGTAAGTTTTAAATGTCAAAAACATTAAAAAGCATTCATATTTCTCAAAAAATAAAAAATAAAAATGTTTAACAGGTGGTTTTGCTGTGAAACCATTGTCTGCTAAAGGATTAAGGACTCCTTTTTCGAGAGTCAATTTTTTCAAGGATTGTGAAAGTTCTGTAATATTACACCAAGCATTAAGAATTTACACAAAAATATATTTTCATACTTTTATTTGAAAATACAATGGTTATAATCAAACAGAGAACATTATTGAAAAAATCTACAATATGGCTGAAACAAAATTGGTACAACATGATGCATAACTATCATCTTTCATTAGAAAACTTTGTATTCTTTAAAGTAACGTTCCTAGAGCTTTTGATTCTACTGAGGCAACTGTAACAGTGTCCCCTGACCAGAGGGTAAGTACACAACATTTCTTGACTTAGACATTTGGTAAGCAATGTCCTCGGCAGCTTCTAAACGTCGCAGCTCTACAAGAGCTTCTCCAGATTCCCCAAAAGCCTTTGCGAGCAACGCTGCTGCCTGAGTGTCACCTTCAGCAGTTATTACAGTTGCCTTTTTATGTTGTTCAGCCTAAATTAAAACAAAACATACATATAAATGATAAACTCATAACTGACACAATACATTTTATATTACAATTTTATTTACTAAAAATGAAAAATCCGTTTGAATTAATTCAACTTTTAACATTGTTTAGTCTGTTCATCCTTAAAATTTAAGATTTTTATTTTTTATTTTATTTTATTTTTTTAAACCAACATGTCCACCTTTCAATTTAACAGTTAACCCTCTGACTGCTCAATTTGTAAACCCAGATCTATTTAAAAATTGCATTTTTTTAAAAATTGTTGCATAGTTTAAGTATAGATAAATTAGAGAATTGAAATACTAATTTTTTTACAAGAAAAGATTTTTGATATTGACTTTTATCATAAAAAACTAAGCTTTCAGAAAAACTAATTTCAGATGTTATCACACAAATTTATTTTTTAATAAATTTCAATTGAAATACAGTTAATTTCTATTTATAACATACTATCTATAATTCTATTATCTAATATAACTATAGTTCTAGTCATATAATTCTATTTATTACCTAATTAAATGTCTAATACTGTATATAATTTATTCTACTGGATAAACGGTAAAAAGGCAGAATGTGCTTCTAATAAAGGAAAAAAAACACATGCCCACGAAAATTGTGGGATGAGCAAATTTTGCTACATTTGAATTGCCTGTGGAAATTGTGGGATGAGCAGTCAGAGGGTTAATAAGAAATTTACCTTCCATAATTACTTTTCAACAGAACATTAAAAAATCACTATGGGAGATATTTTAAATGATTTCATTGCATAATATGTTATGACTGTATTTAGTAACTGAAACACTGCGTAATACACATGTAAAAGGTTAAGAATGTCAAATACTTAATATATATTTAGCACTATATAATAAATACTTACTTTTTCTACTAAGAAACGAGCTCTTTCTGCTTCTTGTTGTGCTACCTGTTTCATTTCTACAGCCATTGTAAATTCTTTACTAAATGTTAAATGAGTCTGAAATCAAGAAATAAAATTAACTAATGCAGAATCTAAAAATATTATAGATATTAGAATGTTTGTACAGATATATTGATTTCCTATCTAGACTCATAGTTTCTTAAAGAACCAACAAATTTCACATGGGAATGCTTTCATACAGTGAAAAAATTACTGTAGTATTAAAATCTTTCCTCTTTGTTATTTGAAATCGCCTTTTGGCAGATATTACCCTAGCAGACAGAAAATTTTATTTTACTCTTTCTTTATATATAAATAATACACTGTCTACCAATAGGTATTTGGACAACAGTCAAGTTTAGCAGAGGTGGAATTATGGTCTGGAGGTGTTTGTTTCTCCTGGTATGGACTGGGACCCTTGGTCTCCACTCATGGTAAGCTCAATGCTGATACCTACTGCACTATTTTGGATGACAATGTGCTTCCTACGTTGTGGCAGTTTTACAGGTTGGACCACTGTTATTTTCAGGGTGACAATGACAGTTCTCATGTTTCGAGGTTAACCAAGGCTTGGTATGGTACCAATGGAGTTCATCGAATGGACTGGCCTGCCCAGAGCCCAGACCTGAACCCTATTAAGAACCTCTGGGACGAGTTGGATCACTGAATTAAGGGGTGCACTACCCGTCCAAATTTGGTGAAGGAACTTGTATGCCTACTCCAAACTGAGTAGAAGACAACACCACTACCCGTAATACAAAGACTTGTGGAAAGTATGACCAAGAGGGTTCACGCTGTAATTGCATCTCGTGGAGGCTCTACCAACTATTGATTTTGAATAAAGTTAGTTTTTCTTTTCTATCATAGGAATCCAAATACTTATTGGTAGACAGTGTATACAGTGGAACACACTTAAGAAGTTTTCTAAGGAAAAAATAAATTTAACACTTTTAATTAATATATAATGTATATTTTCACATAGTTTTAACCTTAAGGACACCATTAGGTACAGATATGCATTAAATGACACTAGAAACAATATATCAATTTACTTTAACATGTTATATTTCTAATAATATTTGTTTGATATTTTTTAATAAATATTTCTGTTATAATCCATAACTTTCATTCCCATTTGTTATGGTTCTTGAAAAGGACCAAATTAACTTCACTTACACTCACCTTGCCTTACAAGCAAAGAGACAAAACTTGCTAATTTTCAACAACTATTACTGTAAAGAAATGCTACTTAGTGCAATTCTCTATCATCATTCAATTCTTTCAAAAATATATCTTTTACATCTGTTTGGTAAAAAAGACTCTAATGAAATGGAAAAGGAGGTTTGACAGAAAGTAAACTTCCTAAAATAGAAAATTTACTATTATATGAAAAAAAATAGGAATGTAAGAAATAGAATGTCTTAAATGGGAAGAAATCATAAACAGGACTATCTTAAGCAAGTTCCACTGTATATGGATATATATCATATAAAAGGGGGATGGTTAATCACAGTTTTTCAAAGTGAGCCCAGTACAGGTGAGTCTACTTGAAAAAATTCTATTTCAAACCTTTTTTTAAAATTAAGAATTTTGTATATTTTTATATTTACTGCAGTGACAAATCACTTATAAAAGTTAGTCACCCTTGATGATATTATACACCTTTAAGTCATTTCTTAAACAGGGGTGTTCATAAAACAGACATGCCAAAAAGTTGATTTGTTTGTTTTGTATTTTCACAAGGTTTACTCTATTCATTGTAATATTATTTATTCACTGTTTGTTTATATAATAATTACTCATTTTGTGATGGTGCAGGAGTCATAGGAATAATTTAAAGCTGAGAAATTTCACTTTAAGTTCTGTGTGGAATTACCTTATGATGGGTTACAGACCAAGCTTTGACTCTGTAATCCGCGTGTCCCCAATTCTCACACCTCATTAGAGAAAGGTGGTGACTCTTCTCCACTAAATTTATGATGTCATATTGTGATTTAGATACAATTTATATAATCTGTGTATTATATTTGTACTGTGAAAATGCACACTTCAGCGAGACGATTTTCCCTTTTTTCAGGGAGGGGGAGATATCTGTAATAATATCAATATCTAAGCCCTAAAGCTTATTGAAAATTATCCCTTTTCCTATTAACCATATTTCCAAGCCATCCAATTTAAACGAGGATGTTTTCATTCCTTCAACATAACTCCGAAATTCTTTCTTTGATTCTCAAAACGCAAAAATGATATTGCTGGCATTTTAATGAGGAAGTAATAACTCTCCCAGAAAAATCTGTAACGATTAGCAATAATAGTCATCTGGAATGCTACACTTTGTCAGATGTCTCTAATCAAAGGTTACTCTCTCTAAGCAATTAACTGTTGCCTCAGCATTTTTACCACACTTAAATCACAAATGGTATTTGGTCCTCTCTTGCTAAAGGTTGCCGTTGCCACATGTAATTAGAGAGAGCAGTCGGACACCATCCAATTCAGACACCTCTGGATTTTTTCCTATTTTGAGAAGATGAATAAAGATTGTATTCGGCCATGAAGATTGTGTGTTTCTTCATTACAGAAGTGTAGCAGGACTCTTGGCAGCCCAGTATGCCTGGGCTGTGAAAAATAATTAGGGCAATTTTAAAAAGTTTTTTTCAAGTATAAAATTTGGGGCTTGGTTTGTTCACTAATCGTTACATTTTTTTTTTTCAGATGTAAACAAATCATTGTTATGAACTACTCAAAGCAAAAGCCCTACTTAAGAACTAAAGCCTAGGGCACTGACATGCAAAGCTTATGTTTCTGTTAGATGGCCATGGGGAACACCCAGCGTTAGTTACAAAACATGTATGCTTGGTCTTTAGTTTATCTACAAACTGAAAGGATGAAAGGTTTAGTCAACACGTCAAGTTTGAGGGTCAAATCTCAGAACTGTGATTTGGAATGCAAATTTACACACACAGTTCTAGTCTACTAATCAAGAAGTATTTAACTATTCCTTATTCTTGAGCACAACACAGTATTTGGCCACCACCTATTAATACATATACCAAATAGATATTCTATAGTCTATCCTAAAAATTTAGCACCTTCATGCATACACTGCATACCTACTAGCTCTGGCCCTGTATGTAAATATGTATATATATGTATGTATGTATGTATGTATGTATGTATGTATATATGTATGTATGTATATATGTGTATATATGTGTATATATGTGTATATATGTGTATATATATATATATATATATATATATATATATATATATATATATATATATTTATATACATACACACACACAAAATCAGTATTGTATGATAGTATTTTAAATTTAACTAGATAGTAAGTTTAAACAACTTGATATTGCTCACATTCTCTTTATTTTAATATTCAGTTTACAATGCTAAAATAGTCTGTCTTCATCAACTGATACCTACAATATATTTATAACATATTTTATAAATAAAATTTATGAAGTAGCTTTAAACAAGAATGTTGTATGATAAAATTATTAATGTATATGATAAATAACATACAATGAAAGAACATGTAGAGAGTCTTGAAATAATAAGCTATTAATTATGTTAAATCTGTAATTGCATTTGAAAATTTTTAATTTTATGTACAACATAGGGAATCAAGATTTAAAAGCATTCTCAAAACAGTACATGCTTTTTCCTCCAAAAACTTCAATGAAACATCTTAATGGGATGGTTTTTATTTATGTTTTTATTTTTATTTATTTATTATTATTATTATTATTATTTTTTTTTGACTGAGAGAGAGGTTCAAACCATGCTATGTGTATATATGTAAGCATGGGCTACATATATACGCATATGCATATATATATATATATATATATATATATATATATATATATATATATATATATATATATACTAAAGTGTCAGGGAAGAATGTAGGGAGATGAAGAATGTTGTATACATATATTATACATTTAAGAGTTTCAGTTGGTAATGGCAGCAATCTTGTAACTGGTAGGTAGTGGGATCAAAGCTTGAGTCAGTAAAGATCTATCATGTTTATTAATAGCAGCAGAAGCATGTAAATTATGTTCTTGGTTACATCCTCCAAATTTCTCAAACAATGCCTCTGGAGGTGGTAGGTTAAGTTTGAGGTATTCTACTTGCTCCCTACTTCAAAATGACAAAGATCCACTTTTGAGGTTAGGTCAGTTTTTAGCCCTCGTGATTCCATCTTTAAAGGGAAGCTGCATATTACCCTTAGTCTTAGATCAGTTGTATATCATAATAGGGTGTATAAGATCTGGTGTAGACTTTCCTACACCAGGGGGATGAGTAACAACATATATGCAAGGGTTGGTATATAAATTTTGACATATGAGTTAAAGAGGTAGACCCTCATAGAAAATTTCTTACTATGCCTCCAATGTGTGTGTGGTTATTATATATATATATATATATATATATATATATATATATATATATATATATATGTACACACACACATACACATGCTGCTTGGGCAATAGAGAATAATTCTGCTAACTATATATTTGATCATACTTACAATTGAAATATCATCTAGGATCAGACCAAACTGTGAACCTCTTTCAGTAAGTTCCTCAGAAACCTTCTGAGACACCAACTCTCTCTGTGTAATCATTTCACTTGCATCAAATTGTGCCTGAAAAATGTTAAAAAAGAATTAAATGTACAATGTTAGAAAAATAATAAAACAAATATATTCAAAACAACTTCATTAATGTTTCAATGCATTTGGCATGGTTGAAATTTTTTTTAACAATAGATTTCTTACAAGGTGTCTACTGAACTGGTAAAAGTAATTAACTGACATTGTGGTAACACTTTTGAAGAATATTACTAAGATATTTCATTTTTAGAAAATATTAATCTAAAATCCACACACACACACACACACACACACATATATATATGTGTGTGTGTGTGTTACAATAGCAAAAAACTACTTAATTTTAACTTTTCAGATATAAAAAAAAAAATTCAAACTATCTAAAGTTAAAAAAAAAAAAACTATTAGTATTAAAATTATTATGACACCTTTGAGACAAAAAGTGAATAAAAGCAATAAATTACCAATATTTAAATTCAAATGTTTTCAAAACAGTTTTATACATTTTTCTTAAAATCTTAAAAGTAACACAAATGTTATGAAGAAAAAAAAACTGTTTAATTTTCTTGACACACCATTATTTTCTCCTATAAATCAAAACAGTCATAGCTGTTATTTTCCTATTGCATACAGATAATATGATAATTAAATTAAATAGGTATTTATCCTGTTTATTTTTGTTTGATTAAATGTCCAAAGATAAATAATACTTTAAGTGCTTCTAATTTCCTATGTAGGGAAAAGAAACACCCATTATGTATAAGAAATCCCATTGATTTAATTTTTTAAGTTAAGTTAAAAAATTACAATTAAAAAAGGTTAAGTTTGGCAGCTATTCTGAAATTTACATCATTCAGCATCAGATATGAATAAAGTTCCAGGAAAGGACGATGTATGAGTGGAAATTCAGTGAACTGAGTGAAAACTGTTTATAACTACTTTTTGCATTAAGAAAATAAGTCAGAGAAAGGTTTATTTTTGAGAAAATAAAAATTTTATTTTCAATGACTTCTATGATTTAAATAAGAAAATTTTTTATTTATAAATAGAGACATATGCCATATTTTCCGTTTTAAAAATAGCCAAGAAGTGGTTTGGATTGGTTTGGAGTGCTACGGTCTACTTTTTGCAACACGAGGGCTAATGAGACCGGGACCTACAGCTTAAAGCCGATTCCGAACAGCTACGAACATCCATGCCACAGTGGGATTCGAACCCACGAACTCCGGAACCGAAGGCCAGCACCCTAACCAATCGGTCATCGTTCGGCTAGCCAAGAAGTGGGGAGGACTAGTTTATTTTGAACATTAAGTGCTACGTGTTGGGTGTTAAACTTTTTTTTAACTATCCTGAAGCAGATACAGTATCAAATTTAAAACAATTATTTAAAATATCACACTTATTAGATACTGTAATTCAGTAACTAATGGTCTGTAATTAATGGTATGTAATATAGTCATGATATTAAACAAAGGTACCATGTTCTGCTAATTTTTAAAAATTAAACACCTTACATTATGTACATTATAAAGAAAATCAAATAACTCAGTTGATTTTTCTAGCCGAAATTAGTAAATATATTTAGGTACTGCCTATATCTTTCAATTTCATCTTTAGAAATAAAAATTTAAAAAGGAATTATATTTTAGGTAAAACCTAATGTATCATTAAGATCTTTATGTGAAAAAAAAAGTTATATTATCAATTACTTACCACAACAGCTTTTAATACTTCATTTGTTATAGAAGGAAGCACTCTTTCGTCATAATCACCACCTAATGTCATATATATCTTAGGAAGCTGAGAGGCAACAGGACGAAACAAAATCCTAAGTGTTATGTTTACATTCTGCAAATCTGAAAGAAAAAAAAATACCAACTAGTTAGAACTCACATATCCAAACCTATAACATACATTTCATATTATAATAATATGAGGTAAAAGTTAATACAGTTTTAGTAAATATCTAGGTATTTCCTAACTGCAAAGGAATATTTTAAATCTTATCCTTTACATAAAATTTATTTTAAAATTGTTTTATATGATTATAAATTTATTTAAAGTAGAATAAATACAGCAACTATGTAATTTTTCATGCTTTAGAATACTTAAAATGGAGGTCTAAGTACATCCTGCAAAATTTCTTTTCTACTTCAGTATTCTTATTTTACTACATAATAATTTAATTTTCCCCATTACTAACTTCATATAGCAAAAATAACTAAAGGAAAAATATTTATATATGAATGTGTGAATTAGACTTGAAAACATGCTGCATATAAATAATTTACTTGTGTTTCTGAAGAATAGAAAGAAACATATTTGGTACAATTTTGAAATTCACAGCTATTTTTTTTTAAATAACAAACTTAAGGAAAAACATATAGGTGAGAAAGTAAAATAATTAGCAGTGGTGGGAACAGTTTATAGACTTTCTACAACTATATAGACTTTACTGAAGATAATTTCATTGCAAATGATTGAAATATTTCATAATAAAAGACCAGTAATTTTATTAAACTTACCTTTACTACCAGTAATTACAGGAATGTTTCTTGGTCTTGATCGAACATCAAAAATGATTGGTTTCTGTACCCAAGGAATAAGGAAATGAGTTCCTTCTCCAATTACATTAGGTTTAACTCCAGCAAATCTGTCGAATATAACTGCCCTGTGACCGCCATCAACTGAAAATAAGTTTCTTTATTAAATACATTAAAAGGTATTAAAAATTACATTACTTCTGGAGTAAAAACAGCATAATGTGATATGAGACATTATAGTACTTAAGTTTAAGAAGCATATATTACATCAGTTTCATATTGGCAGCCATTTACAATTTTACTTATTTATTTTAATGTTTTACTGCTCTATGGAGTTTTTCTTCAATGAAATTCAATAATAATAATTAAAAAAAAAAGAGTACACAGTTTAACTTGAAATTCATCGTGTCATATCCTGATATTAGATTAACATATATAGGTGGACATATGTTCATCGGTTGATAAAGGTGACTATCCATTAAACTCCCTCTAAATAATTCTTAAGTTTTATTTTGATAACATTATTAATTTTCAACCATAAATCTATTTGAACAAGAACTAGGGATAGACCTAGTAAAGATGGACTGACTGCGTGGAGGAAGATTTCAAGAAGTCGAAAGCAACCAACTGGAGAACTATTGCTAAGCAGATTTAGAATGGAAAAAGATTCTTTGGAAGACCTTGGCCCACCAGCAGCTGTATTGTCAAAAGAAGAACATTATTAGTTTTAGTTTGTGCTTAGGTCAAGCTGTTCCTCTTGATATTTATAGATATTAATTCATATAAACCCACTTCAAAATCTAAATGTTTGAGAAATAGTTTTTTGTTTAATTTCACTATTTTATGCAACAGTAAAATAATTAATATTAATAACTATAATTATTATAATAACTTTAGTTATTTTGATTAAACTTTAAAATGGATATTTTCTATTTTGATTTTCTACCTTTCCATGTTTATTCTTACATTTAAAAATGCACAAATAGTCATGTATTTTATAATACATTGATTTCCAACTCTTCTAGCAACTAAAATGTCTAAACCTTATTTTAATTAAACTATACATATTATTTCTCCACTGATACTTATTTTCTAGATACAAAATTTTATTAAAATTGGCCAATTATGAAAGTACAACCCACAATTATATGTAAGGTTTTCAATGTGGGCCTCAAGCATTTGGAAGTTAGAAACCCTTGTATTATATACTTACAAATTATAATAAAGAAAAGTGAAAACAAAGTCACAGACTTTACTCTATATAAGAAATCTATTAAGTCTATACAGTGAAAAATAGAAAAATAAGGGCTTTGAAAATATTTAATATACATAATAAACTTACAGAAAAAAAAATACTAAATGCAAAGTTTTGGTTTTTATATTATATTCATATTCCAAAACAAATGTGAACATTCCATAATTGAAAATTTTTCCACTGAAAAATGCATTTTAATTTTTGACATTTATTCTGTACAACATAAAAATTTTAATATGTGTTGTTTCCAATATCTCAAAAGCATTGTTAGTCGTCTTTCTAATCTCAGATTGCAAACCGAGGAAAATTATATAGCTGGAAATATGGTGTACTACTTTCATTTCTAGTTGTTAGTTGATTTGGAGTGCTATGGTCTACTTTTCTGCTATGCAAATGCTAATGAGACTGACTTTTATATGTAGAGAGAATTTAAATTTTGGATAAAAAAGTATCTTCTACACATGTTAGTTAAAGTTAAACAGTTAATTTGATAACCCTACTATATTCAGAATTTGAATCTAGTCTGGTATGGCAGGTAAAAATACATTAGTGTCTTGACAATAAAAATTAGTACTATTATGATTATAAAAAATATTATAAGCGTATACATTAAAAACAAATATTTTAGGCTTGTAAAATTGTGTAACTTGAAAAAGGATATACAAATATTAAGTAATTTCTCAGAAGCATACCAAACATTATGTACATATATAGTAGATAAACCAAGAATTAAAATCTTATAAACAAAACTCATTGTATGTGTGTGTATTCCACTACTTCGCCTAAACTATTGGCTCAATTCTAAAATAAATTAGTATAAATATGCTCTAAATCACTGAAGAAAATACTGTCGACTTTAAAACATTTGAAATTCATTTCCCCCCAATTTTGAGTGTTTTATGTCATTATTTGAAGCATTATTTTTCGCAGTTAAACACAGGTGATTTTCAATTTATAACATCATAAATAGATGAACAAAGCATTGTTTTATAGTGCATATGATGCCATTCCATAATTTCTATCATTTTCCCCGATTAAAAACAGGCAATTTTCTCGATTCATGTAGCAATAAATAGGTGGAAATAAAATTTTCTCTGTCACCTTGAAATCATTTTTAAAATTAAGTTTCCCATTTATTCATTTCTCATTTTATATTATTTAAATCTCTATTGTTGTTTTAATTTCATTTTATATGAAATTTACATATACTGTGGTTAATTTTTCCTTTGATATTGGCATGAATTTAGCATAATTATATAACTATTAATTTTAAATTCAATCCTCAATTATTTTTTATGTTAAATATCAAGTTTAGTCAATATTCTATCAAAACAATTTTAAGTACAATTCAGGGAAGTCTATATAATGATCAAATAAACATCAGTTTATTTTTTTTATGTTAAATTTTTTATTTTCTGCAAAACCACACTGCTTATTTTTGATTTAACAAACATCGGACAGCACTCTTTAATATGTCGAAATGAGCACTGTTGTTATTAAAACTTTTCCTGCCAATTCTATCTCGTCATACGTCAAAAGCTATTACAGTTCCAAATCAATGTAATCAGTTAAGGAATGCTACAGTGTTGATTTTATATTAAACTGTCAAAAAATTTTGAAGTAAATTTGTTTTTTTAAGATACAATTTCGAGGCATAATGTCACTGGTATTAAATATACATATTATTATATGTTTATTTAATTATGTATATTAAAAAAAGTATCATTGAGAATTTCTTTTAATATAAATACACAGAATCAGCAATATTTTTACAGCTTCTCGATACCACAAAATGAGCATTTTCCATAAAAATACTTATTCCGCATATCTTATCATGTGATATGGCAATATAAAACAAAAGACTTTTACATATTTTGGTAGATATTCATGGGATTGTTTTCAATATGTTGGTATGTATGTTCCACATCTCCTAAGCTATTTGCTTAATTCTAAAATAAATTTGAATAAATATGCTTTATATGATAGTAGAATATACTGTCAACTTTAAAACGTCCTAAATTCATTCATTCCCACCTTTTTGGGCATTTTATATCATTATATCAAGCATTTTCCTCAGTTAAAAAGAGACAATTTATCAATTTACAATGCTATAATTGGGATAACAAATCCTTTTTTTTTTAAACCATTATGATGTTATTTATTTTTTATTTTATATTATTTAAATATCATCTGCATAAATGTAATCTGATTTTATATGGAATTCAGTTATTCTACGATTAATTCTTTTGTATTTAGCACAAATCATAGCATATTTATATAATAACTAATTTTAAATTTAATCCTTAATGAGTTTTTAGGTTACAATGAAAAATTTATCAACAGTATTCTATCAACAAAAAGTACAAATTTCAGGGAGTCTATGTCACAAGATAATAAATATCATCTTATTTAGTTATGTTATACATTAAGATATTGTCTATTTGAATATATGTTGCTCTTATAACTACGGTTTATCAAAGTATCCATAAATTTTGGTCAGCATTCATTAATACCATCAAATGAGCATGTAGTACTGTTGATATTAAAACATCTGCTCTTCTGTAATACGGCAAATTTTACTGTGTCCTATTTGATATCTTTAACACATAAGTTCAATGCAAATGAAGTTGCTAGCATATAAACATATATTTTATTATTTTTACTTATATATATTAAAAGTTTCAGTTTGCATGTTTTTTGTATACAATTAAATCTACACTTGATTAGTTGTACAGTAAATCTTGATACCTTGAAATTAACAGATTCAATATTCATACCATTTTTTCCCATCCTATCACATAAAATCACAGTATAAGGCAAAAGAGTTTTATACATAGATGTGGATATTGTAAATTTAGACTTCTTTACAAGATTACTCATTGGCATCAAAAGAAGGAAAGAAGCCTTCTTGCCAGGGTTGTAATTTTGACTGGTCAAAACTGATTTTGACCAGGACACTGGATAAAAGTGGTTTCAACCGTCCAAAACTGGTCAAAAATTGTCAGAAATGGTCAAAATTGTTGAAAATATTTTTAAATGGTTTTAATTTTAATATATAATATCTTTTGCACTTAGAAGTGACTTTTAATAAGCAATAAAAATAGTTGTGAAATTAAACAAAATATTACACTAACAAGTTCATGAGACTTAACATGCTTATACAGTATAAGAATGTTTGAATGTTAAAAATGAACCATGCACATGCAATTGTAAAAATGTAATCCAGTTGCAGCAAAAAACATAAAATACACTTAGATCTGATGTCAGGTGGGCAGCAATGAAGAAGGTTAAATAAAATTTGTTGATTTTACAATACATCTAATGAACTGTTGCCAGCTGTTCATCTATAGAAAGATTATTTTCAAAGTTTGGAGTAATCCAAAATAAATTACGAAATCGTTTAAATTTAGAGATAACTACAAAACTTGTTACTTATAACCATTTTTTGAATTCAACATAAATTACATATAAAACAGCTTGTATAAAAAAAATAAGTAAAACTTTTTTTTTTTGTATTTTGGTGTTATGTTATATTTGGTTTTTTTTGCTGGTCTTATTTATATTATAACATCTTTAACAAATGTAACTTGCCATTATCATATGTCAGTAAACTGTTTGATTAGTATTAAATATATTGAAAAGTGAATTTCAGTGGTCAAAACTGGTCAAAATTGATATTGACCAGGATGGTTAACACTGGTTTAAACCCCCATGGTTAAAATCAATACAACCCTGCTTCTTGCCAATTCACATGTGTAACCAAAAGCAAATTTTTGATATTTCTCACCAAACCATATACAGTTGAGAGTCAAATATTCTATACTATCAGATTGAATCTGATCCAGTTAATGAAAAGTCAGATATTTACATCTTATCCAGGTTCAACTACAGTTTAATGGAAATTGAAGCATAAGAATTGAATATGATTTTAAATATGCATATAATAGAAATATATTTATTTGCCCAAGACTTTAACTGCTATGTGTAGAATTTACAGAGTAATATATGAAAAAAATATCTTTAATTAAATGTAATATACTAAATTCCTCATAGTGAATTTCTTCATAGCACGAGCACATTTACTAGTTTGCTAAATATACATCAAGAAGTATATATAATCAATTCTTTTATATTAAACATTACTTCTTTTGCATTTTCAATTTTATACTTTTAAGCTCATAAAAGCTAATTAAGACACTTTGGAACATTTTTGCAAAGCAAAAGTAAATAATAATAAAAATAAAAAAACTAATATTATTGATATATAAGTATTAATATGATTAAAAATGTATAAATTATAAATTTCACAATTATTTTTAAAATATATTTAACTTATTTTATAATAAATAGGAAAAACTAAGGTAAATATTGGAAGCAATATATAAAAACAAAAATAGTTTTCTATTACCTTTCAATCTTTCCAAAGACCAGTTCTGAATATTTTATAAGCTTTCATCTTACTATTGTAAAATTCATAATTTTGAATAAATTTCAACATTAAAGTTAATAATATTTTTCTTTCACTTTAATAAATTGATTAAAGATGATACTGCTACACATTCACTATCCTTTTAAAACTGGTTTTCTTTTTTAAATCTTACTATTTTGCCTTACAAACAATCATTTCCCATAAGCATGTAGCATACCTTTTGACATAGATACAATATATGCTTTGGATAGTGTAAATATAATGAAATAGTTTAATAAGTTTATATAGCCTGAGCTTGTGAATTGTTTCTCATATGCTCTAGTTAATACTCAACCCTATAAGTTGACACTACACAGTTAAGCATTAGTTTTTAAAAATATAAAAAAAAAAAATATTAAAACATTTTACTTACTAGATAAAGTAAAATATATCAATAACATAAAATAATTATCCAGTTCAAAAAGTTCAAAACAGAAATTAAAAAGAAAATTCCTACCACTATATATTTCTTATTAAAAAAAAACATACCTGTGTATAAAGCAGAATTTACAACTCCTCCAGCAATAGCAAGGCCTAAACCTAGTCTTCCAATATTATTAAATAGCTGGGCAGCCATTCTTAAGAATTACCTTTAAATACAAATTTAAATCATTGTAGTAAAACGATAAATTATTCATTAGTATTCATTATTAATATAAGTAGAAAATGCAGCATCTTACAATGTTTTGTCAAAAAACCATAAACTTATGGCTTTTATAGTTTAAATATGTTGAGGATTTCATCAAGTAACCATTTCTCCAAAAATGTCACACACTCTCAAGTTTATTACACATTAAAGATGATGAATAAGAATTTTTTTTAATGACAATTGTCAGTAAAAACAGCATGTTAGATATTAGCATTTTATAAGAGGGTGAAAGAATATTACTTTTACATAACAGTATGCTGATTTATCAGTTTATATTTTAGAATCATAGAATGACATTCTTTTAAGACAAAATTACTTAAAATTTATAACACTTTTATAATTTTCAAAGAAAATTGTTAAGTATTATTTAATGTTTTAGGTATTTCATGAATGCAATCAAGTAGATCTTTTATAAAAGCTTTAAATTACAGAACTCAAACTCAGTAAAACCCTAACATTTTAATATAAACTGCATCAAACCAAATATTTTGTAGGATGTTAAGTCTGAGAAACTTTCCCTATTTCTAGTAATTTCATAATCAACACTGTCAACAACCAAAAAGTTGCCAAAAAAAAAAAGCTTTAGCCTTATACATAATCTGTACCAAATAACTTGTTGTTCATACAAAACAAATCAGGGTTGGCGTGATTTAAATCAGTTGAATTTTTTGAAAAAATTATTGATTTAAATAATTTTTTTTCACTTCATTAAAAACCTATATTCCAAAGACAGGAGAATTAGGAATCAGTCAGGACAGTAATACCAATAAGTAAATAAGTGTAAATAGATAGCATGTGCTTTCCGAGATTTAGGGGTTATCAGAAAGTATGTAATAGGGGTAGTACAATGATTATGACTGGTCAAATTCATTTTATGTAATGGAAGGTAAAGAGAGTATTACAGAACTTGAAATCCAGTTTGTCTACCAAATAACAACAGCCGTGACTTTATCTGCTAGAATGGAAAGACAGTTTTCTTCTTTTGGTATTGTTCTTTCTAGCCTACATAACCAATCAGGAGTGGATAAAGCATCAATATAATTGAAATTATTACAATTTGTTTTTTTAAATTAATAGTTTGCATTAAAAGGATATTTAATTAGTTCTTTAAATTTACATCTTATTTAGTTTGCACTATCCAATTACAAAATAATGGAATGTATTTAGATTAAAATTTATATATTTAATTTTAGGTAATCAGAGTGTAGAATATACTAAATAGTTAAGAAGTTACTTCTTATAACAAACTATTCTATGTATATGGCAAAAAACATAAAAACAACAATTAAAATTAGTATTCAGAAAAAAATCAAAGAAATCCGATTTAAATTTTTAAAAAAAAATTATTTTTTTTTTCAACCCTGAAACAAATTACTTATTGGAAAATATTTAAAATTAACTTTTATATGTAAAACATGTCTTATTGGCTACTTTAGTAACTTTTACATGAATACTTAGAAGTGAAACAAGAGGATATATTAATATCATGTTTTAAAAACAGTATGAAATGTCATAGCTATTGAGAAGAAGCACTCTTAATTTTAAGTCAATTAACTTCATTCTATACTGCACAGTAAACTTTAGCTCAACCAGTTAAAAGATTAACTTAAAGACTACGATGATTTGTAAATTCACTTCCTCGCTTAGAGTACAAATTTCAATATTTCTAAACTTTCCTTAATTATCAATCTGTAACATGGAGATCACAGTTGCCCCCGAAACAGAATGTGCCAAAAACTGTGAAGCATGTCGCAGAACAACTGGCTCCACTGCAGAACAATTTGCGAAAAAACTTTTTTGCAGAAAAAGAATTATTTTTTTTATATCAAACTTTTCTTAACTGGATTTTTGATGCAATTGATCATTCTCGGCAAAATAGAACGTTATTTTAAATGAAAGATATATTAATGCAAGCTGTTAATCAATTAAAACCAGAGATGCTTAAATTTATCAATTTCTTCATACACATATCTATTCCTATATCAGAAGCTATTTACAAATCATGGGGATTAACAATAGAAATTTTTTTTTCTACAGGCATAATGTAAATGGTGGTAATGAAACTAGTATTGGGACAATTGATAAAAGAATGTTTATTTTTTGCAACAGACATCCACCAGGACACAGATCAGTCCAAAAATTATTAAAAACTTCCCTTGCATTAATGTTTGGGCCAAATTATCAGTCCCATTTTTATTATCGTAGGGATATCTCAAAATATCTGACATCAAACGTAATTGACAGGACAGTAAATTCTATGTTAATGTCTTGGTTTTAATACAAGTATTTTTCTAAATTTGAGGTGGCACTGTTTTATTGAATATTTTTATTTATATATATTGGTAAAGATGAAAATATACCACAATAAGAATAATATTGTAAGAAAGTAAATATATGATAAAATAAATATATCTCCTGCAGAGCATTTTTGATTATCTGAAAGCTTGTTGCAGAACATTGAAAAGTATTTTGCTGTGGGGACAGTTGCTATTTGGTACAATATCAAATTATTAATATACAGTAATATTGTTTCTGTACCATAATTTGGGCTAAACTGTTTATGTATCAATGTGATTCAAGGAAAATAGAAAATCTTTATGATGATGTAAGTTTATAACTTTGCTACCATTTAGCAATAACTGTTTACAGATCCTCAAAATGAGCAATAACATAAGATATCAGGAATATCAGTTTTTCTCTTATTATATATATTTATTGTATAAAACAGCATAATTCAGGAAAATATTTATACTACCTTTAAAAACCTACACGAAATTTTAATAAGTAAAGAACAAGTACATTTATTAAATACCCAATACTCTGATATCATGAATTATCAGAAAATTTCTTTTAGAATGATTAGCTCAATACGTAAAATTTTTTTAAAAATATAATCTGGCTTGTGAGAGACATTAACACTCATTTGGGATCTTATGTAACACTTATAAAAATTAACCATTTATAAATTGTGATGAAATACCGGCAACCAATGTCGCTAACTTACATAAAAATAAAATCACATAATGTACGATAAAAAAGTGTAAAACAATAACTAAATGAATACATACTACGGACATATATAAAAGATAGTAACGAAATTTAAAAAAAAAAAATTGATAATAAAATTAATTTTACCTTAAATACCACGCGAGGACGGGATACACAAAGTTATTAAGAATTGCCACATAATAAAAACTAATTCTTATTTTATACTTTTATTCTGTTTTTGTAGAAATTAAAAAATAATTGCTGTCTATTTCTCACATTATTATATAGTATAAATAATTTCACAAGAAAACTTTTTTCATTTGATTATTATCCAAATATTTGTTTTCGATCTTATGCGTTTTTGTGACATTTACATGATTCCAACTTCTACTTTGATCCATAGTTTATTTTTTTTCGTTAGAAGTACGTCGATGATGCTTTACTTCAAGTGGTCATCTGTCCAATTTTATTTAAATTTTTGTGCTCTCCTTCACTATTCTATATTTTAAAACCTTTTCCCTAATATTTGCAATTGAAATATGATTACATCTTGTTGATTTGTAAACTAGTTATGATAATGTGGACAAATAAATATTCCTTTCGCTATTTCACTTTTTTCATATTTTATACTGGAATTACAATTTTTAATAATTCAGCATGTAAGAAAAATAATCTTTTTTACAATCTTTTCTTTAGTTTTTGTTCTATGTGATTGTACATTGGTCATTTTCTCCATGTTCAATATAAGTGCAATTATAGACTTGATTCTCTTAGACTAATTTCTTTTCCTCTTCTCCCCTGTTTTTAAATTTTAATTCATTACCTGCTATTTAAACTGCAAATGTTTCTTATAAGCATTTTCATTTATTACACTGTGTGCTAAATTTTTGTAGTTTGTTAGGAATTGCTTAATTCCACAGGTTGTTTTACTACCTTTAAGAGAACCAATTCATCAAAATAAAGTACTATAATTCAGACTGATTATTTTAATTTATTTTGCCAAATAATTGGGCATCATTGTTTATTAAAGGACTTATAGAAATATTTTGTATTTATTACTATTACTTTAAATGTGTTTAATTATTTAGGCATGGTAACTTTTACATTTTTATTCTTCTAGATTAAAATGACTTTTAAAATAACTAAATTATTATAATTTGTTTAGGAATTTTTTAAATATTCGTTGTTCTAGGTATGATTTATTCTCATTTTTATCAAGGTAATTTGATAAAAATAAATTTCAAGTCTTAATTTTAAAGCATCCAATATTAATTTACAGCTACACTCTAAAAGTAGTTAAGAAATGTTAATTTTTAAAAATTAATGTAACATCATGAAAATGATATGTTCATTAAATAGAAAATAGAAAGTTCAAAAGATTACAGTAATATCTAACATCACTTCATAGTAAATATTAATATCCTCAATAGTGCATAGTAGAAATTTACAATAAATTTTTATGTTAAAGGTGTAAAGATATGGAAGCTTATATGTTTAATATTATAAATTTTATTTCAAGCATTAACTATTTGTTTCTAACGAAAGTAATATTTTATTATTTTTCTTTTACTAGTAAAGTTTTCGAATGGTTTCTGATAAAATTTCAAATTAACTTTTTGTGTTCTTGAAAAAAATTGGGCTTGATTGTATAAAAGCTGATATTATGTCTTTGATTTTAGATGGAGTAACAACTTCAAAAAATGCATCTCGTTATTCATGCTATAACTGTGATGGATCTTGTCAAAAGATCAGCATATGTGATAATGCCATAGTGGTATGTAAAATAGGTTTTTAAATAATTTTGGCTTCTGAAACATATTTTATGAGAAATATTAAAGTAATATTTTAATGTTTAAGTTGATGTATTTTTTTTACTTCAGGACTGAAAATGCAGTTCAGGGCTCTTGTTTTTTGGTAATATTGTTTAGTAACAATAAAGCTAACATGCCACTTAAGATGATGACAATGATCTGCAAGAGCAATAAAAAGCATAAACTGTATAAGTATTAAAATAGTAAAAAATACATTATAGATAAAATTTATTCACATATTGTGCCAAATTTTAAAATTATGAATCTATGGAGAATAATTTTAAAATTTTCTTAAACTGAAATTTAACAGAAAGTATGAGTACTTATTTTTTTTTTATAAAGCAATGAAAATACAATAAAAAGCACTAACTAGGAATATTTAAATATTTAAAATAGTATGCTAAAATTTTATACATTTGCCAGTCTATTAGAGTATAGTTTTTAAAATTATCTAAAAAAAAAAAACTTGCATAATTGGTTATGATACATATAGGTAAAGTATCAAATTCTGGGGCACTTTAAACTGCAATAAAGCTGACTTCAGGATATTTTATTACTGAAGGTGTAATTTTTTGTATCCCCCCGTTTTTTTAGATATATAAAATTTATGCAAATATTTTCTTCTTCAGATTGAGATAAAATAATTATCTAAACAACCCAGATTTGGTGTTATAGATAATTTTTCTTAGTAACATAAAAAATTCTAAGCAGTTATTAGATTTTATTTAACTGAACTAATTTGGTTCTACATAAAAGCTTACATAAGTAAATCAAAAACAGACTATTTTTTAATTTTACAGTACAATAGAATTTGTTAAAATATTAAAAGCTTACCTAACATATTATTACTGTAAAATATAAAATATCTATTATTTTCAACTTTATACCTTGTTTTAGTATTTTTTTAAATTTATGTATAATAATAAATTAAAAATTAAACAAAATAAAAAAAAATCACTTTTACTTTTAAAATTTATTTTCTTTTAGTAATTTTTCTTTATTTGTTAAAATATTAAAAGCTTACCTAACATATCATTATTACTGTAAAAAATCCAATATCTATTATTTTCAACTTTATACCTTGTTTTAGTATTTTTTAAAATTTATATATAATAATAAAATAAATATAAAAAAAATAAAAACAAATCACTTGTACTTTTTAAATTTGTTTTCTTTTAGTAAGTTTTCTTTATTGCAAAGCTTTGTAGAGCACTTTATATAGGCTTCTTACATAAATAGGAAACATGAAGTGTCTAAAATAAATGATAGCAGTCTGTGGGACTGAGAGCCTGGTGATGAAAGGGTAGCAGTTTGTGCTCCCAAGGTACAGGTTATTGACAGTAAGAGAAAAGCACATCATTACTTATTGTATAATACCCATTCTCTCTAAATTTATAAAAAAAAGTTTAAAAAAATTACTTTATATTCAAATTTTTTAGAAACATATGCCGTAGCTGTCTCAAATTTATAGTTACTGGTTGTGGAATGCTAAGTATGCCAAAATAAAATGTAATGAGTAACTCTACAAATATACAATAATCAGATATGAGTTCATTAAACTAAAATATATATGAAAACTTTATAAAAGATTATCTTTAAAAATGTTATGAAGATGATTATAAATATTATGCTTTCAAATTGCAAAAATAAATGGGAAAATATATTTATCAGATTTACATTCATAATTAAATGTATGATTAATTGAAATTGAAATATGTGTACAGATTCATAGAAATAAGCTAATTAAAAGCAGAATTTAAATTAAACTGAAATAATTCTAGATTAAAAATTCTAGATAGATAATTTAAATTCTAGATTAAAAATTGAACATGATACTATGTTTGCAAATACTGTAGGAATTGGGATTCCAATTGGGCTTAAAACTGCATTTACAAACACAGTATCCATTATAATCCTTTTTCTCTTTTAAGACATTGTGTTCAAGTTTTAATGCAGATTTAAATTTTGCTTTTTAATTATCTTAATTTTTGTGTATTTAATAAATAAATATATATATAATATGCATACATAAATTTATTTTTGTTGTAACTTAAAAGTGGATGGTAGTTACAAGAATATTTAAGATTTTACTTTTATTTAAAGGGAGAAGGTTGCAGCATTTATAAAAATTAGGAAGATATTACACTTTTCTTATACTGCTTAGTATGACCTGAGACTTATTTGAGGGGGGGAGATTTTTGTGTGTGGGACCATGGATGTTCTCAATATGCTTTCATATCTTCCCCCTTCTTGAATTAATTTAAATTTTAACATTCCTTTTCCCCTTATTAAAAAGTATTCTAAAGTTGCAATAATTCTTATTTTTAACAGATCTGAATGAGTATATTGATCAGAATGGCACCGTTGGTATCTCGTGGAAAAGATGTTATCGCCCAATATTCAGAAAAAGTTCCTTAATATGCATAGAATTTGTGATTTTAAGTTGCCATAAATGCTTTTATTAATTTGACTACAGTAAAGTCAAAATCATTTAGTCAGCTTAAAATTTCAGATAGATATAAAGGAGCTGAAAGATACCAATATTTATTTAAGCTCGTTGTTAAGGTAACTTCGAGGGAGTTTCTAATTGATAATGGATCTTGTACATTATATACTGTGATTAATGTATAAATTAAACAATTTTTAATAGTTATATATTTTTTCTTTTAAAATTGTATAAACTACTTGTTGTTGTTAATTAAAAGGGATAGGTTGATACACATAATACAAAATAAGTTTAAATAAAATTGATAAGATTTAAAGTTTCTTTGGGTTACTAAGAAAATGCTGATATCTTTGACATCTTTAGAGATATTCATTTGAAATTTTCTTATAATTTGCACTATGTATTTGGCCATTAAATTATGCAAATATAACATATCATTTTTACATGTACTGTTAAGAATAATTTATAGGTAGCCACAGATCTGGAAAAAAGTAAAATATTGGAGAATTTGAAAAAGACTGGAATATTCATGGAAATATCAGAGAATTCATATGAGATTCTGGAATATCATGATCTGGATATAAATCAAATTGTTTTTAAATTTTTAGAGCAATCAACTTTTGTTTCCTTATTAATTTACAAGGATCTAGAAATAAGAACCATAGGAAAATGCAAAATTAGGGGGCTAAAACTAAGACTAAACTCCTCGGTTCAACAGCCCCAAGGGGCCAGGACTTAAGACCAAGGGCCCTGGGGTGCCCTTGGTCTTATTTAGTACAACAGACATTTTCTAAAAGTGGGCACTGGTTGTCTCTATCCTAAATTTTGCTACAGAGAGAGAAGAAAAGCAAAAGAGACCTTCATAAAAACACGACTGCAACATTAGTATTTGTGATTAGCAAGATTAACATTCCAGTAGTATGTAGGATGCTATAAAGGTTATATTTATTTCAAAATTTAATTATGCTAGCAATATGAAGAATTTCAAAAAATGAAACAACTTTGTTTCATAAAACAAATAGAACATTTTATTATATTTATCTTCATGTGCTTAAAACATACCACTTTATTTGACGATTAATCCTTGTACCGAGCTAAATGGAAAGTAACTGTATTTTTTACAAGATTATTTAAAGAGAATCAAGGTGCTTATAAAAATATAAATATCAAAGTCTGATCTTTTATTAATTTTTAGATATCTGAGATTTGCTGTATTCATATAGTAAATAATCATTGATTGCCGATGGCTGCTAATTTTTCATTAATGATGAGGCAAACCTATCGATTTGTTCATCCCAAGTCAGTTGTAAGGCAGGAGCTGTAAAAAATACTCACACCCCCACAGAAACATAAAATCTGGTGTCAAAGGGTGACTGCTTTTCTATTGCCCAAAACTGACAAGGACTGTTAAACTCCAAAAGCAGTCCCTGTTGTTGAAAATATATTGTGACATAATGAGCCCACCACATTCTTGAAGAAGATCACCGAACAGTACTAAAGTGAACCAAAATAAACTTATGTATATATTTTTAGTTTCAGCTTCAGTTTTCATACTGTAAGAGTAACAGGGTTTCACTTGAATTTTTTAAATTTTATAATAGTTTATAATTATGTTTTTATGTGCATTTATTCCCAGGATATCTGAGAACAAAGTATAATTTCTGGGAATATAAAATGTATAAAAATCTTACAATTTTCTAAATTTCTTGGAAAAAACTCCTAATCCAGAATGGAGGCTGTGTGCAAAGCATGTAGTTCTTAAGTAAAGTCTTAGCTACAATTTCCTTAACTTTCTTGCTAGAAAAGTTTAGGAAGATTGATTGAATTGGCTAAGAAAAAAAGATATTTGTTTAGTGATGACGATTAAAGGTTACCCAGATTGCTATGAATTATGTCAATAATGAAAATATAAACATGAAGGATTGAATATTCAATGTTAATTTTTAAACACAGGTTGAGACCATTACTTTTATGTAATTCCTTCATGTTCTTAATTTATTCATTTTTTCCCATGGAGGCAGTTCATTTCCTTAAAGATGTAATTTCTTATACTGTTTTCATACATAGCAGTTTGAATCATTTTACTATAGATGTTTTGTAAATTAATAAATTTTATGGAAAATTTTCAGAATCTTAGATTGGATGTATGATTATATAGTAAAAAATTATTATGAAACATTCATCTAACTAATAAACTTGTATTGTGAAAATATTCGTAACAAAGAATTTGAAAAGTTTAATATCTCAAACAACTATTTTTAAATTTATTTTTTATTTTCCTAGATTTGTTATTTCTAATGTAACTGATAATTATTTTTATTCTAGTGCTATAGTTACAGTGTCATTGATGCATATGGAGTTCCAAGTTATCAGAAAGGATGTATGGACAGAAAAGATTTACAGTACTTTATGTGTAACTCCAAGGAACATGCACCTGATAAGCCTAATACTGGACAGTACAGCGGTTTATGTTGTCGGGGTGATTTCTGTAATAATGGGTCATTTCCTGTTCTTACTCCTCGTGTATTTTCCTGTAAGTGATTTTGTACTTAATGCAGTCAAAAAAATTAATTACTGACATTAAAAAAAAAATAAGCAGAACTCTTTTTTCAGGGTTCTCACAGTCCTTAAAAGTCCTTAAGAACTCCTTAATTTTAGCTTTCATTTTTAAGGGCTTTTAAAACTCCTTAATTTTTGTCAAAGGTCCTTAAAAACTCCTTAATTTTTAAATTTGAATGTGATCAATTTCTCTATCAAAGCGATCCACCGTTGTCACGTGATTTCCTATCAGTTTTCGTATGGAACAGTTTTTTTAGTTACTTATTATTTGACTAAAAAATAATCTTTCGCATACTGAAAAGCTTAAGTCAGCTGCCCTTTCCTAATAGCTAACAGTCATGCAGATTTTAATTAAGCAAAGCACGGAGGTAGGGGGGGATGTTGTAGATATTTCAGTTACTTATGGAAATTTAATTTTTCTTGCATTGAATGTAATAGAAAAGTCTAAAACTTTCTTCTCTTCCAGGGAACGTCAAGTATAATCAGCTAGTATATACATACATACATACATACATACACACACATATATATATATATATATATATATATATATATATATATATATATATATATATATGTCATTTTTAAATCCTCAGAAAGTACTGTTTATAATGTTGTTTTTATTCACAATTTATTTCTAGTTTGATCACTCAAAAAGCTTTAGATGTACATTTTTCAAAATTAGTTTTTGTCAAATAGATTTATGTTATATTAAATTTTAGGCATTTTTAAAAATTCTGAAATATTGTAGGGCATTTATTGAACTTTTCTTGTCTGGATCATAATCATTAAAATAGGTTCCTCAGGAAATAGGGTTTATGTTGTTATGTCGTGTATTTCAAGTAGGTCCTTATAAAATGTTACTTTGGTCCTTAGAAAGTAATTAATTTTTTTTCTAGAAAAACAGTGGGAACCCTGCTTTTACTTTTTATAAATATTTTCTAAAACTTTCTATTTAAACAGTTGTAAACTTTCAATGCACTTATTTAAAAACAGTAATTTAGTTAGGTAGACATTAAGAGAAAATGTTAATAAATATTTCTAATAACTTCTGATGTTGAACAAGTTAGCGTCAGAATTTTAAATGTTATCAATTTCCTGAATATCAAATTTTTTATGATTATATTTTTTTTCTATCTGTATATATTTTGATGAACATTATGCTGAATTTATTCTTCATGGGATGCATACTAATACCTTGGTTAATATTATTTCTGGTAATGGATCTATGATATACTGTAAATTTTCATTTAATTTATGATCTCATATAATTTTCAGAACTTTTTCAAAAGCTAAATTAGAGAATTGGTCTCATAAAGAAACATATTTTTTTTCCTTAGACAAATTTAATTAATAAATCACTAAATATTGCAAAAATTAGCATTTTTTATTTATTTAGTTACTTAACAAAATTCAGTTTATAAAAGTTTATGAAAAATTCACTCTGAATGAAATAAGTTATATTTTATTTTAATAAATAATTTTTCTTTTAAAGTTTTTTATAATATGGATATGTTAGGTTGATTTGTAATGCCACAAATATCCTTTTAAAGTCTATCAAAATCAAATTTCCATTACTGATTCAAGACATTTTATTCCCCAGTCTCAATTTTGTTCTTCATTAAAAATGATGTGCAGCCATGTTACTGTTAGATTATTCAGCAAAGGCAATCTTATAAATAAAAATATGCATATTTCATATGAACATTTTCAATTATTTTGTACAAAAATTATTGTTACATAAAGAATTGAAAGTTATCTTTGGGCGAAATTTACTTCTAGCCTCTCTACCTTTTTTCCCTCCAATTTGAGAATTTCAAATTTTATTTTCAGCAATAATCATTGACATCTGATCAACAATGAATGAAATTTTGATGTGAGAATTAAATTTAATATCAGTGTTTGGTATAAATTCCACAAACAGCAATCAACAAATTCTTTTAAAACCAACCTGTGTAAGTGACATCAAATTTTGTGTATATTGCAGATCTATAATATATTGATACTAGGGTTGGTCATTTTGCCGGCAAAATGGTATTTTTGCCAGGACAGTGGCAAAAACTGGATAAAACTGGCGAAAATGGCAAAATCTAGAAAAATTGGCTGGATTTTAAAAATGTACAAGAAATTAATAATTAATAAATAACAAAATAATAAATAATTTTGTACATAATGCAATTGAGACTTAAATCAGAATATTAATTAGGTGTTTCATTAATATTAATTTTACAATTTAAACAATTTAAAATAATTTTCATTGATGTTAGCAATCAAAATACAATATTTATTTTTGTAAATAAGTTTATATGATGGAGGCATGGGGTAAAAAATATTTTCATTATTTATCAATTTAATATTGTAATGTGTATATATACACATATAAGATATATATATATATAATAAGTACTAAAAACATTTAAATATACCGTTTGTAGGAGAAATAATCTAATAATTACATTAAAAACAACATTGCACATAAAAATTTGCAAAATCAATCTTCATTTTATTATTTTTTTTTTTTGTGTGTGTGTGTGTGTGTGTGTGTGTCTAGGTATAACTTTAGATTTAAATTACTGTTTCAATGACACATTGAATATTCTATGTTAAAAAAACATATGTATCTTTAGATTAGAGTTAAAATTAGTAAAAGTTAAAATAGTTACATCCCCGTAAATAAAACATATCCATTTTTGCCTCTTGGCAAAAATGTATTTTTGCCAGGATGGTTTTTACCGTTTTTTTCACGGCTTTTTCCCACCTTTGGCAAAAATGTGCCAATCCTAATTGATACAAAAAGTTAAATGATAATTTGTTTTTTCTTTGCAGACAGTAACGAATCCTCTTTGGATGATACCCTTAAGACAATTTTGTATATAATAATTCCTGTGGTTGCCCTGTGCTTTGGTGTGGCTGGTCTTATTTTTGGTTTGAGATTTTTGCACAAACGAAGAATGGCATCACTTATGGACCAGAATGATTTAGAACATTTTTATCATGATGATCTTAGAGTAACTGCTGCAGGAGACAGTACTTTAAAGGTATGAATTTTTATTTCTCTCTCTCTCTCTTCCTTTTTCCCATCTCTGGGAAAATTAATTATCAAATCCTGAATTTTGAATGTTATGTACTGTCTTGAATACTTCCTTTTAATAAAGCTCAAAATTTTTGTTAGAATATGTTATCACATATTAATTAAACTTATCATAATTCTTCAACAAATAATTAGATATAATTCTTTTTTATGTAGCTCATAAATTTTTGTACAAAGTGTGATGAAGTATATATTAATTTTTTAGGATATATTTGAACATTCTGTAACATCTGGTAGTGGATCAGGTCTACCTTTGTTAATTCAGCGTACCTTGGCTCGACAGATCACTTTAGCTGAATGCATTGGTAATTTTTCATTACTTTTATTTCTTATTTAGAAAAATAAACATATAAAGCATAGTTCTTATTTGTATCATATTTAATAAAAATATCTTGAACGTTAAATAAGTAAATTTATGCACCCTTAAATTAGAGTAGAACACAATCTTTATCATCGCATAAAGCCTTTACAACTATAAAATGTTTTATCAGGGAATACATCCCACCTTTTGAAAAATATATCTTTAAATGGTATTTAAAAGTAGATTATTAGTATGTTATACACATTTTATGTGCAGACAGATTATGACAAGTGTTGTATTTTAATAAAAAATATTAACTAAAATTATTGGAGAATACATTATGCTTATTTGAGTAGTTATAAGTTAAATTTTGATTGCAATTCCTAGAACTAAAAGCAAGTCATGCAATACACATTTTTTTTTTTTTTTTTTTTTTTTTTTTATAGAAATCAATGTTTACTTTGCAAATTGCTTATACATCCTTTAAGGGCATTTTAAGGCATAATTGGCACAGATTTGTAAATTGAAGTTAATTTTAAAGTGATACCACAAAACCATTTCTAGATCTGTTAATATGAATCATGATCAGCTTTCCTTAAATTATGTATATTTTCAAGAGATACATATCTCATTATTATAATATTTAAAAAAATTACTGGATTTAATTTTTACCCTTTTCTCTATTTAATGTCTGTTTATTAGATATGTTCTTAAAAAAAACCTTTAATTAAGTTCACCTCAGTACCATTAAATAATTTTAGGTAGTTTTAAATATCTGGTAGAACATGGTTTATATTGACCATTGCATAATTATATTTATCTGTGTTAAGATATTCATCATCTACTGGATGGTAATATATCAATATGATTTAATATCATTGTTTAGTATAATTGATGAATCAACCAATTTTTTCATTAGCTTAGACTTTTGTACATGTTATTATACTTGATTAAATACAGTTTATTAAATACAATATGTTGTATATGTGAATATCCATTCATTATTAAATAAATATATAACTTACTTATTTGCAGAGTTTATTTACTTTGAATTTTTGAGTTTTCAACTAGAATTTTAGAAAAATTAAATGTAATGTTCAAATAAGTGTTTTGTTTGAATTTTAGGCAAAGGTCGCTATGGTGAAGTATGGCGAGGTATATGGCATGGAGAAAATGTTGCTGTGAAAATATTTTTTTCCCGTGATGAAGCATCTTGGGCAAGGGAGACTGAAATCTATAGTACCATGATGTTGCGTCATGAAAACATTCTAGGTTACATGGGATCTGATGTCACTTCTGTTAATTCTTGCACTCAACTATGGCTCATAACTCATTATCATGAGCTTGGTTCTCTCTATGACTATCTAAATGCACATACTTTATCAGCACAACAAATGATGGCTATTGTTTTATCTGCTGCTTCAGGAATTGTTCATCTTCACACAGAAATATTTGGAACTGATGGTAAACCTGCCATAGCTCATCGAGACATTAAGGTACATATTTTCTTATTAAGAGCTAATTGTAGATTATAAGATTAAATTTTGTTGTATATATCATATTTATTCATGTACTCTTTTCTTTACAAGAAAAAATTGTCAAAAAGTTGATCTTGTATATAGCAAATCCCAAAAGTTGGACATGCAAATAATTTTCCATATTAATAAACCACTTGCTTTGGGGATTAAATGAATCAACCTCTATTGCTATTTCAATATCATCCTTTAGACCGGTGGTTCTCAAGCTTTTTACCCCACAGAATACCAAATACATAAAACAACAAAATTTCTGAATAAATATTAATTTAGGAGAAACTAAGGGCCTGTTATATATAACTAATTAGACAAAAACATAAAACTAAAATGTATAAATCAGTATAAAAATGTAGATAATAATTACAAAAGGTGGAAATTTTTTTTAAAAAATAAAATGATACATAGATTAAAAGTAGCAGTGGGATGAATGACTTCGTTTTTGACTGTCAGAAATTTTGTTAAACTCTGGTTATATTAAAAGAAAGAAAAAGCTTGAATCTCATATCATGCTCTACATTCAACGTATTCCAGTGTTTAATTTTTTGATAAGGTATATACAGAAAGCCAGTTTTGCAAATATAGGTCATGAAAAATGATAAATCTTTTCAGACAGTAATGTATATTCTCTTTCAAAGGAGACCAGAATTCTGATGCTGACACTGTTTTATAAAGTAATGATATTGAACAGTCCAACTACAGTTCAATAATTTTTTTTTACTCTTTTGAAAAATAAAATAAGGGGGCTTTTTATGCCATGGAATTTTGATCCATAATTGTTCCTTTAAATTTTTCAAATTGCTTGTTATGAAATTATTCCTTCATGGAATCATTGAGAGAACCAATGGTGTTTCAAAATTTCTTGAAAAACACTTGGAGGGTCATTATGAAACACACTTTGAGAAACGCTACATTGTAGTACTTCATTCTTTTTTCAGGTCATTTGAAGGGTTTAGGTTATTTTAAGATAATCATGGGGACTGAAATTGAAAATCTTGTATGCCTCCCATTAAATAAGGTGGCTATGTGAGAAAAAAGTAATCTAATTATATTGCAGAATTTAAGCTGCAAGTAGTTCAGAATGTGGTTGAAAATGGGACCTATGCTTCAAATCAGAAATTTAACATTCAATATTAACAATTAGTGTTGCTAGCACTGTTATATAAAAGAAATGGAATAGGATTGAAACAAAATACAATAATACTAAGGAGTAGATCTTTTCTTTTATTTAGTCTTCTCTCTTTATTTTAAATTTTCTCTTATTTTTTTCTTTATGCATCTTCATTCTTAGTTATATTTTGGGATTCATAAATTAATAAAAATATTCCATATGTAATATAGTTTTTGCCTTAAATTTTTGCTAACAAATGTGCATTATACACAAGTAAATATGGTATATATTTTGTTTGTTTTTCAAAGTAAGTGATTGTTAACTTTTTTTAAAAAGATATTATTAGATTTTGTAACTAAAAAGAAGAAGAAAATATATTTTTAAGATTAATATGAGAATCTAACAAAAACAAAATATTTTGATAATCTGTTTTGATTTTTAAGATACCTTAGTTTAGATTATCAGGGAATATTTTTTAGATTTTAGATATTTGCTGTAAAAGAGAAAGTTTGTTGCTTTAAACTGATATTTGTTTCTATTGTATTTTAAAGGTACAGGTTTGAAATGCATACAATTTATATTAAATTTCACATTGAAATACACTTATTATTGTGGTTATAATTATTGTACATTGTTATGAGTAAATGTTAAATATGAAATATTCTTTCTAGAGCAAAAACATTTTAGTGAAGCTTAATGGAACATGTGTGATAGCTGATTTTGGATTAGCTGTTACCCATACACAGACAACTGGAACTACTAATGTCAGTGAAAATTATCGAGTTGGCACTAAGAGATATATGGCACCAGAAGTTTTAGAAGAAAAAATTAATCCTTCTGTTTTTGAATCGTATCGTAGAGTTGATATGTATGCTTTTGGCCTTGTTTTGTGGGAAGTTTGTTTACGTTGCTTAACTGGTGGTAAGTTTTTTTTTTTTTTTTCAGGATATTGATTTTTTTTTTTTAATTTTTAAATGCTTAAAATTTATTGAATTTTTTTCAGTCAATCTAATGAGTATAAGTGTCAACCCAGATTTTTCTATACCATGATTTTTAATTTC
This sequence comes from Pardosa pseudoannulata, assembly GCA_032207245.1. Taxonomy (NCBI): domain Eukaryota; kingdom Metazoa; phylum Arthropoda; class Arachnida; order Araneae; family Lycosidae; genus Pardosa; species Pardosa pseudoannulata. The sequence goes on from CM063501.1 coordinate 45,624,504, forward strand.
TTATTCATTTTAACAGTAGCATAATTTCTCTGCAAAATGCTAAAAGTTCTTAACCTATTAATGCATAGTATCTCTTAGAGAATTAATTAACAAATAGTGTGTAAATTTTTTTTCTATTTTTTTAAGTGAAAGTATATGTTAATCACAAAAACAAGCCCTCAAAATTGCAAAAGTTAGAGAAATTAAAGTTTCAACATTCAGTATTTCTTTTAGACTTTGCTTTAATTATTTATAATTTTGTCATTTGGATCAATATTTCGCTATTTTTTTAGTCTTGCACATAAGTTAGCTTTTGCAGCAGTTATATCACTTGAAATCCATACAAATAGCTACATTTATTATAAAACTTCATTTTGCAGTAGAGCTTACATATGATATATAATCTCTCATCACAATATTTTTCTTTTTTGTAAATGACATCTTGTGATGTTCAAAAGTACAGTACATCATTAATTAGGCCAGGTTGTAATATCTAAAGTTCTTTAGATTTTGTATTTTCCTTTTACTCTGAGGAATTTATAATAAATTAAATATGTTGAACAAAAATGATGTGAACATTGATGGTTTCATTTGTACAACATCAATTTGATATACAATTTAAAATATCAGTTATACATCTCACTCACTAGTGTTCTATGCCTAGCTTAGCTAGAAATTAAGTTTGAGCTAACATTGGAAGAGAGAAAATATGTTCTCAAATATACCAATTTCAATACACCATTTGAATATTTGTTTGATGTTATCTTCAACCTCTTTAAGAATTTTAATTTTGTCTTATACAGAAAGTGTGTTTCTTTTCCTGTAACTCCTGATCTGTTTACTTTATAAATATGAAAAAAAAAAAAAACCACTTACTGCAAATTGAATAGAATTACTGACTTTACCAAAAAATCAAAAGGAAGATGAGTGAATAACCGCAGATGAGAGGAAATGACTTCTGTGCTATTCATAAATCAGAAAGGGGTCAATTACAAATTATTAACTTTTTGACCCTACCTTGTATAAGTGAGTTTTGCATAAATGTGCTTCCACTATGTATGTATATTTATATGTATACATACATATGTATGTGTGTAATTCCCTTCTACTCCTGCTCGTAAGTAATAAGGTGGTGTTCTTACCTCTTTATTCCAAAATTCTACTCTCAGATAAAATTCTACTCAGATCTAGTGAATGTATATTAATATTTTCATTTTAAGATAATATAAGTAATATATATACGATGCACATCTAGAAAGTAAGTTTCCCTATTTAAAAGAAAAAAAGAACTCTCACTTTTCATGGACATATTTATTGGCAACAAGTACAGCAATGTTTCAGCTATTTTTCAACATAGCCACCACCAGAATTGAGACACTTGTCGTATTGTGGGATCAACTTTTGTATACCTCTGTCGTAGAACTCTGCCGCCTATGAATGGAACCAGCCTTCCTGTCCCAGAACATCGTGCACATCCCTTTCCATACTCATACTGACAGTGTCTGTTTGAATTTGGTCCTAACCGAAGATCCACTATAATACTAATGTATTGACTGCTGCTTGGTTTCCGGGGTAAATGGCAAAATCCAAGTCTCATTGGCCATGACAATCCTGTTGAGAAACTCATTGCCGTCATCGTGATACCTTAGCAGAGATGTCAGTGCTGCTCCTAAGCGTTGAATTTTGTGTTTGGGTGTCAGTTTCAGCTCATAGACCTGACAGAGCTGATGATGAATTTCAATTGGCGCAATGCTTTATGTATTCAAAATCACCGACCTAACCTTGCAGGTGGTGGAAGAAGGAATTAAGAGTTTCCATTTCAGACCACTGCTACCTCGCTACTGACACGAATCGGGACTTGTTCAGTTGGCATACGATTAATACGTCATAGATCTGTTACACATGTACAATTAACATGGCTAATTACATTTACTTTAAAGGGGAAAACATCAGGAAACTTACTTTCTGGATGCACTTCGTATATATATAAGGATAAGATAAAATATATTTATATAAGGATTTTTATTTATTTATTTTTCAATCAAAGTTTTCACTTTGTTGCAACTTAAGCACATCTATATATCTTTATTTTATTGGTGCATATAGGAATTGCTGAAGACTATCGTCCTCCATTTCATGATTGTGTCCCAAGTGATCCTAGTTTTGAAGATATGAGAAAAGTAGTTTGTATAGATCAACAAAGGCCAGTCATCCCAAATCGATGGTCATCAGACATGGTAGGAATTAACAGTTGTTTAATATTTCTTTAAATCTGCTGTTTTTGCACATGTATGCTGAATGATTTAAAAGCTCTGTATGTATTTTTAAATAGTTAAAAATCATTTTTTAATCTATAATTGCAGAACATTGTTTTATACTTATATGTTGGTATTATATTATCTTATAAAACTCACTAAAATTGATTTTCAGTATAAAAAAAATTCAATAATTTTATTGCCGGATGATGCCAAATAGTAGGTTGGTGCCTTTTGGTATTGGATTCTGCATGTACATATCATGCTGTTGGCATAGATGTTTGCAGCTTTCAGAATTGGTTCAGAATATCTATATCTTATTAAACGTCTTTTATACAACAATGTAATGCTATATAAAAGAAGTATTTCTATCATTAAATTTACTTTAATAGCAGTTCTTAGCAAATTCTTATATTGCTGCCAAGGATCTGGACATAGTCCAGGTTTTATAATGTGCATTAAAGACTTGTTAAAATTCTTTAGTTCTTAGTATCAAGAGGAGTTAAAAAATAAGAGTCCACTGAAGAATGATTTTGAGAAAATTTTGGAAGTTGTTTCATTTTGTCTCTATCCATTGGTTTACAATCTGGGAAGTTACTTTATTCCAAATTTATGTTGCACCCTATATACAACGTAAACATTTTCACCAAGTTTTCTTGTAAGAAGTTGTTGCATGTTATAAATGTGAATATATATGGTACTTTAAGTGAAATTATTCATAGTGCTATTTATTTGTAGAAATTATTCAGTATTCATTAAAAAAACATTTTTTTAGACTCTGTCTGCTATGACAAAACTCATGAAAGAGTGTTGGCATCAGAATCCTTCTGCCCGTCTAACGTCACTAAGGGTGAAGAAAACTCTTGCCAAAATCGCTGCTGCTGATCCAAAAATTCATTTAGATTATTAATATCTGTGATTAGATTTGTGTCCATAAAGGTAATTTTTACTCATCTTTTGATTGAAATGAATTGTTTATATTTAATATGGCTTATATAAATGGTATCTAAGTTTGATTTTCTTTGTGTTTTCATAATGTTATCTTTTTATGTATCAAAATTTTGCCTTGATTGCAGACACATTCATTAAGCAAGCCATGCTGTATGAAAATGGTCCAAGATTTGGAGTTCCTTTGTGTTCAATAGATGCAACTTTCAGGGAAGTCATATTTTCGAAAGCCATAAAGAGTGAGATGTCCACTGCCATGATTTTATGATGAATATTGTGTCAAGATTTTATCTTTTTAAAATAGGAACTGCCTTGAACAGATAGATCCAAATCTTCTCAGATCTGTATATGCTTTCTTTCTCTCTTCCGTTTTGGGGAATGAAAAGCATTTTCCTTTGAGCTTTTCTCAAAGCCATTTCTTAGTAGTGAGAGTATTATAAATTTATTTAAAAATAGCTCTAGATGAACACACATATTTATGTGTTGCATTGTATGAAGATTGAATTTACTTAGCTTTATTTCTCAGGTTAGTTATTGCTATGTATATTCGGAACTGCTGTGAGATTCTGACAATGCAGCTATGTTTTTCATATGTTTGATAATTTATCTATACATTGTGGATGTTGATTTGATTTTGCTTTGTTGATGTTTTATCATTTACTTATTGATTTGTGTATAGTATCATTTATTTCATCATTGTATCATGATTTAATTTTTTTCTGGTCGCATGATAGTTGATTTAATTTGAATAGGAAATGCATTGCTGAAAAAGACACTAAATATTGAAATTTTGTACCTTACATTTCAGTTTTCTCCTCCAAATATTAAACATAATGCTTATATGCTATCTGAGAAATTATAAAGTTAGATTTAAAAATCTAAAACTGATTTTTAGTTAAGTATACAATAAGACGTAACTTACAATTATCTTTTTGTCCTAAGTTTAAATCAGCATGAATAAATCCCAACATTGATAAGAAGATATGGAGTAGTAATTAGTAGAAATTAGTCACACTAATTTCTACTCTATGTCAAACTCTATATGCCACTTAATTGTACGAGAACAATCTAATAGTTCAAGAATTTATGCAAGAGATGTGATTTGTAAATAAGCCTCAATTGGTAAAAATTGGAAATTTTGAAAAGCAAAATAACTCAGTTGAGCATTGGTTTGAAAATAAGTTTTAATTTGTTCATCATACTAAGATTTTATTAGTAGCAATAGGCATTAGTTATTCATTTTTGAGAATTGCTAAGTTAAGATTTTCTTATTTATTATTGGTGAAGTAAAATTATAAATTTCACCTAAATATAATTCATCGCAGCTTTTGGTAAACTTTTCTCTGAAGTTATTGTTATCCTAAATATGAAATAATGGAAATGATGATCTATTTTATATATTAAAATTATAACATTTACATTTTGATAATATTTTAAAGTAGAGTTATGGCAATATGCAATAGTGTGTTAAATTATTTTTAATTGCTTTGTATATTGTCAACATAGAGACATTGGAATTTTTAACTAAATGAAATTTTTAAATATAAACCATTTACATAATGCATATTTACCTTTAATTATGTATATACCACACACACACACACACACACACACACATATATATATATATATCTTGTACAGTAGATATTCCACATTCTGTGTATTTCAAAATTCTTTAAGAAGTGAGAGGAGAAATTTACATTGGCATTATGTTTAATATTTGCATTTTTGAAATGTAGCGAACAAATATTGCACAATCTAATATCTAATTGTATACTTATATATATATATTTATATCTAAAACTGCTTATTTATAAAGAATCTTAAATTCATTTTTTCTCTATTAATAATTTGAATCCTGTGATATAATAGGATGAATATAGCAAACTGTAAAATGAAAGGAAGTTTATTGCATAAAATATTTGAACTTGATTATATATCTATATAAGACAAAGAAATGGAAATGCTTTTATGTGACTAAACTTTTTGAAAGTCCTACTCAAAGTACATGATTGTAAATTTGGTCACATTGTTCAGTTTATGAAGTTCACAAGTGCTTGTGTATATAGTTATTGTTGTGTGAAAGGGACAATCAGGTAATGTCTGAGTGCTTATGTAGGGTAAATGAGTTATTTGATGACATTGTGTTAAAATTTTGTCTTACATTTTATTTTCGTTTTTCATTCACTATGACTTGTTATATGACTTAGTAATTGTTGCCAAATTTTGAAGTTAATTGTAAAATGAAAGAATGAATTTTATAAAGCTTCTTTCATGTGGTCTTAACTTTTGTATAATAAAATTTTAAAAATAGAAATTGTTAAAATTTCAAATTTTTAAAGTAATTTCTGCCATGGATTGACAGCAATATGATTTATAAGCCAGAGTTACTCACTTTTAAAAGTAATAATTAGAATTTTGTTTGTAATTTTTGTTTTTCTGAAAGTAATATTATTCATCAGAGTGCCAATATGGCCTTTTCTTCTTCTAAAAGCCAGCCTCTAATATAACATTTCCCATACTGATTGGGGGTGAAATGTTCTGGGACTCCCAAAATGTTTTACAAATGTTAAAAAAAAATAACCTATGATGATTGAACAAAGGACATCTTTTTAATTTTAATGTGATACTGGAATGCCTCACTTAAACCTGTTAATTGGGTGCTTACTCCAAAGTACTGCATTGAATAAATTTGCACTGACTGAAACATAATTTTATAGAAAAATAAGCAATTCCAATCATATTTCATTGAAGCAAAAATTTGTAAATTTTCATAAATTTAATGCAAAATAATAAAAGGATGAAAAGTAAAATAATGAAATACTTTTATTGCTTAATATTTTCAAAATAAAAAGAAAGATATATTTTTGACTAGAAAATTGACCAAAGATTACATACTAATTTCTTTTTCTCGATGTATCATGCAATAGTGCAGAATATCATTTTCTAGTTTTTTTCATTTGGATCCTTTTCTTTACCAATTCACACACTCTTCCAATAGCATTGCATAATTGTTGATAATTATTAATATTTTCTTTCTACTTATTTTCTTCTCTGCTGATGGGGGAAATTGGTCATAAAGAAGTTACTCAAGAGAATTCACTCTGTTATTTTCAGCAACCAATGAATTGAATCCTAAATCATGTCCAAGTTTCTCATTGCCTTCTCAGATTGTATCGATTGGGGAATCAAAACCATAAAAATCATAAACACAATGAGGCAAAACAAATTTTCTCTTGGTTTTCATACTATTTTCGCTCATTCAATTCCATTCAAGTTCAAATTCTCTTTAACCTAATGGTTAGGGCATTGCTGTTTGGTACTGGAGTTTGTGGGTTCAAATCCCACTACTAGCATGGATGTTTGTAGGCATTCAGATTTGGCTTTAAGAAACATGTCCAGTCTCATTAGCTCTCATGTAGCAAAACAGTAAACCTAGTGCTCCAAGCCAAACCTATACAAATTCTCAATAGCATTTTCATACATTGTAATTTTTCTAAAATGTAATTAGAGGTGGTGCATTTTTACCAAAAGTTACTTGGATTGCCTGTGAAAGCGTATGTTTTAAATAAAATGCCTTAAAGATTGAAATTATATATTATTTTGGGACAAAATCTTTTGAGAATGCATAACAATTAGTAGTAAATGAAATTTATTTTGCAAATTACTTAGCAGACTGTAGTGGGGTGAGCACTGAGTGAAACAGTAACAGCTGTGTTCACCAGCAAAAGTAAAATTAGAGTCAAGTGTTACCTGAGTATTAAGTGCAAAACAGGTATTCACCATGATGTAATCTGAAGATTACTTTCATCTTGTAACTTGTTGATTTTGATTCATCATATTGGCAAGGTAAACTAGGATTTATGTTAGGGTTATTTTTAGATTAACTATTTGGTTTAAAAAAATTATAGGAGGTTTACATAGACAGATTATAGTGAAAATATTTTTTTTATTAGCACTGTAAAATGGAGAATTATTTTAGGCTATAACAAACATTTTTTGTATGTTATCTTGTTGCCACAAACAAAATCAAGTATTTGCAAAATTTGTAAATACAACATTAGAGCACAGAATGAATTATTGAAATTACTTATTTGCAATGAATTTTTTCTGTATACTTATAATTCAGAAACTGGAGTTGAAGTATTTACATGTAAAATCACCTTTTTAGCTGAGATAATTTTATTAGTTGAAAAAGTTAAGAACTTGTTTCCATGTAAAAGTTGGATGCTTTAAAATTTAACCTATTTTAAGTTACTAAAGTTTGAAAATATTCGGAAAAATATATATATATATTTGTGGCCTCTGTCTTTTATATTCTAGGATAACAGTTCTCAAACTATGTACTATAGTATCTGGGAGTGCCAGAAGTGTATATCAAGAATGTCATGGCAATATACAAAAGTGGCTAAAATTTTTACAAACATTCTGATGCTTAAAATTTGTGTTCTCTCAGCACTGCAAGGCTCTCAAAATGTGCAAGAATTATCTTTGTATTTATTTCAATGTGCAATGGATCTTCTACTCCAACAGTTTTCAACTGAATGCCTTAGCATATGTCAGGGGTTCCACAGTGAAAGGAGTTTGAGAACCATTTTTCTAGGATATTAAATCCAATAAAGTGCTTGGCAAGGAAGAATTGTCACCCGATAAGGCATATTTTGTTAAATTTTAAGAAGCAATGAAATAATCCCAGGAATTATAAGAGTTTATATAAACTAAATTTTTTTATGGAAGAGTTCATTTTCTAGTAAAATTTTAATTAAAAAAATTGACAACCTTTGAGTGGCATCTAAAAATTTTGCTTAGTGTGAAGTTCTAAGTACTGTTTATGAAAATATAAAAAGAAATCTGGCTGTCACCATGAAATGCATTCCATTTTACATCACTGAATGTTTTCTTGTATCTTTATTTTAACATGCTTTATGAGTTTTCTGCTGTGGTGATAACTTTTTGTTCATAGGCTGCAGAATTTTTAACCTTTCTTTTAAATTGCTGTGTGAGTTCTGTATAAAGCCATTTGTGTTTCAATCATTACTTATTCATAAACTTGTTTTTGATGGTATCTAGTTATCTCTCCCCCCACTTTTTTTTAAAATGAGTTTTGTGCCAAAATATATAATTTGAATGCTTGGAAATTTGTTAATTGTTTTTCATTTTCTGTTGCAAGATCCCATTGGTGGTGCTCACAATATTTCACCATATAGTATTCAATTACTTGAAGTGTTAAAATTTAAGATTTGATCATTATCTGTATATCAATCTATTTCATGTTATAGATATTTCTGTAAAATTTTTTGCATTTAAAATACAGCAATATAACTCGATAATATCCAGAATCAGATTAAATACAAAAACCCAATATCAATACCATATTTGCTTGGAATATTTGAATAAACTACATTTATATTTTATATTCACGAGAATGTTCAAGAAATAAATGTTTTAAATTGGAATGGGAAATTTAATAATTCTTAAATTGAACCCAAACCTGCCAGTTTGCATTTTCTTTTTTGTTACTTTTTGTACTTAGGTTTTCATAAGCAAGTTTTTCCTTTAAAAAATTGCTTTTGGTTTGGCTGTGATAGATATGCCAAAGATGCTTTAAGCTTATTTTTAAAATATTGAATTTTTAGCATAAAGCAATCCTGTCACTGTTATGTATGTTTTTCATTCTTTTACTCAAACACTAATAAATGTCATAATTTTAAGCTGTAAAGCATATTGAAAAGGTATAGGTAATCTAATCTATTTGAATGAGAAAAATTACATGTGGGTAATTTTGCCAAATAACACAGCAATTTTAATTTTTTCTTTCTACAGAGCCATGTTACATCAGTGATTAACTAATGTATGTTGTGTTGTTCATATTGAGTGACATAATTTAATCTGAAAATAAGCACTCAATATTTATAAATCCTATTCAATAACTAAATTTGATACTTTTCACTGACATATGCAATATAATCCTATAAATTTTTATAGTTATCCAGACTGAAGGCTGGATGCAAAGCAGCTAGTGTTAAAATTTGATTACACATTAAATTAATATTTTAATGCACTTTCAAAGTATGAGCTCCACGTATTTTGGCAACTTAATTTAAAAGTAGTTTTACATATTTTTAATTTGCATTGGCAGGTCTTATGAAAATTGTTCCAAATTTTACTGTATCACCATCAGCTATTTATTATTATTTGTAGTTTATCTTTTATAACTTTATAATTTGCATTGATTTGTGAGAAATTTTCAAGACTAATGAATATAAAATTTACCTGTTGTGTAAACTAATGAGATTTTAAATTGTTTACTGCTTCTCAGTTGAATTTATGCATTTCTTTTAGCTGCTTGATTTATAAATGAATTATTTTATTTATAAGCCATTATCTTATGTATAAAAGGTGAGGCAAAACTTAGTTTCAATAAATAATACCTAATCAAAATCTTGTCTGAAATTATTTCTAATTTAATGTCTTTATTTAAATGATATGTGTAAGAGGGAAAGTAACACTAGTATAAGGCTTTTTGAAATTGTTAAATAGGGGAAAAAAAAAAAGTCAATATCTAGCGGTGCATTTGTAATCAAGAAAAAGTGTGTACATATGTATTTACAGATAAATATTCCCAGAAAAAAAAGTTCAGGAACATTCAAATGTATCGGTTTTCATTATATAACCTACCTCCATTATGGGCAAGACTTGAGCATTCCCTCTTACCTACAACTTGACATTTGTTTCAAAAACTGATTTTATTTCATGTTCATTAATAATTTATTTTTCATATAATTAGTACTTATATATATAGAAAGTGACATCAGGAATAAATTACTCAGAAGTTATGGTCAAAACATATTGATTTCAAAGTAGTTGCAAAAGAAAAAGTAAAATGTACATTAGAACAAAAATTTTATTATCTAATCAAAATAAATAAGCTACAGTATATTTACAGATATTAACAAAACATACCTCAAATGTATTTTGAGGAGTCAAATTTAAGCAGCAGTGCATAGACATTGCCTATATACAGTTGCAATCATAATACCAGTTAAGTCAAAAGTGTATTTGACAGAAACAAAATTAATACTGCTAAGACATTTTTTATCTGGAAGCTGACAGTAGCTTGCCAACCAGAAATATAATGAAACATCAAATACTGTTGTACTTAAGTTTTTTGGCACTAATGCTGGTATGACTGAGGATTATATAAGTGGCAACAGAAGCATAACTATAACTTTTAAAACATAACCTCCTAAAGGAAATATTACAGCATAAACTTTTGAATTAAAATTCAAGGAAAACAAAAAAATTAGTTTAATTTTTAGGGGTAATTTTGACAATAAACCTGAGATAACAGCAAAATTCATTAAAGAAAATTCTAAATTAAGATCTATACAGTTGAGTGCATTATCAACCTGTACCTTTTTCCAACTATTTAAATTCTTCAAATTTTGACACCTATTTAACTGAATGCTAAAAATTCTGATTTAAGTATATTATATAAGCAAAATAAATCTATTTACAGGCCAGGTCTGGAGTTTTGTCAGTTACTACTAAACTGAACAGGTAGGAACTTTACATTTCACAGGCAACTTGTAATAAGAAAGGCCTGCACATTGTCTGTTGAACTACAAGATAATGACTATACAAAATAAGTCCAGGGATTGTAGTTGATGAATGCCAGCAATTCAAGTTTTACACCTGGACTCTGTGGAATTATACTCCACTGCCTTTGCTCCTAGATTTCCCACTGTCTTTCAATACCTATTAAAGAAAAAAGAACTAGTCTTAAGAAATGCACAAGATTTTTTTTTCATTAATGAGACTGAACAGATCATTCATATAACATTGATAATACAGCTCTAATATAAAATAAAGTTACCTGAAAATATGGTTAATTTATACCTTAGGGCAGAGGGCACAATTTCTACTCACCATTGGCAACCAAATATCTATAGCTAGCCAGTAAGTTTAGTTTTGAAATGTGTTTAGCACAAATTTTTAGCAGTTCGAACCAGTAAAACCCTTACAGCAATCTTTTGATTTTTCCCTCAATCGAAATAAATATGTTCTGATTTTATTACATTCTTTTGTGGTTTCAGTCACCAAAATGTTTATTGGTCATTTTTCCCCCTCCATGAATGTAAATTAGTGATGGGTAAAAGTTTTTAATTTGGCTAGTACTTTTAGAACTAAAATTTCATGCCTGTATCAAGGGATGTGATCTTTGTACTTGGAAAATTTTAATACTAAATACAGTGAACTGCTCACTGAGTTTTCAATATATATGGTATCAGTAAAGATATTCAAATAAAATCTATTGCATATAAATTATCCCATATATTAAGCTATTGGACTGCAGTGATAATAGTTTTTACATATAGTTTCAAATTTTCTTTTATAACTGAATTTTAATGTATTTACTTAAAATTTTAAAATATTTCTGACCATCTTTGTCGTTATTTCTGCTGATTCTGTAAATAAAGCTGTTCATGGTGAGCTAAGGAAAAAATTTCCAAAATAGCCAGTTTTACAAAGCTAAATGTGCACTATAGAAAAACTCTATAACCGAAGTTCCCATTCATTAATCTAATTTTAATGACTTTATACATGAGACAAAGGAATTGGCAGATAAAACTTCATGGCTAGAGTTTTTTTAGTAGTAAAAATTTTTCAAGCTTATTACATGCATAATTCATAGTGTAATAATTTAAGTGGAGATAAAAGCAAAAAATTAAGACTAAAAGAAGCAGAAGTGATTTTAACTTTCATTTATTTCTTTGTTATTATTACTTTACCAAATAATTCAATTTTTTGCAATAAAATAGAATAGGAAACTTACTGTTATCAAATTATCAAGTCCTAGCAGATATCCATCTTCATGATTACCATTGGACCATCGTGATCTGTGATCAATTTTAACACCTTCTGGAAGTGGTACAGTTTTTGCAAAATCTATCATCCAGGCTCCAGCTCTCTTTCCATCATGGATTATTAAGATACTGCTACCTATTACCTACAAAATAAAATTTATATCAACATCCTTTCATGGGGCTATATATTACAATTTATTCTAGAAACCTGATTTTGGGCTGATTTTTAAATTTACAAACCCCTTTCCCCAAAGTACACTAAGATTGATAAATTAGCTGAATTTATATAACAGCCACAATTTTATGAATGTATGGAGTTTGCAAAATTAAGCATTATAAATTCTATTTTATATGAATTACAAACAATAGTCGTGAATCCCAAAATAAATTCATTATGTTGAGAACTGAATTTTCTTTCAAATATTCTATTCTACGATGTTAATACTTTTAAATAAAAAATAAAAATGTTAAGCATCTGATGCTCTAAATAACTATGGTGATTACACCAAATAGTTCCATGGTAAATTGTACTCATTCTCTTTGAATTAAAAACTTTACTGGATAAAATCTGTCAGGAGATTGCATTTGAACAGGATTCTGTGCCATAGGTAAATATAAATAGACCCATTTTACTAATGACTGACACAAATTCAATAAAGTAATATATAAATTATGAAATTAGCATATGTTTAATAAGTAAAAACAATATTAGTTATTTTGACTAACAGAATTCTATGAAACTTGAATTATTAAAATATTTTAAATTCATATACCTGCTTTTAATCAGGGGTTGAAATATCGGGTAATCATTAACACATTTGCTGCCGATCATGTGCCAATGTGTGATCAATACACTTATGACAGTGGGTTTGGCAGCGAATATGTTAAAGTGGTGCCCACTATGTTTTAAAAGTTGGGTCTTTATCAAAATCAGCAGTAATTCAGAAAATAAAAGCTCATGTTTGGTATGTTAAAGAATTAAGATATTTATAACAGTAAATATATATTACATTTTAAAATATAAGAAAAACTTTGGGGAGAGGAAACTTTTTTCTTAGCATACACTGCATATTATTTACCAGTGACACTTGTTTTATGATAAGTGGAATAGGGCTATTTGAGTGTTAAATTTTTACAGCTTAAAATAGTAATATTAACAACTTAATTAAAAACACTTCAAAAGATTAAAGCTATTAGTTTTCATAATTACCTCATGTTGACTGAAAAATGGGGATTTTTCTAGAATGGACCTCAACTTCTGCAGCCTATCAATCAACCTTAATCGCACCTTCTCACTACCATTTAGGAACTGCCTCATTGTTTTGCATACATCATCTTTTGATCTTAGCATTTTTAAATCTTTTGTAGGTTCTTCACCATGCACCTGAAACAGTTAATAAGTTATATAAGTATTTATTCATTAAATAACTAAAAATTCTACAGAGTAATGTCAGAAAATGAATTAAAAAAGGAAAAATTCATGGAATACTTTATTACTGTACACACATTACCACATCTTTCCAAACACAATGCATTAATCAAATTTCTTATAATTATCATAAAATAATCTAATGTAATAAAAGTGCTAAGTAGACTTAAGAAAACAGCCTTCCTCTCTTTTCTTTATCTATTTAGCCCTTTATGACAGCATATGGTTAATTTTAACTAAAATGAAACAAACTTACTTTGAAACCTTCTATTCTGAAGCCAAGTTCTGCTGATGAGCTCAAATTTTCCCTGAACTGAAATTAAAATAATTTACAAATTAAAATGCAAACGAACAATCCAGTTCTAAAATTCAAAATAGTGAAAGAGAAAAAAAGTATTCAAACGGACAATTCATAAACACATTACCTGCATATATCTTAACTTAGTAATAGCTTTAGTTTCTAGTTCTTCAGGTGTGGGTGCAGTTGGATCAACTTTTACCATTTTTTCATAAAGATCACTCCTAGCTTTATTGTTTGCAACTTCAGTTTCTAAAAATGTCCTACAAAAAAAAAATTATATTTCAGTTATGACGTTCTTTATTATGGATAATGGTTTTGCATCTGCATTAAACAAATATCATGCAAACATTACCTTGTTCCCATCTTTATGTCCATAACAGCTGGATTCTTAAATTCATACAAGAGATCTTTCATTTCAATGAAATCTATAAACTCGTTAAGGAAAAATCACACATGTAGAATTTTAAAGTATCACATAAAACAAAAGTTTTCTATGAAAGTTTATAACTTATTTAAGATTTTAAGTTTAATTTTGCATGAAAAAAATTCTTTGAGTGTTTACAATTTTAAATAATGTGACACTTTAAACTTTCAATAGTACTCAAAAAATTATTTTAATTAAAATGTATATTTAAAAAAAAAAAGGTGAAAGCTATCTTCTGACTTATATGCTTAATGCTTAAAATATAAAAAAAAATTATGAATAAAAAGATTTAAAAGAACTTAAATTTCTTTTGCTTTATTTCAGTGAATTTTAAAAGAATTTCATTTTTCTAGATATAAGGGTATATATAAGGGTTAGAGAGAAGTTTAGTAATAGCAGAGAACTTTGTCTTTAGCAATTACATCTGCCCCTTTTTTAAAACATTCATACAGCTGTAGAAAAATCTACATAGTTAAAAGATTCAGTATTTTTCTGCATCATTGTCACCATAAGTCCTGTTGGTATGCAACAGCCTCTAACATTCTTAGTCAAATTAAATTATCATGCATGGGAGTAGTTTCAGGATCATTCCAACCATATTTTACATGTTTTGGACTTAGTTGATGTTAAAGATTTAACAGTCTGTATTGTATGCTGAATGATGTTTTTGAATTTGTTGTAATATCCACAAAATTAAGAAATTTCTATTAATAGCTTATAAAACAGACTGGCTTTAAGAAGCTTTTGAAAGTACTGGAAATCTTAGGTTGTTTATGGCATCTTATAATTTAAATATTTAATAACAGTACATATCCAGTAGAAATTTTTTTTTAATGTCACCAAATATAAGCAGCATGAGACACAGAAATATGCAAACTAATATACACTTTAAATTTTAGAAATATCCCAAATTCTGAATTTAGCATAGCCAAAAAATCTTGATTATCCAGGGAAAATCTCAAACACTCCTGGTTTAAAGAACAATTTAATGGTTGATTTGACAGACCTATTGCTTTAAATGGATTCCAAACAGCTACAAACATCCATGCATTATGATTTGAACCCATGCACCAAAAGACAAAGTCTTAGTTGCCAGACATCATACAGCAGATATTAGGTACAATCAAAAAATTGTCATTCAAGCAATTACAATCGATTTTTGAACCTAAGCACTGGAAGGTTTAACAAAATTAAGCATTCAACAACAGCATTTAGCATATATTTTTGCATTTTGAAGGATACATTCTCCATTATATTCAACATCTTTGTAAAAGTGTGGCACCATAGACACTAAAGGATCTTTCATAAGTTTCCTATATGCTTCTATTTCCACTTTGTCAGGTGAACTTTTTTTCCAGATTGTACCAGGGCCAGCAGGTGCAAATGAACCTAAAAAATTTAAACGTTTATTTTAACAGGATGAAAACTTCAATCTCAGAAAATTATGGTTTGATAAATCAATGTTGAAAAATTATGTTGAATTACAAGAATCTGTACTAGTTTCACAAAACTGAGAATGGAAATAAGCTTTTAATTAAATATGGAAAAATTCCTTATGGTTGAATTGGAAAAACTCATTAACTAAGAAATACATGCTCGGCAAATATACCAGATAAATATTTTCAGCTAATAAGGAATTGCATTTAATACTTAAGTGAATTGTATTGCATAAATAACCAATTAATACTAACAAAAAATATTTTTGAAAGACAAATTAGTTTTCAAACTATAAGCAGTCCACCATACAATACAATTTCAATTAAAACAGTGTTTAGAATTTTATATAAGAAAATGAGGCAAAGTTAATAACCAATATTTTCTTCAAATATTGATTTCAAGTTAAAATGAAATATAAAAGATAATATGAATAATTTAATACCTTCATGACCTGAAAGCTGCACCCAATTATTGAGCCTATTTTTCAGCAGAACATTACTAGCAGGAGCAGTAAGATCAAGGGCATTCTATTCAAGAAGAAAAACATGAATTACAATACTATCACCAATCCAATTGCAAATCAAAATACTAGAAGCATAACTACACAAATCTGTAATTACTTACAAGAGCTAATAACTGCAACAGAGTCAAATGATCAGGGACGTTTTTTGGCATTTCTCCCTTAGACTCTGCAGGGTCAAGCCCATCCTTGCTCTTTGCTGAGACACTTGCTTTCGTTGAACCAAATGCATTACGAGCAAACTGCTGGACTCTGCTCCTGGACAGCAGCTTTTTGTTTAGGTCACCCTCATTTTCCTTTGGCCGTAAAATATTTGACAGTTCTGCAGCTTGGCTGTCTGCCTTTTTTGCGGCCTGAAATTAAAAAGGTTATAAGTTGTAATTTATTCACTTAAAACAAAATAACACTTTCTTGTAAGGAAAATAAAATGAAATTTAAGCAGATATGACTAAGTTACAAAAGATCAAACCCAAATAAGGCAATTACAGTTAATTGTTATAATTGGTATGAAAAAAAGTACACAATTCTAATTTTAAAAAATTTGTAGCACACAGATAAATCCAATTTTATTTGCTTCGAACAGCTTAATATTCAATAATTTAATTTTCAAGATCTTTATAATAATCAGGAAGCCGTTTAACCTGCATTTTGAAAATTCTTAGAAACATTGAAATAAAGATTTAACTTTATTCCTTTTATTCCGTATTACGGCAATTTTTTGCTACCTCGGTCTAGACTACTAACTACTGCTTAAAGCCACTTTCGAACAGTAAGGTTCCGTTTCACAGATTACAGCACTGAAAGGTAAGGCCTAACCCATCAACAGGGTACAAGATCAAAGCATCTCAAAA
This sequence comes from Pardosa pseudoannulata, assembly GCA_032207245.1. Taxonomy (NCBI): domain Eukaryota; kingdom Metazoa; phylum Arthropoda; class Arachnida; order Araneae; family Lycosidae; genus Pardosa; species Pardosa pseudoannulata. The sequence goes on from CM063501.1 coordinate 45,641,515, forward strand.
TTTAGAAAAATTAGCTCTTTAAATTTAGAAGTTTTTGGGGTTTAGCGTTCCGTAGCGAAAATTTCTATAATTCATTATCTAAATAGCAAACAACTCACCAAAACGTGATGTACGAAGTACTAATTTTAGCAATAAAGAAGTAAAATGAAAATATTTACAAAAGGGAAAATATTTTAAGACTAAATCGAAATTTGATAAAATCAACACTTAAACTTCAACCATAAAATTTTGTGGGTTATCGCACTCAATTGTATATCGATTCATTATAAAGAGCTCTTACAAAAAGAGAAACAAAAATCTAAAACATTCTAAATTTCAAGTATACGAACTGATAAAGGTACTTTTTCAGAGGATAGAAACATCAGAATTTTCTCATTGAAGAGAAATCTCAACTGTAGGTGCATATATATTAATTCTTTGCTTAGTTTAAAGAGCCAGACAAAATGACTCAATTCGAGAAAACCTACAGGTCTAAATAGGCTGGAAATAGCCATCATAGAAAGCAATAAGAGCCGAGCCATCTGTTTCTGATTGATGTCAAGTTTACTTTTGGAAAATGCGAATCTCATTTTTCCACATGGTAGACAAAAGCATTAACAGTTTGTGGTGGAAGTAATTTACGATGAATTCCTGCCGACAGAGTAAAATGACGTACGGCTATTTGACAGGTGGTCCATCGCACTTGTGTAGCTAATGACGCTGCAATTGAGCAATTACCTCAACGTCACTAACTGCTACACGAGAAAATCAAAAATGAGAATGACGAATACAAATAACACATTAGGGTTGCGAAAATTCGAAACCAAACTCATGTAGTAGTAAATTTTGCACACATTTACTAAATAAAACCTTGTAGCATCATAAAATGGAGCTTGATATTTCAGTTTCCATGTATCCAGACCCGATTGTTCAGACATGTTTAAAAATATGAGTTCAGTTGATTAAGAATGCTTGTAGCTTATCTTCAAAAACATATTTAAAACTAAAAGAGATTGTCCGTTTAGGTTTACCAAATCCATTACATTCTAAATTGTTTTTAACTCTACTTTTCGTGCAATGCACTAATTAAGCAAACTTACAGAATGCACACACATTTTATATATTATATATACACACACTACAAAATTATGGTTCATCGTACTTATAAAAGAAGTGGATAATTTATAGATTATGTTTGATTATTAGTACTTTTGGTAAAGATCAGTATACCTAATGCATGAACTCCCCCCAAAGGCAAAATGAGAATGACAGCAAAGTAGTCATTTCCTCTTCGCTAACTAAAGTCATAGCATTAAAGTTTAGATTTTTGACATAAAATTAGATCAACATGTTTTCTTATTTACCTTGTGAATTATAATACTGTGGAGCAAAACAGATGCTGGAATGCAAAACGAGAAATGTTTAGAACTCCGTCCGTCCCTGAGATACAAGCTGCCGCCTTTCTTTGCCTTGGCCTCGCCAAATTTTAAGGCGAACCACTCAACGAACAAAAAACGAGTTCCAAACGCCCGATTTTCACGCCTCGTTTTTTTAAAAAAATAACCCGTCGGATGATGTTTACTTCCCACAGACAGATAGCTCATAACTATGATCTATAGTACATTATTTGGAAAAGCATTTCAAAATTATCCACAACTTTGTGCTTAGAAGAGGTCATCCGCTTTTTAAAAGATAATTGTACAGATGAAAGGCTAAATAACCCTGAAACTGAATGTATTTTATTTTCTACCAAATATGTGGCTTATGTAATATCAATAGTGAAATATTAAAATTAGAAGAAACAAGTTCATTAGGTACATCCAATGAATGCATGCGCTGACCTGCATTGTTTATCCGAAAAATGTATTAGAAGCTTCTACGATAATCATCTACCAAAATATTTCATAACTGTACACGGGACCAAAACTCATTTGATAAGAAATAGGAACTTTGGCTCCTTATTCAAAAACGACCTAGTCAAACCCCTCGAATACTGAATGATTTATAAGTAAAATTACATTTTTAATGGCCCTTTTAAGAAAAAAATCGCACTTACATAAATTCAAACTTTACAGTCTGAGTCATTTTTCTAAAATACCCACTAACCTGCGAAATGATTTATGAAATAATCTGTACATACAGTAATCTCAGTAATTTCTCATGTCAAAACTTCCGCATGCATTTAATTCCAATATAACTTTTTTTCTAAATTTGTGTTTAGTCCCCCTCCCAGAAACATTGAAAAAGTCACCGATTATTTCGATTTTAGAATTTGGCAACAGAAAGAGTTTTTCACTCGAGAAATTACTAGATTCGCGAAATTGAAATTTCTTAAAGGTTGCTGAAATGCCAAGCTGACAAAAGACCCTCTTTGAGGAAAGTTATTCAGCTATCCCCATATTTCTTCAACTGAAAAGAACTAACCTATTCATATCAACAAATAAGAGGAGGGGGGATGGTACAGGTGCTGTATTCTATAGAATGGTGAAAAGGCTGAAAGTGATATCAGGGAAAGTGAGAAGGAAAAGTGTTTGATATTCATGTATTGGGACATGTGCGTACGGGGAAAACTAAATATCCTAAAAAGAGTCATCTGACAAGCACATGGTTTCGGATTGTTTGCGATTCCTATTTTCTCCACATTCAATATAATTGAAAAAAGTTTTTAAACAGCTGACGATATGTCAAAAATGATTTAGTATTACGACTTTGGAATGCTACCAAGGAACCCTTCCCTATTCCAATATTCAATGAACACTATCTAACATTCAGAATTAGTTAAGTAAATGTCACAATTATACTCAACACTTTATAGCACGTTATTTAACCGCGATGAGTTTTAAATCCAAAGAAATGACAACTTGGAAAAAAAAAAAAAAATCAGAATCTCGTATTTATGATCACCTACATTACATACTGAATCATACCACGATAAACACTACAAAACAGGTATATAACAGAAGAAAAAATTGAAGTGTGGTATTTCTGAAGAAACATTGTGATGTACATGCACCTGTTTGTAATAATAACAAACAAATGCTGAACATTGAGACAATTAAGAATAGTGGTCAGGCCAATGCATCAGGAACACTTGAGATTTCCATTTAAGCCTTCGATAGAAGGTATTTAATTTACTAGATCTAAAATACCTATCTACCATTCACGCAATTAACGATTTTCGGATGCTGCAAGTAGAATATTGTAGCATCCAGCTACTAGCACAATCGAATCACAGCTAGTTTTTCTCATCTCAATGTACTATGAAAACGCGGTACCAATCTCTTCGCATGAAAAATAATATGGGGTATGCTAGATAGAATTTCTCCAAGCGATAAAAACTTCACGCAAAACGTTAAATTTCTAGTCACTTTGTCCCCCCATTAAAATTTATACAAGCAGGATTAAAAACTCGCTGCACTTGCGAAAGTCAGAAATATATTTGAAATTCATCGAAATATCCTGAAACAAAAAATTGATTTCCAAGTTGATTACTGAGTATTGTTAATGCACAGAGCAAGATAAATAACATGCAGTTAACGTACATCTGCTTTTTAATTCTTTAAAAATAAATCAAAGTTGCTATATCGGACCTAAATTTTAGAAGATATCGATGGGGTAAGAAAAGGGTCACCGGAGTCTCAACAGGACTGGTTTGGGCAATAAATATTCCAAGGTTAATATTTTTATCAGTAATATGAAATATAACTGTCATAATGCCCAACCACCCTGATGATTTCAGTTCAAAGCCTTTACAAAACAAAACAACCCTTAACCTTAAAAAATTATTTAAAAAGAAAAATCTTAAAGCTGCTTTCCGAATTCGATAATGGTAACCCTCTAAAGCAATGCTGAATCTATCGCAAGGTGGAGTAAATTTATTTGTAGATAAAAATTGCAAAAACATCAACCAGATTTCAGTTTTCCCAATCAGAACCAGATTAGTTTGACCAAACCTCCTTTCAGAATTCAGCAATGTAAGTGTTCAGACAAGTTTTAAAGTATGCCTAAAACAAACTTTGAAATCATTCGGGAAAATAAATGAGCAGTCGTTATCCGCATTCCAATCGGCTTTTACAGGTATGTGATAATACGAGAAATTTTCACTTTTTACATTCTAGCCTCAGGTAAATCTGCCTTACAACGGCTAATCACTATTAAATATTAAATTTGCTTCACATCAGTGATAAATAATGAAATATAAATCAGATGAATGATAGCTTTTTATAGTTCAACAAATAGGTAAACAGTATCACATCGAAGCAATCGCTATTATAAATACGGATGAAAATCAACTGACCACCTTCTGGATTACCTTCTGTTAAGGTAGGAACAGATGCAGCCAAGCCGTTAGTCGTAGAAGGTAGTCTCAAACGAGGTCGAATGTAGTTACTTCATCTAAAAACGGATGTTGGAGAGACGGATGCTGCGTCGGAACCGTTTACAGAATGCTATTTCTCTTCAAAAGTGTGCAGCGGAATCGGATGTAATGAAAATAACTGAAGGCATGTAAACTCGCATACTCGCAATTCTGCCTACGTCAGTTTATGAGAACATTAGTAGATTTTCGATACGACACTTCCAGTTAAGATTTGCAAATACATTGTTAACCCGCTTCCTAACAGCAAAAATAAACATTGTTACTCATTACGTACAGTAACTAAAAAACTAATGGTACACAAATTTTGTAAAGTACTAAATTCGATACACGCCTCTATGCAATAATTACAACAATGGATCACATTCTACTTTAAAAAATCGCACTCAATGAAAATCAGGTTTTCTTTAATATATTTACAATAACAAATTTCCAATTTGTATATATTACACACTTCTGCAACGTTTTTTTTACGCAATGATCTTTAAACTTCTAGAAGCAGACATATAACCATTTGGCAATTTTAAACAAGTTGTCGCATGCTTAAAGTATAGATCTTATCACCAGATCGTTACGTTTTAGCTTCCTACAACGCTTACCACTACCTAATGATGATTTTGCAAATTGAGAATTTCTGAAAAGTCGATTAGTTTAACTGACTTTAGAAAACGAAAATTACCAAGTCAAGTGTTTAAGTATTGTTAATGATAAAAAATAAATTTAAGAGGTCGGGAGGCTTTTGGACTCCTTATCGAACTTTTATCCGATTTCTATAAATATTTAATTTATAAAATAAGTTTAAACAATGGCACAATTTTTCTCCGAAAGTTATGAATTATAAGAATGAAGCGCATCAACACGTTAAGGATATCCAGGTCTAAAAAATTAGATGCTTAAATGAAAATTAAGCAGTAACTAAACAAAGTTAAAAAATAAGTCAATAGTTAATGCTCAAGATCTTTTTTAAACCATGTTTCTACAGCACATTTCAGAACTTTAAGCAAAATTAGAAAAGGCTGCAGCAATGGAAGGAAGAACATTAAAGAATTGAAACAAATACTGTAATGTTGAGTTTTTAAAAATAAGCAATTTAGCTAAAATTTAAGGTCTTTTACAACGTTTAAAACATCTTACTGTCATTCTCCAAAACTTAGTTTACATAGATTACAAAAAATGTTCCCAATTTTAAATAAGTAGATTGTATTTACATACAGATATCGGTTTCCGTACATAAACAATTTAAATCTTACTCATAACACTTTACAAGGGATTAGTATTCTAAGTTGACATGAAATTTTAATTTCCTTGTATTTGAACTCACTTTTGGTAACTAATGATCTTAAGTTAAAGAGAATTGGTGGCACTATTTTGACCTATACAAAAACTTACGAAAGTGTAAGAAGTAGTTCAGGGATGGAAGGTACAGAACTAGTAGGAATTTAGAGTTTCATAAGGAAAATGAACAATTACAAATGCGAATCTGTTAATTCTGGGAAAGGAAAATCAACATTGTCGTATATTGCGTGGGGAACTTTAAAATCACTCAAGGCTGTATGCTGTATTTTGATGTGTCGGTTGACAAACTATCTGCAGATTTTTTTCATAAAAAACGTCATTGCTGCAAGCTATGGGACTAGAGCTGAAAGGCAAAATATTTTTCTTCTATTGCTTTTAGGCTTCTCCCCCCCCCCTAATCTAACCTTCACCTCAATTCATAGTTCATCGGCCTAAGCTCAAACAGCGATGCCAACTTTTCCTTTCTGCCATTCACCCCTTCCACGAAGGATTCCAGAGTTAAAATCATGCAACTTTAAAACTGGCACGTGTACCAAACAAATCGCAAACGTAATATAAACGGTACAATGAACTTCGGGCTTTGGGAACTATAAATGACATCTATTACCCCTTAAGCATAACAGTTATTCGGAAAACAAAGAGAATCTTTTTAACAACTATCTACCACGGGTAATGAAATACATGATAATACATGAGACTTAATTCAGAGATTTTATTAAATGCCTTTTAAGAGATTTTCAGTGACATTTCTTGATTCTCGTGGTGCTTTGATAAAGCATAGCGACTGTAAACTTACTGATATGTCCCCTAAATTTCAAAGTATTTTGCATGGTTAATACAAATAGTCATAGTCATTATAACCGTAACTTTAAAACAGATTTATAAACTTTAAATCGGATATAAAAAGTCCGATATTGAAAAGAAAATTATACTAAGAGAATGAATGAACCACTAATTTAATCTACTGAGAATCGTAATTTCATAAATTTTACAACTTTCGAAGTCTAAAAAAGTTCCGAAAATTTAGATTTTCTCGTAATTTCAATTTTCTGGTACAGGAAAATCAGAAGCATTGATAAATGTATAAGTTTACATGTACGTATATTTTCACGTAAACAGTCACTCACTTTCAAATAGCGTATATCAATTGTAGTAACGAATCAAAATAAAGAAAATATGGTGTTCGTTAATAAGAAGCCATAGTATTACAGGAAAACTTATAAAACAATATTAGCCTAAAATGCACTCATTTTTATCGTATTTTTATGTATGTATTATAAAAGCACAGTTTTAAAGTACGAAAAGAAAAGCGTAACCATTGTAAAAATTTACTTAACCCTTAATTTGACAAGATGTTTTTTCAAATTTTCTAAAATTTTAATTTGTTATTTTCCCATGTCTGTATAGACATTTGAATCTCTTAAAAAAAAAAAAAAAAAAAAAAAAAAAAAAAAAAAAAAAAAAAAAAAAAAATTTCCATTTTTGAGATAATGTCCGCTATGGCGAACACTGACAATTATGTTATATAGTAGTTATAAATATACATGTCCAGTGTAGCGGACTCAGCCAAATTAAGGGTAAAAACTGGTTTTTACACGATCTAAATTACAAATTTTCAAAACCAATAACATCTGAGCAATCCTTTTAAATCACCATAGGAGAATATTTTAGCAGTGTTAATTTAAAATACATAAAATTATAATAAACATGTCTCACAGCCTTCAATTTATCTCATGGTCGATTGAACTTTAGTCGACTAACACAACTGAATGCCTTTAAAAAAAATTCTCTCCAAGTGATACGGTATGTAAAATGTGTCAGAGGAAAGAAAAATCTTTTGATCGTAAAACAACTATGAGAAATATGACTTCTGAACATATGGTAACAAACTGAAAACATTGGGTACGTAAAATATGGAACCTGGTATTAAATTCATACAGATATAGGGGTAATTTAAGTTAACCCAATTTAAAAATTATTCACTTCATTACCATACAGAAACTTAAACATAGATACATTATATGTATATATGAATATATATCCATTAATAAAAAATTATGTAAATCTATGTTTAGGATAAACTTCTCTAACTAAAAATCTTAAAGTTTAAAAATACTTTCAATAAAAATTTAATAGAGTTTTAACATTGAAAATCTAATAAATTTTTATGAACACACGATAGCAAGAAAATTCATTATAAATGTACGAAAGTATTAGGTAAAGTAATACCGCTCTTTGAATATAAGTTATACCTGAATGCAAATCCGATAGATGGCGAATAGTTTACTCACTAGTTCTCTAGAGGTGCAGCTAAATTTCATTTTGAGGTCGTTCCACTGCTTGAGAGCAATTTCTAAATCCGCACTGTCGAAAATCTTCATCTGGCAATTGGCGGACTTGCACATAATAGCGTTGGAATGACAACTAGAGGGAAGGGGATCCACCTCGATTCCAGCACAGAAATACAATTTATAACACTCGAAGAATGTAATCCAACAGTATTTCCACGACGTCAGGAAGTAACGGTACGATATTTAGGGCTTAGAGTTGTAAGCAATCATGTCTAAGAAAGGTGAAACACATGAGACCATGTTTCTCCGCCTGCATCGAATATTTGTAAAGAAACGGCTGCAGTGAAGTCGGTCAGAGATTTGAAGGGTTGCCATAAATTAAAACGAGGGTGCAGTGAACGAAATTTCGCCAACTAAACGCCATAAAGCTCAAGAAAGTTTGCCAAGCGGTAATTGACACATGATTTAGCTTCTCTCTGATCCAATCGTCATTTCTGCTCAACTCCTAGCGTGTGGCATATTTTATGACGAACGCTTTTAGAATTTAAATCTGCTCCATTTAACCAGAATATGGAGGAGTAAAGAATATACATGTAAAGTTTAATTTTTCAACCAATTTTAGTAAAAATTAAACGGTGAAATAGGTATTTTTATGAGAAATGAAGCATTTGATTCTGTTTTTAATTTTAAAGTTTGTGTCATAATACCGCCTTATACAAGATTAAACTAAAAATACATCCCATTTTCCCCCTGGATTTTTACACAGACATTTTGACGCTGTGTATGAAAATAAACGAGCAATATTTGGGAAAAAAATTAGATTAAGTCCAATTTACAAAATAAGTTGAGTTTGATTTGGATAGTTACGATCATTTTTCATGTTACACGAAAGGGAATTAACCATGATTTAAAAAGCCGTAGTTTCCGAACAGTTACGGATAATCATGGATTCGAACCCGTAGATTCCTGCACGGAAAAGCAGCACCCTACTCATCGACTGTCATTGTTTGGTCAATGCAGTATAGATGGGAAAGTTAGCCTATTACAAATGAAAGGAAAAGGTCGAGCATCTAATAATTTGTTTTCCCAAATGTGTGTGCTCAAAAATTTATTTAAAACAATTTTCATGTTATCAAAATAAGTTATATTGTATTCAAAGTAAATAACTAGAAAAATTGGGAAGGATTTAAGTTTTAAAAATCTATATTCTATTCCAGCAGAGCTAAGAGAGGGACTTACAATGTAAAATCAATAAAGAGCAGATAAAATGACACTGCCAGGTATCGAACCAAAGACGGTATTGCGTTGTAGCACAAGCAGATCCTAAATTTTGCCGCCATCAGTCACCTACTTCGCCTACAACCAGCTCTGACTTTCACCTACTCTACAAATATCGTATCCCCTTTGTAAAGGGTGATAGGTAAAATAAAAATACGACAACTATACTGATTACTTTAGTCAAAAAGGAAGACATAATTGTTCAATTTAGGTAGGGAGAAGTCCACGGATTATAAGAAATTTATTGATTGTAAGAGTTCAAGAATTTAGACTCAATTTATTGGAACCTTAAAGGTTCCAATAAATTGAGTAATAATTGAAGGCATAAAACTTAAAGTAGCATTCAAAGATAAAATCAAATATGCTCGAGTTATTTCTAGTTATTGCATCCCGAAGACTCCATGCTATTCTCTATAGTAAATTCCACAACGCCTTCGCACCACACACCTGAATCACTAGTGAATGAGTGACGTAGATGAAACATCTGGTATTAGGCACTCTATGCAAGCTTATACAAGAACCCCGTGTAACTAACATTAGACATGAATGTTTATCCTGCGAAAAATGTTTATCGTCATTGATAAAAAATGTCTGAAATTGAGAATTGTGTGGTTCGACGTCTGCAATCTCCCAGAAAAGAAACACCTGGAGGCATTGAGAAAGGTGGAATCGAAACTCGAGTCGAATTTCTTTAAAACACGTAATAGACTGCATAATGTGTATAATGACTAGGTTTTCCTGTCTTCCGAACTATGTAATTACAATGGCTAACAAACTGTTTACAATATTAAGCATTACACTAAAATGAATTTCACTGTCGTGTGCAATAAAGATTTATTAACTCTTCAAATTATACATTTTTAAGGTAGAATTTAAAAATAGGTTCCTAAAAAAATAACTGATAAGCAGTTTTTGCTTAAAAATCCCCTGAATTCTTCAGTGATATTTTACAAGTATACTTTGCATCACAAGTTTCACACTGAACCGAAACATACGCCTTCATTCATATGCAGGCGATAAAGGCTTTTATAAAAACGTTACATCATATCACTCTTCAAACTTAATCTAACTTCTGTTATCGTAAGTGAAGAACTACAATACTTTTACCGCAAGAGATCCGTCTCTTATCAACCATTATGTGGAAGAGTACAACTTACGCGTGTTGATAATTCTATCGAATCAACGATGGTGACCTTTCCGGTAAGTATCAGTAGTGATCAAATATTTTCCAGAGAGAAAAGCGGGGAAAAAAACTGTCGATTATTAGTTTTTGTTCAATGAAATCTATCTCAGTAAAACAGTAACAATTTATAACGTCAAATTTCTGGAGCATATAGCTTATGCACAAATGCTCTTTTATGTTATAGCTCTAGAACTACCAGGTTTAGATTGCCAAGTTATAATATTGTCTCATGAGACAGCTGTACTCTAAACATTCAATTTTTTAAGCAGTAAAGGCCGATTTGATAGTTTTAAAAATAAGCATTATGAGAATTAAATAGTTTCTGCAAATATTTCTCCTTTTGTTTATCATAGATGAAGAAATTTCCGAAATTACCATACAGCTAAACCTTGCTATAATATCAAATACGATATATACCTCTTTAACGATAACAGTTTCGGCGAATTTGAATACAATATAAACTTAACGTTTACTCGATATAGCGACATTCCTTTCAGCAATAAACCTCAATGATCGTTTTTTCTGATTCCTCTCCAACGATACTTCAAATAACTGGAAAAGGCATGGAGGAAATTTTAACAGCCGATAATGGTTAATGGTTATGGAGGAGTTGTACGAAATCTCCAATAAAAAGGAAAACTATTATGAAGAAATTCATAAAAAAATACAGATTCTTTACATTCTTTGACAGCCCGGAAGCACTTCAATCTATTAAGACTCATTTTTTAAGTCTTTCATCGACAAGTTATGATCCTTTCGTGCTTTAAACTCTAATCATACTTTGATAATCGTTTTAACAATGCAAAAATGAATGATACAACAAAAATAACGGATTTCTTTCAATAAATAAGTTTCTCTAGTATGCAAATTTTATTGCATGTCTAGTATTTTTTCTTTTCTATTTTTCAGTACTTTGACAATATTTAACAGTTTTATACTTACAAAAAGTTTATTATGCCATAAACATACCAAATCACCATATCTGAAGTACTTAGAATTAAAGTTAGCTAGTCATTCAATTTAACGACAAATCCTTCTATACCGATAATTTCATCGGGCTCTTTAAATATTGTATCGAAATTTTGCTGTATTTATTAAAGATTATATCTTGTGTTAAGGGTCATTTAAGGGTCAGGATTTTAGAAAGTATTTAGTATAAAAATATGACTTTGTTATGTTTCTAATAATGGAAAATAAGCTGTTAAAACAACAGTATTAAAATTGGAAACTAAAATGGAAATTATGAATCAATCAATCAATATTTCAGAGTAATTATTTATAGGACTAATACATATTTTCTGATCAGATTCATCAGTAAAATTCAGGGAAGTAATTGTCAATTTAAGAATGACTTATTTACAAATAGTAGCTTACTGGAAAATAGAAGAGTTCGCAATAAAATTCAAGATATTTCGTATTTCTATTCCTTTTAAGCTTGCATTGATATTTCATTCATTAAAAACATTCAACTAACATTCCCCCGAATACATTCTTCTAAGTTTTCTAATCGCAAAGCCCTTAAATCTTAACCTATGTTTATTAAAGTTAAAATGTCTTCAGACTCAAATTTTATAAGGTTATTTGTCGGGATTGACTTATCCCAACTACACTACTTTAGATTCAGTAAGTATACCAAGACGATACATTTTGAAAGACAGTGAAACAATAATCACGGCTATTTTTTCTGAAGAGATTTATAAGCAGCAATTACTTGCTTATAACGTAGTATGAATGCCTATAATTTAGAACAAATTCTAATAAAGCGTTTGTCTAACGTATCACATTTAAAGACAACATATGTTCACAATACCTTGAGAAAGGAAGGTTGTACGACCCTCAGGGTTTTCGGTTCAAATTGGTTTTCATCAGTAATTTTACAGAACAACGATCGAATCATAATGACTATCGTGCAGGTAAATGTATTACCATAAAAAATAAAGCGTTACTGAAAAGCCGGCTTAAAATGCACAGCGGTGTAGAAAATAAGAAGTTACAGTTAAACGTGTAACGGAAATATATAACGGAAAGCATTCATGCAGTTTTATATCTAACCCTGTACAATAAAAATTAAATCTAGGATTTAAGGGGTAATAGATTTGAAATCCTTGAGTAGCAACTATGTAAGTAAAATTTGTTGTATAGTAAATTTAAGAATAATTTTCCTTTTAATTTCTGGGGGGGGGGTGAATGTAAGAGGGCAAGGAAGGCTTGCTCACATGGATAATGACTGATATGTTAAGCTTTTACGTGAGCTAAATTTATGAATGTGCATTGGAGGTAATGTACGTCCTGGGAAGCTAGGTTAGAGGGCTTACCTTAACCAGTTGCCTGTTTTCGGAGTAATATTAAGGGCAGGTCTCACCAAAGTCGTTTAAAGGCTGACCACGATTAATCTGTTTAAAAAGGAGAATCGGGTCCCACCATAGAGCAATTTGTCGCAACGTCACGAACTACTATAATGCCCTTCCCATTCATTTTCATGTGTACAACAGACAATAGACAGACAATAAACTTCCGTTCCGTTTGAAACTAAAGCCAGAAATGTCATAAATTGAGATTTGCCCTGCTGCCTGAAATCGCCTTATTGGTTGCGCCATGGGTTAATCGCGGTTAACCGTTAAACGTCTTTGATGAAACCGGCCCAAAGCGATATGGTATTTTAGGTACCATGTTTTTGACGTAATATCCCGTATAACACTTTTTCTGAAAATTTACTTTCAACCTTTACCACCATAATTTAAACAGGCAGAAAAGAAATAATATTAAAATAGATGAGGAATTAATTCCTATGAAGTCAACTCTGATTTTGGAATTAAATTCAAGCAAAGGTTACGTATTGGACAATGGGTGATGGAATTAATGATATTAGAGTTAATTTATAATGTCATTATTCTTGGGTTAAAACACTATCCTTAAAAATCATTGAATTACTGTAATTAGTAGTTAATCACAGCATTTAAAAGTTACTTAATAGTTCAGCTTAGCAATTAGAACGAGAAAAAGAGGGAAAAGGCAGCAAAAGCTATTTTTCTTGACTGCTGTTAGGAGAAGCAATATAGGAAAATGATGTCTTATACCACAAACTGCCTTAAGTCTGAAGATGTTATCTACTTGCAATTCTAATCAATTTAAGTGTATTTGATCCTTTCAAAAGTAGATTAATAATCTTGTCTTTAAGGAAATATTCATATTATGACAATTCTTCATATTATGAAAATTTACTTTCAACCTTTACCACCATAATTTAAACAGGTAGAGATAGAAAAGAAAATAATATTAAAATAGGTAAGGAATTAATTCCTGTGCAGTCAAGTCTGATTTCGGAATCAAATTCAAGCAAAGATTACGTATTGGACAATGGGTGACGGAATTAATGATATTAGAGTTAATTTATAATGTCATTATTCTTGGGTTAAAACAGTATCCTTAAAAATCATTGAATTACTGTAATTAGTAGTTAATCACAGCATTTGAAAATTACTTAATAGTTCAGCCTAGCAATTAAACGAGAAAAAGAGGGAAAAGGCAGCAAAAGCTATTTTTCTTGACTGCTGTTAGGAGAAGCCATATAGGAAAATGATGTCTTATACCACAAACTGCCTTAAGTCTGAAGATGTTATCTACTTGCAATTCTCATCAATTTAAGTGTATTTGATCCTTTCAAAAGTAGATTAATAATCTAGTCGTTAAGGAAATATTCATATTATAACAATTCTTGCAGTGATTTATGAATTCAGTGGTGTATTTAACATTCATAGTAAATTCCGTAAATATATCAGCCTTGGAGAAACAAGTAATGAGCTCGAAATAGGAAATAAAATGTATTCGCAATGACGTGAGTCATATTTATGAGTGAAGCAAGAAAAATATGTTTTTGCTATACTAATTGCACCTTACTGCGTCATTCTCTTACGATTCTTGACTCGTAAGGAATCTAGAGTGAATACGGTCTGCCTGTTACTAAGTTTGTTTTTCTTGTAATTTGTAATAAAGCTGCCAGAGGAAAATTTAAAAAGGGATATTTTGTGTTTGTTAACATGTTCGTGTGCTATCTTACAAAGTAACTAAAACAAAATGGATACATTCATTACGGAAATAGCATCTGGTCTTGTTAGCCAAAAATATTGTATTTCATTGAGGAATGGGCTGCTATGAAAATATCCTGAATGCAAGGACAACTCTTTCTGTTGTACTCCACTTAATCCATGATGATAATTATTTCACATCCATGAGCATGGCTGTAACTAGGTCCTTTAGCGCCTGTGGCAAAAATGGTCTGAGCTACCACCATATATATAGTGAAAAATATTGATTTCATTGAGTATTGGGTGCTATGAAAATATCCTGAATGCAAGGACAACTCTTTCTGTTGTACTCCACTTAATCCATGATGATAATTATTTCACATCCATGAGCATGGCTGTAACTAGGTCCTTTAGCGCCTGTGGCAAAAAACTGGTCTGCACCCCTACCACCATATATTTTGTGAAAAAATATTGTAATTTGTAATGGGCTGCTGTGAAAATTAATAATGCAAGGACAATTTTGTTGTACTCACTTTATCCATGATGATAATTATTTCACATCCATGAGCATGGATGTAACTTCCTTTAGCGTCCGTAAAAAACTGGTCTGCATTACCACTATATATTATTGTTAGCCAAAAATATTGTATTTCATTGAGGAATGGGCTGCTATGAAAATATCCTGAATGCAAGGACAACTCTTTCTGTTGTACTCCACTTAATCCATGATGATAATTATTTCACATCCATGAGCATGGCTGTAACTAGGTCCTTTAGCGCCTGTGGCAAAAAACTGGTCTGCACCCCTACCACCATATATTATAGTGAGCCAAAAATATTGTAT
The DNA here is from genome assembly GCA_032207245.1 of Pardosa pseudoannulata. NCBI lineage: Eukaryota > Metazoa > Arthropoda > Arachnida > Araneae > Lycosidae > Pardosa > Pardosa pseudoannulata. The sequence goes on from CM063501.1 coordinate 45,656,786, forward strand.
TTCATTCAGTAATGGGTTGCTATGAAAATATCCTGACTTCAAGGACAACTCTTTCTGTTGTACTCCACTTAATCCATGATGATAATTATTTCACATCCATGAGCATGGCTGTAACTAGGTCCTTTAGCGCCCGTGGCAAAAAACTGGTCTGCACCCCTACCACCATATATTATAGTGAGCCAAAAATATTGTATTTCATTCAGTAATGGGTTGCTATGAAAATATCCTGACTTCAAGGACAACTCTTTCTGTTGTACTCCACTTAATCCATGATGATAATTATTTCACATCTATGAGCATGGCTGTAACTAGGTCCTTTAGCGCCCGTGGCAAAAAAACTAGTCTGCGCCCCTACCACCATATATAGTGAGAAAATATGTAAACATGATTGTTTTCTATCATATATTCAGAATAAACTTTCAAAATATTTTTTTTTAATTTAAAAATGTTCCTAGTACATTAGTTTTTATTTTTTCCTATTTTTACCTTATTAATACTTAAAAATATTTTTAAACTCTTTGTAGGTATTATTTTCCTGAAAACTGAATAGTTTTTTGGAGGGAATATTTTTAATTTGAACGTTGAATTTTCCTAAAAAATTGGTGAATTTCTAAATTTAAATTTAGTTTTAATAACTTTAAAATTTAAAACGAATACCCGGATTTGTATTAAGGGGTATTAGGAGTGTTTGGTAAACATTTTGTAAGAATATATAACAGTCTCTTGAAGCATTTTAGAAAATAAGAAAATTCATTTAAAAAATCATTTATAAATCATTTGTAAATCACTCATCGGATTTTATAATAAAAAAAGCTATCAACTTTTCTTTATTTCTACTCAGGGCGAATTGTTCTCTTCCGGACCCCATTTTCTTCATAGTGCGGCGCCTCTAAGACTGATGCGTCCGTGCAGATGCCATCTTTGCCGCTCCCTAGTTACGGCCCTGTCTGAGAGGTTTAAATCGTATTCATCTATCTTAGGATTAGTGAACATTTTTAAACTATTTACTTTGTATGTTATGATCGGAAAATTGGTAAGGAGTGTTTTCGATCTGCGGGTTCGCATCTCGCAGCTGACAGGGATGTTCGTAGCCGTTCCGAATTGGCATAAATAATAGGTCCCAGTCAGCCCTCGTGTAACAAAAAATAGACCATAGCAATATCAACGAAAACAAATCCAGCCGACTATTGTGATTTATATTTAGAGCATTTCAAAATGAACTTTAAAAAGCACATAGGAATATAGTTAGTGATCATGTAGCAATCCAATGAATCGGCAAGTTGGTAAGGAGTGTTTTCAATCTGCGGGTCCGCATCTCGCAGCTGTCACGGATATTCATAGCCGTTCGGAATTGGCATAAGTAATAGGTCCTCAGTAAGCAGTAAGCCCTCGTGTAACAAAAAATAAACCATAGCAATATCAACCAAAACCAATCCAGCCGACTATTTTGATTTATATTTAAAGCCTCTGAGAATGAACATTAAACAGCACTACTTAAATCTACTTAGTGATCATGTAGCAAGCCAATGATTGCAGCGTTGCGAATAACAGGCTATCTTCCCAAATTAAAAATGTATGAATGCATAATTGTCAAACGCATTTACACATACGTATTTTTATTATGTTTCACATTCAAGTGTCACAAAATAAACAAAACAATTTTATGTGACTACAGCAATTGAGAGAAACAATACAAAAGGTCAAAGAAGAAATTATTATACATAAAAATTGCGGAGGGAGATTCAGAACCATCTCATAGGAATTTACGGTAGTATTTGTAGCCCAAACCACGTCGTGGACTTCCTGAATAGCGATATGTAAATAAATAACTGTTTATTCCTCCATTGTGCCGAAGCTCAATGCTCCTTCAAGGACTATAACCTTACTTTGTCTCTCAGATAGAACATGAATAGTGAATAGTTCTATACATGAATAGTTAGTTCACAGTTACAAAATTAGGTTGTGCTGAACGATGGCCGATTGGTTAGGGTGCTGGCCTTCGGTACCGGAGTTCGTGGGTTCGAATCCCACAGTGGCATGGATGTTCGTAGCCGTTCGGAATCAGCTTTAAGCTGTAGGTCCAGGTCTCATTAGCCCTCGTGTTGCAAAAAGTAGACCGTAGCACTCCAAACCATACCAAATCAAAATTAGGTTGTAGAGAAGTAAGTGTACAGTTTCCTGGATCGTACCTAAAGCACTTTTCAGGTTAAAGTTAAAATATTCTAGTTTTAAATTAATTTTTAAAGTGTAACAAGAAGAGCGATATGAAAGGAAGGTTCCTTTCTTTTGTATAACAGAAATTAAGGCATCGGAACAAATAATATTGACATGCATTCAGTTTTTAACCCCTTAACGTGCAGGCTCGAGTTAACTCGAGTGCGCTAAACTGGCGAAACTGTGCACACTCAAGATAATTCGATCGGCGTTGTACATTATGTTTCAATAATTTTTCACCCCTGAATGCAATCGAGAAATGAAAATAATATTGTGAAAGAAAAACAATCAATCGTTTTATTGATATTCATCATTTACATGGGATTGTAAGCTATAACGCTTACTTATTCAAGTATAATATATATATATATATATATATATATAATATATATATATATATATATATATATATATATATATATATATATATATATATATATATATATATATGTATGTATATATATATATATATATATATATATATATATATATATATATATATATATATATATATGTATGTATATATATATATATATATATATATATATATATATATATATATATATATATATATATATATATATATATATTTCAACTATTTTCTACAATATCAAAATCTAAAATTGCAATAAAAATTTTGATTATTTTTTTTATTTTTGTAATTTTCTTGGCAAGACAACGTTCTAAATTATTTTTTATATTAAAATAAAATTGAATTTTTTTGGCCGGTCTTTATAAACAAAAAAAAAAACCCTGTGAATTAACTTACAAGCCCGGTTATTTAAAATTTCTTATTTACTTGTATATTATTCCAATACTTCTATTCACATTGCATGAAATTCAGCGGTAAAAAGCATGCAGTGTTCTTTTCCTATTTACCATGGATATAATAAAAGAATTATCTGCTTTCGGGAACTTCAGAAATTTTTTTTTTTTTAAAGCGATATTAAGGTAGATTATTGATGACAAACACAATTAAGAAATCTAGACATTGAGGATTTTGTTAGGGATGAAAAAAAGAAAAAAAAGGAATGATGTAATCGAAAATGTAATAAACGGCCTGAAAAAGACTAAAATTATGTAATAGAATAGTATCATTTGAAGTTTTCCAACGAAATACATTACATTAACAAATTAAATAAATTCCACGTACTTTCCAAATACTTGCAGATAAATTTTAAAAGGATGGATTTTAAATGGATATATATATATATATATATATATATATATATATATATATATATATATATATATATATATATATATATATATATATATATATATATATATATATATATATATATGTATGCTGCAATACCCTTTAAAAATTGATAAATTTTTAAGGGGATGGATTTTAAATGGATACATATATATATATACATATATATATATATATAAATATATATATATATATATATATATATATATATATATATATATATATATCCATTTAAAATCCATCCCTTTAAAAATTGACAAATTTTTAAAGGGATGGATTTTAAATTTATATATACACACACACACACACACACACACACACACACACACACACACACACACACATATATATATATATATATATATATATATATATATATATATATATATATATATATATATATATATATATATATTGCATTGAGAGTATATTGTGTTGCGAGCATATGCTATGTTGAGAGTGCATCTTTTTGTAGAGAAAGAGAGAAAATGAAAAAGATGATTAGAGAGAAAAGATAAATCAAGATGGAAGATCCAGCCAAATCCTTATCAACATTCGACCATGTCAATGTCATTTATTACTAGTTAAGGAAAAAGCAAAAAACATGCATTATTTGATCATTGATGAAGCATGCCAAAACAAAATCTTACGCTCAAATCAAATCCCATGTATGCAGAAACAGTCGCCGGGCCGTAAACTCTCCGCATCCATCGGATAAATATATACTCTGCTCCACTCTGCGAGACACGCAGGCTGGCAAAACATACTCAATATAATTTCCGCGGAATCGTAAAAGTCTGTGGCGCCAAAATCCACGATAACGCAAGCAATGTGGAACCAACAACACCGAACATACTCCTCGGCTCGTCATTGGGTATCGCACGTTTGACGTCAGCCCAGGATGTGGGTGAAAAACTCGGCTAGCAGGATGCAGTAGCGAAAAATCGAAGAATCACCCAAATTTTTCTTGCAGGGTGCGTTACCCAAATCTTCCCCCCTATTGTCTGTGATAAAAAAAAAAAATTCGAGACAAGAATGAGTCATAAAATCTTTACTAACCCGGACTAAATTTTTTTCTCCTTCTTTTTTTCAGAAATGAATTGGCAAGAAGAATAATAAGATCGATCGCGAAGATGGAAGTGGATAAAATACGATTTTTTTTCTTTTTTTATGTGCCCGCACTGCAGATTCGTTGACTCAAGCGGATCTTCGTAAACAATGCAGCGACCCACGTGGGTGACAAATATTTTACATTACAGTAGAACCTCGATTATCCGAAGTAATTGGGGCCGAACCTACTTCGGATAATCGAGAATTCATCAATAATAGTCTAGTTTGTTATATAGTATCCTCATTGAACAGTTATTACGACTATTTTAACTGTTTTTTAGGTACCATGTTTTTGACGTAATATCCCGTATAACACTTTTTCTGAAAATTTACTTTCAACCTTTACCACCATAATTTAAACAGGCAGAAAAGAAATAATATTAAAATAGATGAGGAATTAATTCCTATGAAGTCAACTCTGATTTTGGAATTAAATTCAAGCAAAGGTTACGTATTGGACAATAGGTGATGTAATTAATGATATTGGAGTTAATTTATGATGCCGGAATTCTTGGGGTAAAACAGTATCCTTAAAAATCATTGAATTACTGTAATTATTAGTTAATCACAGCATTTAAAAGTTACTTAATAGTTTAGCTTAGCAATCGGAACGAGAAAAAGAGGGAAAAGGCAGCAAAAGCTATTTTTTTTTACTGTTGTTAGGAGAAGCCATATAGCAAAATGATGTCTTATACCACAAACTGCCTTAAGTCTGAAGATGTTATCTACTTGCAATTCTCATCAATTTAAGTGTATTTGATCCTTTCAAAAGTAGATTAATAATCTAGTTATTGAGGAAATATTCATATTATGGCAATTCTTGCTATGATTTATGAATTCAAGGGTGTATTTAACATTCATAGTAAATTCTGTAAATATATGTTTTTTTTTTTTTTTTTTTTTTTTTTTTTTTTTTTTTTTTTTTTTAAGTGAAGGAGTGAGTCATAAAATATTTACTAACCCGGACTAATTTTTTTTTCTCCTTCTTTTTTTCAGAAATGAATTGGCAAGAAGAATAATAAGATCGATCGCGAAGATGGAAGTGGATAAAATACGATTTTTTTTTCTTTTTTTATGTGCCCGCACTGCAGATTCGTTGACTCAAGCGGATCTTCGTAAACAATGCAGCGACCCACGTGGGTGACAAATATTTTACATTACAGTAGAACCTCGATTATCCGAAGTAATTGGGGCCGAACCTACTTCGGATAATCGAGAATTCATCAATAATAGTCTAGTTTGTTATATAGTATCCTCATTGAACAGTTATTACGACTATTTTAACTGTTAGATAAATTAAAATTATAAATGAAAATTAATTTATTTCTGATACAAAAACTTACAATGGTTTAAATAGAATCTCCATCTGGTGTAAATTGGCCATCCTTTGCCGTGCAGCTCTATCCCGAAGTTTTCTTAAAAGCATGAGTTCAGAGGAATCGCACTGATCCTGTTATTCCAACTAAAGAAGGCCTTTTGAGAAACATCCAGAAGCATCATTGTTACTGATCTTATTTACTCCGGAATCATTCTCACCTTAATCCCCATCTTTTTCTTTTGGAGAATTTCGGACTTCTATTAATTCCTCATCATTGAGCAACTGGAAACCTGCATCTTCTAAGTCACAATTCATCCAATCTGTGATTTCTCTATCTCCACAATTTTCAAAACCTTTCATTGTGCTATAAACGTTTGAATAGGTTCTTGCTTCTAAATTACGAGAACCCACTTTGAGAAAAGTCGTTCTTTCACTCTAGGAATGCTCTTCATACAACGAAAGGCGCACCCCTTACTTTACTTCGAGTAGTAGTTCAAGTTCTTGGCTTTTCCAAAAGGACATACATAACAACACTATGTCTGTAGCATTTTCATCTGCGCCAGTTGAAAAATTACAAAAGGAATGGGGGAGAAAAACTTTAAAAATGTTTGTTTGTAAAGAGAAAATTTTGGATGACAGTAGACAGCGAAAACAAAAGTGAAGAAGAAACCGACTTCGGTTAACGGAAAGTTTCGGTTAATCGAGGTTAGGATAATCGAGGTTCTACGGTACTTTATTTCCTGTTGGAATCAGGCTATATGCTCTTCTCCCCTTTTTTTTCTAATTGGCAAAAGCAACGATCCGCCGTGTACATTAAGGATGACTGGGGCACGTAAAATATTTTCGTCGTGACAATGTCCTCTAAGTTCTCAAACGATACCTCAAGCGGTGGTAGGTCAAGCCTGGGGATCTTCGACTTGGTTCTTGCTTCTAAATTAAGTGGGCCAGAGGCTACAAAAATAAAGGCAAGGGGTGAGCCTTTCGTTTTTCAGGATCACCGCTAAGCTGAAAGAACGTTTTATCTCAAGTGGGCCGTCGTAATTTTAGAAGCAGGAACTAAGTTGAAGATCCCCAATCTTGGTCTGCCACCGCCAGGGGTATCGTTTGAGAACTTGGAGGACATTGTGACGATGAAAATATTTTACGTGCCCCAGTCATCCTTAACCCTCTAAGGGGAACACACCGAGGAAGAAAAAGTCTCCAAAAATACGCTAAAGGTTTATTGTGTCAGTGGCCAAAGCGTTCTATGATTTTGTACTTCACCCTTTGTCGACTAGAATGGAATACGGAAAACCCACCCTCGTTATTGTTCCTTTACTTCCGGTTATAAATAGATATATAAATAGATATTATAGATTGTTAATTTTTAATACACATAAAGCTCGTCAAGTCTCGAAGATCATCCCACAAGAAATAATTTATTCTAAAAGTACAAATAAAAATAGTCTTTAAGAGACTTATTTATATTTTTTTAGGAAAGTCATCCAAGATCTTTAAGTGGCCCAGTTAGAGATACAGCAGTTAAGGAAATACTTCGAAATAGAGATTTACAAAGCCATGAAAAACTATCAGCGTTTTTGTGCTTCAGGGGGTAGGGGTACATCCCTCAATAAATGCCAGTGAAAGAGGGGTGCAGTTCCTAAACAATCGACCTGACCGTCCTACCGAAAAACACCATGGGAGAAGAGACTGGCAGAAATATTACATCCATTTACAGAGGTCGAAATTCGTACGTGATAACAGTTTTGAAGGTTTCATCGGTTTGGCGGAATTGTACGTGAGAACCGCTTAGAGGGTTAATGTATAAGGCTGATCTTAGGCCAGCTCGATCCTCGCACCCACAACATTTGAGTTACGAGAAAGCTGCTTTTGCTACATTGAGCAAAGTGGGTTCTCGTGTCGTATTACTCTAGCCATGCTCTTCATAAAACGAAAGGAGCACCCCTTACTTTATTTCGAGTAGTAGCTCAAGTCCTTGGCTTGTCCAAAGGGACATACATACAACATTTTTTCTTTTTTAAATTCTTGATATACTTCCCGTCAAAGAAACACATTAGGGTAGGTCTGTTGAGTGTTTACAACAGTTTTTTTCGTACGGACTAAATTAGATATTATGTCATCTTTTTTCTTAATTGATTAATAATTAAGATTAAAATTCCGAAGAACAGTTTATGGTAAGCATGAGCAATCGGAAACGGTCCACAGGTCGCATTGGAAGTGCATGTTATGCCGGCAGACCGCACTACAGGTATGTATGTAATACATTAAAATTATTACCCCCTTATTATGCAAAATTCTCCTTTTTTTTCATTTCTCACTGTTTTAATGCTTAAGTTCCCAGCCATACGATGTTAGATAAAGAACTGTTCTCCGACTGAAAGTAATTTTAACGCATCCTTTAGAACATACGCTGGAATAAATGCTAATTTTCAGTCCACTGCCCACCATTTTCGGCGGTCCCAGAAAAATGGCACTGCTTCTGCAATAACTGAATTGCTGTTTGTATGTTTTTGAAATTCCTTAAATGATCAAGGTTGATTTGTGCTTTCCAAAATTGCAGAAGTATTTTATGTCTCATGTTAACAAAATCACACGACTCGCTCGCTTAGAGTCCAACATCGGGGACCAAAACATATATACATCAATCCTTCTATGCAGAGCTATTGCACTGTAAAGACTGTCGGTAGACTGATGCGTTTTGATCCTCAATTAACGTAAAGTTTCACAATGTTTTGGACTTGTTTGTCCAACGCCATAACTACAGCTGAGTTACAAGGCTGGGCAATTAAAAATATGAGCATTTATTCCTATTTAATTAGTGCAGAATTTTTTGCCGGATTATATGTAAGTGTTTATATATATATATATATATATATATATATATATATATATATATATATATATATATATATATATATATATATATATATATATATATATATATATATATATATATATATATATATATATATATATATATATATATATATATATATATATATAAGGTGAAAAATGAAAACAATATTTTGTTAGTAAAATTTTATTGTTATTCACAGTGTTATTCGTAAATTAACAATAGAAATGTTAGAAACTTATAAATGTGCATAAATAGTTATAAGAATAATAAATAAATCATTCGAATAATATTATACTTACAGTATTAAGCGTAATATTTGTTTCTGTTATGAATTTCATAAATTGCGTTGCAGGTCAAAAAAGTTTAAAGATGGGATGCATGCGACCCTCAAGTCTCCGCTTACCCACCCCTGAATTATAGGATAAATTTCGGAACAAGAGTGAATCATAAAAATTTTCACTAACCAAAATACTATTTTTAATATTTTTTATTTATTTATTCAAACAATTAGCTAGGAAAATATTAATACTAATCGTATATATTTCGCAAAGGTGGAAGCGGATAAAATACGATTTTTTCTCCCTTTTTGTGCGTCCGCACTGCAGATTCGTCGAGTCAAGCGGATCTCAGTAAACAATGGAGAGACTCACGCAGAGAAATATTTCACATTACTCTAATATTTCTAGCTGGAATCAAGCTATATGCAGTTTTCTTATTCATTTTTTACCTTTTAAAGTTCTTCTTGAATTTTTCAGTATATGATGAATATAGAGTTTTAGTTAATATTAAGGTACGAACTGTTATTTTCCTCTTAATTTTCTTAGAAGAAGAATCGAATGAAGTATACATTTAAAGCACATGAATATTATCTATTTATTGGTGCAAAATTATTTACTTGTATCACCTTAAAAAGGAAAGAAATGGTGTAATACACACAGAGTGATAGCATAAAAAATAGGAAAAACCTTTAACAGGTTATTGTTCACACCAACTCAAACAACTTTCATCAATGAATGAATACATAATCTAAAATGAAATGAGAGTGAGCTAGCGCATTTCAAAATGGTTGTTCCTCAATTGTTAAAACAGTATTTTTTTAAAAGACTTATCGGGAGAAAAAGCATGCATGCATATAAATGTAACTGTAGGTACTAAGACCGTAGTCAGAAATTATTTTCGGAGGGGGACCAAGTGAGAAAGACATCTTTATTTTGAATGATATTTCAACTGAAACATTGGTTCAGGCTCGCCTCTAATGTAGCAATGCCAAATACTATGTGCCAGTATTTCCCCACTTCGGCTGATGGTGACCTCGAGCGTTTATGGTTCACGGGTCGCATCCACACGCTGGGCCACTGAATGAGCTGAGCGCAGATGATTTGCCACACACTGGGACATTGCCTATCTACAAAATGGTCTTTCAAAATTTCGGGTGGGGGGGATCAGTCCCCCAAATCCCTCCCCCTGCCTACAGCCTTGGTAGGTACAATGCACATATAGTTACATTTTCTTTTTTGCCGCATTTGTTTTCTTTACTTAATTAAACATTGGTTCAGGCTCGCCTCTAACAGTTTTGTTCCTCCCCGGACAAATCTCCGCTCTCTTGTTCAGTTTTTTTTTCTCAGTTCAGTTTTTCACTCAGTGCAACCATGCAGCTTATCTGATAGTGTGCGAACCGCTTAAAGTTTTCCCTGTTAGATTGAAACCGCACTCTTCACAAAACGTGCAAAATTTCTCTTTCGGTGCAGTATCCCCGACTGATAAGGTAAACTACGTGTCTGAGTGCAGGAGGGGATTAGCCGTGTCAGTAATTCTGAAATTTCTTTTCACCTTCTCTAAGGCCTTTGTTAGACAGGTATTTCTGAGAGAGTGGAAAGGAAATGCATTTCCGGAAGGATAACACCTGTCTCAGGTGAGGGAAACGAAAAGATCTATTTATAGCAAAAGAGTGAAATCGAAGGGGATGGAAAATGAAGTATGATAAAAGGAAATGATGAATAAAGTTAGCAAATCGGTCTCACATTTTTGTACTGTGTTCATGGTTTTTCCAATAGAATCAAAATATCAATTTTTAAAAAAGCATGTTTTTAATTTTCTCAGATTATTGTTCATTGGGTTCTTGTTCTAACCTTCCTACACATGCAAAATCTCCAGTATTTCAAAAGATATTTACGTATATGATACCATAAAACTTATTTACGTGAATAATCAAGCTATTTTCTTGACTTGGTTAGTTTGGGACACTATAGTGAATTGTTTTGTACGCGAGGACTAATTATGTCATCTAATATATTGAGGTGGAGGCTTAATGAACAAAGGCAACGATTTCGTAACTGGAAAGTTACGGGTTGGAGGCTCGAGCAGCCACTCATCCTTCGTGTCCATTAATAGCAGTTAGGTTGGGGCACCTAAAATTGTTTCTTGGTCGCAATGACCTCCACATTCACAGACAATAATTTTGGAGGTGGAAAATCAAGCTTGAGGGACTTTCTGCCTGGTCCCTGCTTCTGTTGTTGTTGATACTTATTTCCCCGGGATAGGAAAGCCTACATCAGGTCCAATAAATTCCGTCGTAATATTCGAGAGATCTATAGATAAGGGTAATATGCAGCTTCAGTTTGAGTGAGGAACCACAAGGGCTGAATAATAACTTAATCAAAAATAGGTCCTCGTAATTTAGAAGCAGGGACCAAGCAGAAAACCCCCAGTCTTGGCCTCAAACCTCCAGAGGTATCGTTTCAGAACTTGGAGGATATAATGACCACGAATATATCTTATGTGCCCCAGTCACCATTATCGAATAAGGCCGGCTCATGTCCCGAACACTCAACTCTTCAGTTACGAGATCGTTAACATTTTTCGATTGAGCTACCACGGTTCGTTCATGCTTCTGAATTACATTATGGCCAATGAATGTTTCTTGTATGAATGTATCACTCTCTTGTTTCATTTCCCATCTTTGACCTCCGTTACATCCGCTAGCACCTATTCCTGACGTTTCTAGAAATGGGTCGCTATGTATGTCTTCATTATTAGGTGTGCTCTATCTCTCCTAAAAGTCTATCACAACATATAGGGGACACTGTATGTATGTATGTATATATATATATATATATGCATATATATATATATATATATATATATATATATATATGTGTATATACATACATATATATATATATGTATATATATATACATTTATGTACATATTTATATACATACATACACACACACACACACACACACACACACACACACACACACATATATATATATATATATATGTATATATATATATATATATATATATATATATATATATATATATATATAAAGGTGGGATGCATGAACACATAGCCTCTAGTATGGAAGGAGAATGCTTTAACCAGGCAATATATATACTTACGTATAATATATATATATATATATATATATATATATATATATATATATATATATATATATATATATAAGGCGTGATACATAAACACACAGCCTCTAGTATGAAAGGAGAAATGCTCTAACCAGGCAACATACATACATATATATATATATATATATATATATATATATATATATGTGTGTGTGTGTGTGTGTGTGTGTGTGTGTGTGTGTGTGGTTGTGTGTGCACACGCACAAATTTATCTTGAAAGTGACCTTGTATTTTATTAGCAAATATAACATTTAAAAGTATAGTAATAAATTACAGATAGAGAGAACTCGTACGTTTATAGTGCATTTTCTCTTCTATATTTTTACTTTCATAGTTAAAAAGAATTGTTTAGAAACTCTTTCCTTAGTATTTTCCAAATAATTTTTATCCACGCACTCTTTAATTAATTAGTTCTTCTTAGTAATCAATGCACAAAAAAATATTCTGTTTGTTCTACAATTCTACATATTTCAAAGCTTTCTCAAAGTTTTCTCATAGCTTTTATTTTTCTTCATATCCTGTAAGATCTTCTACACAATTTTGTGTTTGTACTTTCCTCATTTTTAATTTCAGGGATAAAAGTCTGAATATTTTCATCCTTTTCTTCAGAAGACAATTGTTCACCAATTGCTTTCTAATCATCCGTTAAGGCACCAATGTCAATACTTTTGATGAATTCAACTAATGCAATTCTTTCTTTCACCAATGCTGGCTGATTTCCTTCTATACTGATAACAAACTTACTCATAACTGTCATTGTAGCAGAATCGTAGATACAATTACTGAACTTCTCCCGTAACTAATTTATTTGACATACTATTTCTGGTCACTGATTCCCCCCCCCCCCAATAAAAAGAAAACTTTAAACGCTCTTAAAATTACTTACTGTTACAGGATTTAGTCAGTAATTGTTTTTAAATTATGTTTTGCCTGTTTTTAATCTTGAGTGTATCAATCAAAACTAAATATTTTTCAATACGCAAATCAATACAGAAATTAATTTCTTAATTGTGCCAATGGATGCAACGTGAAATTTGTGTAAAGAACTTCTTCTCAGCGTACGTGATATTGCAGATCACGAGACTTTATCGGTGTTTATGTAGATTTTACGCTTTTTTAAAAGTGTTGCCATATTGCACTTGAACTAAATCAGAAAATGTGCATTATAAAAGGTAATTTTATTCCGTATTAATTTGTATTTGTTAACACTCTGTTTTCTATAACACAGCGCCAAATATTTCCCTAGCGGTGACTTTTGGAACTAGTTTGTTTTTTTGCTGAATCCTTCGTCCCCGGTCTTGTCTAACCTTCCTACAAAATGTGGCGTCATTCTCGCAAATAGATCGCGCTACAGAACACTGTGAGCACTGTCAGTTTAATTATGGCCACCCGGTATATATATATATATATATATATATATATATATATATATATATATATATATATATATATATATATATATATATATATATATATGTATATATGTATATATAGTATATATATATATATATATATATATATATATATATATATATATATATATATATAATATATATATATATATAAATATATATGTATATATATATATAATATATATATATATATATATATATATATATATATATATATATATATATATATATATATATATATATATAATATATATATATATATATAATATATAATATATAATATATATATATATATATATATATATATATATTGATGGCAGGAGCGCAAACTAGTGTTTTGCTACGGGAGTTAAAGGACTTAGTTAAGGCCCTGACCAACACTACTATTGTGACCAGCTATTTTGTGTCCCAATCTCCATCAATGAACACGGTGGATCTCTAGAAGCCTCGAGCTTTGAACCCACAATCCTCCGGTTATGAGTTTGACGTCTTTGCCAACTGAGGTAGTGACCACAGCTCCCATCTTGGTATAAATGATATATGGTAGAGACTTGAGAGATGTTATATTGTTATTATAAATCTCATTTAACTGTTTCGAACTAATCTTACTCATATTTTTGCTCCCGCGTACACAGAATAAAGGCCCTGAAAAAACTAATTGATGAAGCTATATGATAATCTCCATCAATGAACACGGTGGATCTCTAGAAGCCTCGAGCTTTGAACCCACAATTTCATGAGTTTGAATACTGAGGTAGTGACCACAGCTCCCATCTTGGTATAAATGATATATGGTAGAGACTTGAGAGATGTTATATTGTTATTATAAATCTCATTTAACTGTTTCGAACTAATCTTACTCATATTTTTGCTCCCGCGTACACAGAATAAAAACTAAAGAATCTAAAAAAATGATGAAGATACTGATAATCGTATTGAAATGATCAGAGTTCGTTAAAGCAATTTCATTTTGAATACAGAGTAAAAGGGGAGAACTGCAAAAACAGTTAGTGAAGACAGCAGGTATATTCTTTGAACAAGCTGTCAAAGTGATTATGATGTACTGTCGCATTGCATTCCTCTCACCCATTGTTAACCTACGGAAAAAAACAAAATTCTCACTCACCGGCTGTGGTAAAAAAAAAAAAAAAAAAAAAAAAAAAAAAAAAAAACTGTACCACGGGATAGAACACCAAATTCTTTAGGATGCTTTTATTATTTATTTATTTTTAATTTATGTTTGTCAAATATTCTTATTTGAGTCTGAAGAAAAATACCAAACTTTCGCATAAGTAAATTAAAGTTAAATTATATTTCTCTATATTTTTTTTAAAAAAGGGAAAGAAAGGAAACGAGAATTGAAAAAAAAAGAGAATTGATGAATTTGAAATAAATTTGGGTGTTTATCGTTTAGTTCGTGAAAGGACAAATTGCCAAACATTGCCAGATATGATTCTTTCCTTTAGATTGTATTTCTTCATGATGATAAGTTCATGATAAAAGTTAAATTTTAAATTAATGTTTTATTCATTTTATGAAAATGAGATGTTTTATTTTTTTAAAATTACTTTATTAAAATAACTTTATTATTACTTTTAATTACTTTATTATTTTTTAAATTGCTTATTATAATCTAAAAATGAATTTGAATTTAAAAATAGATATAACTTGAATTAACAGCCTGAATTAACAAAGACTGGGCTAGTGATATATATTAAATGGCTAGTAGTACATATGACTCAGCCTTTCATCTCTTCAAAGGGTAGACAAGTTGAGGACCAAGCATGCCTGAAAACTAAACACAAGGGGTTCCACGTAAGGTTGACCACCTAACTGGGACATGTGCTTTGCACCTCAGGTTGTTTGGTCCCCGAAACAGCCATTCGCACTGTAGACCTTGGCTTGTGAGTTTGAGGTAGTTTTAATTTGGGGAATTGTCCCGAGAAGTTTAGTTTAATTAGTTGTACATAAAGCAATGCATTTTGATTTCAGTCGATGTACTCGCTGGAAATTAAATTCATGCACAAGGCTTAAAAGTTTATAAAACGTCAATTCAAATGACAAGTTTATAATTAATAGCACAGGCTATTATTTATAATTTTGTCACATAGAAGGTTATTTATAAAAAGATTTTTTTATAAAAGGATTATTTATAAATGATTATGTATAATAAGATTATTTATAAAGATTATCTATAAAAGAATATTTAAAATAATGACAGAAATATAACACCAATAAACATTGCCATGCCCCAAAAACTTGCCCCTTCATTTAACCCTGTGGTTAGGGTGGCCCTAATAACCAGGGTTGGCATGATTTAAATCAGTTGATTTAAATCATGATTTAAATCTTAATTTAAATCAGTTGATTTTTTTTTTAAATCATTGATTTAAATAATTTTTTTTCACTTCTTTTAAAACCTATATTCCAAAGACAGGAGAACTGAGAATCAGTCAGCACAGTAATACCAATAAGTAAATAAGTGTCAATAGATAGCATGTGCTTTCCAAGAATTTAGGGGTTGTTATCAGAAAATATGTAGCATGGGTAGTACAATGATTGATTATGACTGGTTGAAGTCATTTTATGTAATGGGAGGTAAAGAGAACTGAAATCCAGTTTGTCTACCAAATAACAATAGCCGTGGCTTCGTCTGCTGGAATGGAAAGACAGTTTCCTTCTTTTGGTATCGTTCATTCTAGCCTTCGTAACCAATGAGGAGTAGATAAATCATCAAAGCTAGTGTTTTTATTGAAACAATTAAATCCTTAATTCGGTACTTAAAAAAATATTAAAGTAATTGTGATTTGTTTTTTTAAATAAATAGTTTGCATTAAAAGAATATTTAATTTGTTCTTTTAATTGACATCTTATTGAGTTTGCACTATCCAATGACAAAATAATAGAATGTATTTAGTTTAAAATTTATATATTTAAGTTTAGGTAATCAGTGTGCAGAATATATTAGATAGATAAGATGTGACTTCTTATAACAAACTATTCTATGTATATTGCAAAAAACATAAAAACAACAATTAAAATTAGTATTCAGAAAAAAATAAAAAAATCCGATTTAAATAAAAAAAATCTGATTTAAATCAAATAAATCTGATTTTTTTGATTTAAAAAAAATCATGATTTTTTTCCAACCCTGCTAATAACACAAAACGGGCCTGGATTAAATATTGTGTAAATCTTAAAGTTCTGTGTAAAAAAAATTATCAATAACATTTGTTAGTTACTAAAAATGGGCCAAAATTCTTTGCCAGAAATATCTTAGCACTGTGCATCCATGTTGACAATATGCTAAAAAAATTAGCTTTGCAAGAGAGACTTACCGAAAATGCTTGATACCGGATTAAATTTTTTGTGAAATGACCACACTTCTTCCTTCCAGGAATCTCCAGCATATTTCTTTTTAAGTTTTCTTTCGCTTTTGATAGACCGTTATGTATTCCTTTTTAACCGTCAAGCGATATGCCATTGCCACGCGAACATAGCAATATCATTCTGAAGCGAAGGAAAAACAAAAAGGAGGACAAACGAACAGAGGTGTTCGTTCTTAAGATAAAAGAAAGCAAGACGTGCTGTTTGGCTTTATGAAAGAATTGAAGATGAGATTAGATATGTCGAGGGAAAAGATTCCGAGCTTAAACGATAAAGACATTAATGTCCAATGCGTTTCTACAAATTTGACGAAAAATGTTTAAGGTCATTTTACAGATGAGTGTCTCACCTGACTGGATTTTAACCCAGTGCCCGAAGACTTTGTTAATAATTAATAACAACTAAGTAAGCAAAGTCTAGTAAGCTGAGAAATAGAATGAATATTTAGCACAGCCTGCACAGTTATCAAGATCGAGACCTAGAAATAAATTTAAGTATTCAAAAAGTGTCTTAAATTATGTTTTCGTTCAATAAACTGGATGATGACAGCTACTTTTCGGTACAGGATCCAGCAGTTGTCATAGATGATCAGCTTTAAAACCGACTTTAAACTGTAATATTCGGTCTCATTATCCCTCGTATAGCGAAATAGTAGATCGTAGCTCTTCAAACTAAGCTTGCTAAACAATGATAGAGTGCTGGATTTAATAACATGTTTGTAGAAGAGAAGACCGACTGAACGTCTAGGCCAGCCACACGTATAAGTGCAGTACTCATGAGAAAATACAAAATTGAAAAAAAAAAACCAACTAATTCCTCCTGCTGAATTTTGTTTATTTTGAATATAAATAAAGGTGTAAATAGGAAATAAAAATGCTAATTAGGCCATCATGCCAAAGGGACTACACTCAATCGAAGATTTTGCCAACATACCGTATTGATCTTATAAAGAAAAATGGTGTTAGAACTCCGCAGAAGATTTTGAGCTCCACACCCCTTCTTCCTTGCTCTCTCTCTGAGGGGGCCCGCAGATTTCTAGAAAAAGTTCGTTGGACAGCGTTGACTGTGCTGAAGATGGCTACTCCGCGGTTAGCAACTCCTCTTGACCAATGGGGATCGAAGGAGGGTCATTCACATCACTTTCGCCTCTAGGTCAGTTTTGCGCTGGCGTTGTTGAACTGTAACTCTTTGTTACAATGTTCATGAGTACGAATTCTACTGATGGCAAGGATAATCGTACACGTACGACTTTAAGCATTAGGCCTCAATTTCATTATTTTTTGTGTAGCAAAAAAGTAGACCAAAGAGCTACAAACTAAGCTAAATGAATCAATAAATATTGAAGTAGAAATGAATTTGCTGGTAAACAATTCCAAAGAAAACAATACCTATAAAGAAAAAAGCTTGTAAAAGTCCGCTAATTTTAATTTAACAAAACTTCCAATTTTATAAGTAGTGCCCGCAGAGTTATGTCATATAACTTAAAAAGCATAAATTGCTGAAAATATTTATCAAATTACCCATTTTCAAGTTAGACTGAGTTGTTTCTTAAAATTAATTTTTTGGTGCCTAGAATGTAGTTATCACTAGTAGAATTAAAAACTAAGTATTAATAATCTTATGTTTTGTTAATGACTTTAAATAAACAAAGTCCCATGGAAAATCATTTCTGGTACAGGCTGGAGCATTTTCGGAAAGTTATATCTAGTAAAAATAATTAATGAGATCGAAATGCGCTTCTCTAAATAGAAGTTTCTAAAGATCAAAGTAAATAACTTGGATGAAACGATCAGCTAAAGAATTAATCCTTTATTTAATTCCAACATCACCTCTTTATTGATGATTAATAACCTTAAGCAAAGTTTAATATCAAATAGAAACTTTAAACCTTCAGAGAATTTCTAGATTTTCTTGTTTCTTAGCGATAATTATCGAGGTCGAGTTGCTGTGTTAAAAGAAGTTAACAATTAATAAACAGTTTTGTATTTTATTACTGATTACAACAGAGTAAAGTTTTTGGAACATCAGTTTCGAAAAAGACATGTATTTTTGGAGAGTTGCATTTAACAAGAATAACTATTGAGATCGAATTGAACTCTAAATACATGTTAAAAAAATCGACTGTAATTAATTAAAGAACTTATCTTTGATGGAAATCTCACTTCCTTATCAATGATTTATAATCCTAATAAAAAAAAACTTTACTATTGAATAAGAACTGGAAAACTTACAAAAAAATTTCTGGATTTTCCTGTTTTTACAGGCATGAAAAACAATCAATTAATAAATGAATAGGAAAGACCAATTAACATAAACTTATACTAAAAGATTTGAAAATAGCACAAAGGAAAGTAAAACAATCTGAATACAGGATGATGTGATATGAGCTTTCAGCAAAAATCCCAAAAGGAAAACACGAATAATTCATTAAATAAACGGGGAATTTCATAGCTACAGAGAAACAAATTGAATGCATGTAAAAGAGTTTCTCTTTGAAAACTATAGATGCAACTTCTTGCTACTCCTTACTACAATTTAAAGATGCAATTTCTTCAAGTTTCAATAACATTACTTTCGATTTGAATAATTCATTTTTACCTACACAGGGAAGCCAAAAGTTGAAGTGTTGTATTTTATGAATTCATATTTTGTTTGACTGATTTTCAGAATTAAACAACGGTACTGAAAATGAATGCAAAATTGTGAATTTTCTCAATCTTACTTTTGCTTGTTCTTTGTAGATATTTGAAAATTTTTTTTTAAGGAGACTCGTAAGTAGATAATAACTGATTCTTACAAAAGAATAACGATAGAACATGCTAGCCTCACCGGTATTTGTCACGATCTTACCTTCTTTTGGAAGTTTGCCAAAGGAACTCCGGCCGAAACACTCGGCACATTGCTACAATGTTCTAATAGCGTACGTAAAAATAATATTATGAAATACTAACAATTGCTTCTTTGATAAAAGATTAATTTTTTCCAGTCTTGTCGTACATGAGATGGAATATGTTTGGATTTCTGTGAAAGTATTATTACAAATTCTGAATTTGTAAAGGAATAACTTTCCGAAAGAGTTCCCTGTAATTGTTTTGAGGGGTTATATGCAGTAGGTCGGCAGAGAAACCAACATGTTTGACAAATTATTCACCATTTGGTGGCAAAATTTTATTTTCCAAAGAAACTTCTAAAAGGTTGTGAAAATTGTATTTACCAGTATACTACACTTATCTCAAAAGCTATATAATAGTCTCGACTTTAACACTAGATTTACGGACTGAGCCAATTTGACTCATTAAAAATTTGATCACTCTATATAAATAAAACAAACACAAACAAAGACAAGACAAAGTTTATCGAAGTATCGTCCTCGACTGTGAACTACTCCCCTTTTTGCATTAACGGATATACCTTTCAAAAAGTTAGTGAATTTAAATACTTTGGAACGATTATTAATGATCAAAACAAGCTGAAAACTGAGGTCAACAGCAGAATAATATCAGCTAATAAATGCTTCTACGGACTGAAAAAACAGTTAAGATCCAAACTTATCAGTCGAATAACCAAACAGAGACTTTACAAGACTTTTATACTTCCTGTGCTACTATATGCCAGCGAAACTTGGGTATTAAACCTGGACACCCAGCGTGCCCTAGATACCTTTGAAAGGAAAGTTCTAAGAGCTATCTTGGGACCTGTAAACGATCAGGGGTGCTGGCGAACCAGATTTAATTTTGAACTATATAGGCTTTACAAAGAGCCTCGGGTTACGTAAGTCATCGTGTTAATAGACTGAGATGACTTGGACATATCTGGAGAACCCCTGACAACAACCCTACTAAACTGTATACTTTTAAAAACCCTGAGGAATCCCGTACCCGAGGACGACCACCTACAAGATGGCTAGACGATCTTGAAATTGACCTCAAATCCTTGAAGATTAAGAACAGGAAAAGAGTTGCTCTAGACCGTTTGAGTTGGAGGAAGCGTGCTGTCGAGGCAGCTAGGATCTATAATAGGTTGTTATGCTCATAAAGAAGATATAAATAAAACTTTAAAATCACTTTTCAAAAACATACGTTGGTTTTTAGTTAAGTAACAAAATATATGTAAACTTTCATTCCTCTTCCCCGCAGACCCCTTCATTTCGCATTATCAAATGTGGTATACCTATTTTCACGGTGGTGAGCCAATTTGACTCCTAAAATGTATATGAAAATAAATAAATATAGTATAAAGTAAATATAAAGTATAAAGTATAAAAACTATAGTATAAAGCAAATATAGAGAAGAAGTCGAGAACACTTCCATTCCAGTGACAGAAATTCATGCTACTGACTCACGGAAGAATTGTCAAGTTCAACAATCATGCAAAAGAAACAGACGTAGAAACAATTATGCTAAATATAATAGAAATGTTTGCGGAAAATGTGTTTTAAAAACAGATTTTATATGTAAAAACTTTTTTCCATGAATTTTTTGATAATAAACATTTCATTTAAATTGATTTGGAACTAATTTCTTTGCAAAAAACTTCTCTTTTCTTGTATGAGTCAAATTGGCTCACTTCAATAAAAATAGGTATATGATCAACATCCGTAAATCTAGTGTTAAGTCTCTACTAGTGCAGATCCAGTTGCAACGTAGAGTAGATCCAACTGTAATTGATAACATGGAGATTATTGCCTATTTTTAGCGTAGCTGAAATTTATGAGCTATAAGCCGAATCTTTTTGGGGTTGTTTATAGTTCCGAATCCGACTGTACCAGTATATTCCGGATTGTTATGCATTGCTAAGTAGAATTTTTAAAATAAAGTTAGTTTGTTGCTAACTCCGTGTTACTACTCAAAACCTGAACTACATTTAAAATACTTTTATACAGTATTTAAGGTACATGCTGTATGCCCACAATATTTGATTCCTTTAGCTCCTTATTAAGTAACGGGGGAAATATTTATACAAATTGACGATTTGTACCGCAATATTTTATTAAACAGATTTTACCACATGGCGGAAGGAAAAATTCTAAAGGGTTAAGTATTTTTTCTTAAAATATAGGACTGTTAAATATACTTATATTAGCTTATTAAAAAAATAAAATCAAAGGTTTTTACAGAGAATTAAAAGTTAAGTATATTGTGTATGATCTTTTTAAAATTTGGGTCACACATACCTTTCCGTTCTGTCACGTGGTAAAGTTTGTTTAAAGAACTCTATCGATGGAAGCCTGACAGCGTTAGAAATACTCTCCCATGGGTTAACATTGAGCTAAAAAAATTCAAAATGGTCTGTGTTTAGCCAGTTCAAGACTTTCTGAATATTGTGCACTCATCCTCCTTGAGTAGGAAATTCTATTACAGGTCCAACAGACTAGGGTAAAAGAACGTCTTAGCTCCAGTGGGTCCTCATAATTTAGAAGCAGGTGTGACGCCTTCAGTATTCTCGAGTGAGAGGTAACGTGAAGAATGGATCACAGTCAAAGATAAAATTTAAAATTTACTTTTATTCTTGATTAATTACGGTTATTTACAAAGGAATGTTAATTCCCAAATCATGTGGAACTGCAAATTATGGTTGCCGGTAAATCTTCCTCACGACGATCACATTCGAAAGAAAAACAAGAGATTTAATAATCTCTTACAAGTGGGGAGGTTTTTCAGGGTGTAATCAAACCCAATTTATCCCCCGTTTGGTGTCCGAGACTCTGCCGCTCCCTATATGAGAGGACTTTAAGAATCTCCCGAACTAGAAAGCTGGCTCCGGTAACAAAACGCGAAAGCCTCTACGAGGTCAACACACCTACGTAAAAAAATGGCGAAAAGCCCTGAGTCGCAAAATTGTAGGCTTTTTATACCTGGGGGTCAGTTACGGTCCCGCCAACTGTTTTTGGGGGGTCAGTTAAGATCCCAGTTACTTGAGAACTCCAGCTAAATTTACCGTTATATTTTTTAGCTGAATTCTCATTCGCTGGTTGTTTCTTTACGGAATTTCTGAGCATTCATTAACGAGATCCATCAGGGGCGTATTCGTCTATTCAATCCGATTGTCAAGATCCCAGACTCTGCGACGCCACACTATTGTGCTGGTAAACAGGTGTAAAAAACCCGGAATTTTGAAGAGGTGGGAATAAACCCGGAATTTAGGGACCTTTGGGAAAAAATCATTTTAACAATGTTTACATTTATTTTTTCAACAGCGGCTATTTAAGAACTAGCATATTATTTCTAAGAGATTTTCTTTTTTTTAAATTTTGGCAATATATATATATATATATATATATATATATATATATATATATATATATATATATTCAAGAAATAATAGCAATGAGCATTTAAATGATTTTATAGTAGCACTTATGTAATTAATTACCCTGTTAGTCTTATCAAACACATAACTGGTTGCTTCAATTTTTATTGCTAATATAATAATTATATACATTATTTATTATGTAAATTGCTTTATGTTAAACTTCTTCCCCCCTTTTATAATATAAAAATAAATATTATTAAATTTAAAATAATTTTATTATTTTTTGTAATGCATATATCATTTAAAGGTGTAATCAAATGATAATGTTGCATTTTGTGTCCAATTTCTAAACACTCACACATTATATATATATATATATATATATATATATATAAATAATGATTTATGGGTTTTGTGACACTACAGATTATTGCCTAATATTTATGTAATAATAAAAATATTGGATATTTCTCAAAGGAAAAATATATTCATACATTCATGCTAAACATAATACCTTGCCAAATATAGTTAGTTAATCTCAATTATTCAATTTTTTGGCTGTTTGGCTTCCTTAAGCGTTTATTCATTACAGCTGACAGTTAACTATTAATATCAAACCATTTAAGAAATGTAAAAATTGTCTTGTGCGATTAGGATAAAAGTAAACAAAATACTTCAACATTCCCATGTTTTGGAAATTTTCAAAATTCCCTTCCCAAAAAATCCGGTTTTTTCCCGGGTTTAAACCGGGTTTTTTCCACTACTCACAACTCTAGTCTTCACACAGGGATCTAACAGAAGACCCCAACTCTTAGCATGTCAGGCCACAGAGTTATCGTTTGAGAGCTTGCAGGACATTTGCGAGCACGAACATATTTTATGTGCACCAATAAAGAACACGGCGAATCTTAGGCCTGGTCGATCCCAGAACCAGCAACCCTTCAGTTACGAGATCGGTGCCTTTGTAGACTGAGATACAGTGGCTCTCAAGATGTTATGAATGAATTAGTTCGCAAGGCAAAATTACCACATATTGAACACTGCTTAATGTCAAAAAATGATAATCAGGGATATCTAGGAAATGTTGACAAACACTGCAAAATCAAAATCGAGCACTGTTTTATCAAAATATTATATTCAAGGATATCAGGGAAATATTTACTACCGTTGCTGAATAACAAAAATGATATTTAAGCATATAAGAGTATATTGACCAGTATTTCTAAATATAAAAATGATGTTCAGAGATATAGGTTGGTATAAAAATTTTGATATTGACAGTTATTTTTCTGCTACCTGGGAATATGTATTTATGATGACAAGAAATGGTAACGTTTCATCCGTATTTTTTAGTTGAGCTCAGTGATTTGTAAATGTAAATATAGGAGTAAAAGCGGCCATGTTAGGCCCGCAGAGGCTGGTTATAACATAATGTGCGTAAATTAAAAAAAAAAAATTAACTGCCTTAACTGCTTTTAAACATATCTTTATTACGATTATTTGATTGTTATGCAGTAACTTCACAGATTAAACAAATCACAAGATGGATTCATTTTATCTTCTTTTGAAGTCTTTCCATGATTCACTTTTTAAAATGTATTGTACTTGCACTTCTCACAAATGATAAAAAAAGATGGCTGACATCTCTGAATCTTGAATAAACCAGAACTCCAGAGATAAAATTGGTTCATTGTTTCGTCTGTTTTCGAAGATTTTCAAGTGCTTCTTCCTTCGAGAGGTAATACTGGTGATAAACCCTCTTAAATTCCGTGGTATAGGTAAAACGTGCTCAAATGACTCGGGTGATTGAATGTCTATGAAGATAGCAACAATCACGTGTGAAGTAAACTAACTGTCTGTGACCGAAAATGGAATTTCTCTCGCACGTGTTTGATTTTATGGTGCTTTTTATTACAATGCCAATTTCTGATGGGCTGAAGATCAAGGTAAACGTAAAGTTATGCATCAGATAACTAGCACACAAAACACTCGGATGACGTAAATGTTTCATTGTCTATTACCAAAGAGATATGTTGTGTAGTCATAACATGTCTGTTGATTCTTTCAAGATTTTTCCGTTTATATAGAATGATATATAAGAAAGTTTTGATTGAATACGGAGATAACTAATCAATAATGGCTTTGAAGTTTTAGTATAGAAGGCTCGATCCTGATTCTTGGAGGAGTCTAATTAAATACATTGCTTACATAATTCCAAAATCAAACTAAAACACCCAAACAATTACGATTAACGGAAATAGATATTACGGAAGAAGCTCTTTTATTGGGTAACAAA
Source organism: Pardosa pseudoannulata (assembly GCA_032207245.1). Taxonomy (NCBI): domain Eukaryota; kingdom Metazoa; phylum Arthropoda; class Arachnida; order Araneae; family Lycosidae; genus Pardosa; species Pardosa pseudoannulata. The sequence continues at coordinate 45,682,285 of CM063501.1, forward strand.
TTTAATAAATATTCAACGAATGAATAACAAATTAAGAAACTCAACAAATTAAGACAAATTAAGATAATTATTCAGTAATGAATTTGAAATTTTGATATAGATGGCTCGGTCTTAATTCTTGGAGGTGTTTCAAATTAAATACTTTACTTACATAAGGCAAAATCAAACTAAGGTTATATAACTAACGAGCGTCAGTTATATAACTAACGAAAATATGATATTACAAAATAACCTCTTTGTTTGGGTAACATCTTTGATAAATATTCAACGAATGAAAACAAATAAAGGAACTTAGATGAAGAGCAAGGATAATTTATCCGTAATGGCTTTGAAGTTGTGAGGTAGAAGGCTTGATCCTTGGAGAAATTTCAAATTAAATACCTAACTAAAGCCTCAACTAATTATACAACTAATTAAAGTTCGATATTGCAAAAGATGTACTTTATTTGGGTAACAATCTTGATAAATATCCAAAGAATGAATAAACCAAACTCAGATGAAGAGCAGATACAAAAAATGAAAATATGTTAAACGTCTCTTTGATACGCCATTATTGTTTTTGCACCAGTTGTATATAGCAGGGTTCCCAAACTTTTTCCAGAACAAAAATTAAGGACCTTTAAAGGACTTTCTAAGGATCGAAGTAACTTTTTATAAGAACCTACTTGAAATACACGGCATAACGACATAAACCCTATTTCCTAAGGAACATTTTAATAGTTATGAACCAGACAAGGCATGTTCTATAAATGCCCTATAATATTTCAGAATTAAGTTTTTAAAAATTCCTAAACATTAATATAAGATTAACCTATTTGACAAAAACTAATTTTGAAAAATCTACATCTAAAGTTTTTTGAGTGATCAAACTAAAAATAAATTGTTAATAAAATACAATGTTATAAGCAGTACTTTCTGAGGGTTTAAAATTGACTGATATATATGTGTGTGTATATACTAGCTGATTATACTAACGTTGCCTGGAAGAAAGTTTCAGACTTTTTTTATTACATTCAATGCAAGGAAAATTAAACTTCCATAAGTAACTGAAATATCTACAACCCCCCACCCTCCGCATTTCGTTTAATTAATATTTGCATGACTATTAGCTATTAGGAAAGGGCAGCTGACTTTATAAACCTTTTCAGTATGCTAAAGATTATTTGTTAAAAAAGTTTACTAGCTTGTGACCATAAAAAGTACTAATAAACTAAAAGTATTTTCATATTATTTTAAGAATTTCAAAGAAAGGAATTTTGAATTACTACAGTAATATGTATTTGAGAATTTTCTTTATTATTAATACTGCACTTTTGGCTAGAAAATGCAAGAGAATGTTATGAACATTATCAAATATTTTATATATTCCTAATATATATATATATATATTCTTTGACCAGTACTTATCAATTTTACTGACGTTCTTAGAACCAGTTTTGGAGCAAGTTTAACACTGAGCTTACAAAACCAAAACTTTTGGAGAGTACGGAGAAAACTGATAGGAAATCAATGTGATGACGGTTGATCGTGTCGACGGAGAAATTGATCACATTCCAATTTAAAAATTAAGGATTGTTTAAGGACCATTGACAAAAATTAAGTAGTTTTAAGGGCCCTTAAAAATGAAAACTAAAATTAAGGAATTAAGGACTTTTAAGGACCGTGGGAACCTTGTATAGTTAATAAATATCACTCTTGAAAAGTATGAAATCCATCATCTATTAAATGTTTCATTCACCATCAGATTGCAGAAGGATACTTTTCTTTTACACATTCATATCTTGTTAGAGTAGGTTTGGTAACTGATTGCAGTTGAAGACATCTTGTTTCTATAAATCTAAAGAACTGAGTTATTTATATTCACATTTACATAGTAAAACTCTATAACGGTGTGAGACTCTACTGCAAACTTAAATGCAGTAACAACATGGACTATACATCTTATCTCTTGAATTTATATTTACAGAATAACAGTATCCAGATGAGATATATTAAAATACATTACATTGCCAATGATGACCGGTCACTTACGATTTTAGACATTTTGTTGAATATCTAGAAAAATACAAGAGGAATTATCCTAAAACCTCAGGCGTGTAAACAAGATGGTAGACGTCATATATTTCAGCAAAGAATTTTTCCCGAAACACCATAGAGGACCGTCAACAATTTGAAGAAAAACGAATATGTTTTGGATAACACTGTATAAAAGTAATGTATGAAAAGTGTTGAAACTTTAGCACATGTTTGGGGTATTTCTTGTAATAATCTGTGTTCATTTTTATGAAGATAGCAAGTATATTCGGGGAGAAATTAAGGTTTTTATAAAAACAATCCCAAATGTTTCCAAGTGTTTTGCTTATAATTGGCAGATTTCTCAATATCAAATAATGCTATTTTCAGGACCCATGTTAAAAGACATTGTACACAATACCCTGCAATCGAAATTTAAAAAAAAATAACAAATACTGGATGAAAAATGAGCAGATTTGCTAAATAGTGTTTTACTGCACATGCGCGAATACAATCAAAATATAATGTGCATAATATATTAGCTAAATGTATAGAGCAACTTTTGTGAAAGTCCCAAAAATACAGCTTGAAAATTATGAAAGTGATCGTCGATAGAAATAAGTTCGAAGTTTGTTGTTTCCAAAAGGAAGCAAAAAGATGAGGGCTATAGGGTTTCGGGAAAAATTCTTTACTGAGGTATATGAGGGGGGCAACGTCTCTCACGTCCGCGGGTCCACGAGCTTCAAGCCGTACGTGCCCTCCAGGTAGTGCTAAATGAGAGACAACCTCAGGGGTATACCTCCTTTAGGTATACACGGGTGTGACGAGCCCGGGGTTCACCTGAGTGATCTTTATTCTTCGTCTTCCCTGGTAGTCCTGAACTTTCCTCTGTAGAGCTTGTTCCTTACTGGGGTTGACCACATTAATCCTCGAGCCAAGATGGAACCTCGCGTAGGTCAGCAGCAGCTCTGTAGCTGTTGTGGTTGCGGTCGTGGCGACTTCAGTGAAAGCTGCTGTATGGGCGAAAAGCCTGGGTCAGCTGAAGAATTACCTTACTGAAATATATGACGTCTACCATCCTGCTTACATGCCTGAGGTTTCATGAAAATTCCTTGTGTATTTTTCTAGATATTCAAATAAATGTCTAAAATCACAAGTGATCCGTCATCATTGGCAATATAGGGTATATACATCATGAAGTGATTCACCGTTAGACGAATAAGATATCAGTATATTGTTATTAATTGGTTCTAGAATCTTTCATATGATGGAATCAGATCTTTCAAAAAAATATTGCTAAAAGTCTTATCTGTGTAACAGATAAAAATATACCGCATACATTCACATAACCTTTTTGTAGCTCATAATGTTAAAGCTGATAACACCTATATATAAAGTAATATGCTAATTAAAAAATAAGGAAAAAGAATGTCACTTTTATTACACCAACTAAATATCAAAATGAAATTTTTTCTATGTAAATGAACGTAATATATCTTTTTGGCAACATGAAATTTAATTTCCTTAAATAACCACGTGATATTAGTGCATGAATTGTTTAACTCCAGGTATGTGGTCAACAAGAATTCATAAGGCGATGTTAAATAGAAAGACAATTGCTTCATTTTTTTTTGAGGGACAAAAAAAATTGCTTTCTTTTGTGATTACAGTATTGAAAACGCATTTTCTCTGCAGTTTCCTCATGGAAACAAGTATCCGAAGCAAATTTTATTTTTATTTGAGACCATAAAAAACTAAAGATAAATTCTAAAAAATAAAAGAATTTTTTATTTGTCCATTATGTATTTCTCAAGAGAAAGAATACGAGAAACTTTATGGGAATATAAAAAATATTGATTAAAATAAAACAGTATGATGAAATGGACATTTATGACCAAAAGTTTAATGCCTAAAAAGATAAACCTGTATTTTTAAAGTGATAGGGAACTAATGCTTTGATATACCCTTGGAAACGTATTTTATAATTAATATAAAGTATGATTACTTCAGCGTCTTTTAAATAAGGAAAGAAATTAAACATGCATTAACTAAGTATGCTTTTAAAGAAGCCATCGATTATTTCTCTCAATATTTGTGCCTTAATGCCCTATCACATGTCACCCTGAATGTGTTGAAAAGTTGCACTGATTTTTCGGATAATACAGGAACATTTTTAACCAATGAAATATCTTCTTCACATGCTAGACTGATTTAAAATAAAACGCATGAAAATGCTTCGCACGAGATATCGGCAAATTGATCATCGGATAAACATCGTAAACGAAATCCTTTCCTTTTTCCATGAGTACAGGTAAACGTGTGATACAGCCTTTAAGTTAACTTTTCATTTTATACAAAAGGCAAAAAAAGGTTTTGCAGTACTGTATGCATAAACTATTAACTATTTGAATAATGGAGATTATAAATAAAAACAAATTTGAAAAAATATCTTAATCCTGTAGCTCACTTATTATATGCAACCTAAGGAAACATTCATTTCCTGGATTGTTATAATTAAAATGGTATATATATATATATATATATATATATATATATATATATATATGTGTGTGTGTGTGTGTATACATATATATATACATATATATACACATATGTATACATACACACATATATATACATATATATATACATATATATATATATATATATATATATATATATATATATATATATATATATATATATATATATGTATATATATGTGCATTTATATGTATATATATGCATTTATATGTATATATATGTATATATATGTATATATATACATATATATATATATATACACATATGTATACATACACATATATATAAATATACATATATATATATATATATATACATATATATATATATATATATACATATATATATATATACATACATATATATATATGTATATATATATACATATATACATATATATACATATATACATACATATATATATATATAATATATATATATATATATATATATATATATATATATATATATATATATATATATATATATATATATAT
>CM063501.1:45692338-45702338 GCA_032207245.1 Pardosa pseudoannulata
TCATTCATGGCCTGATCAATTTTTCAACGGCCCACTAATCCTTTAGAGTTCACATTCTTTGAGTGCATCGGTCCAGATATATATATATATATATATATATATATATATATATATATATATATATATATATATATATATATATATATATATATATATATATATATATATATATATATATATATATATATATATATGTATATAATATATATACATATATATCTATATGTATATATATGTATGTATATATATGTATATATATATATGTATATATGTATATATATATGTATGTATGTATATATATGTATATATATGTATGTATATATGTATATATATATATATATATATATATAGGTATGTATATATGAAGCCCAGTGGCTTTGTGGTAGATCTTCACGCTCCCACGACACAAGTCCGAGGTTCGATCCCCAAGCTGGGCAAGGTTGACTCAACCTTTCATCCTTTCAGTGGGTAGAGAAATTGAGGACCAAGCATGCTTGGTCCTCAATTTCTCTACCCACTGATACAGATTGGCACCGTAAGCCTTGGCCCCCTAGGGGCTGTTGCGCATTTAAAAATAAAAAGTAAATATATATATATATATATATATATATACATATATATATATATATATATATATATATATATATATATATGTATGTGTGTATATATATATATATTATACAGTAAAATCTACAAACAGAGAAACCCTGGGAACGACAAAATTATCTAATATTTAAAGGTGTCTATTCTTTGGAGGTTTAGTAAGAAGGTTTTATTTTCCCCCATGTTGAAAATTCTCTATTTTCTGTTATGTGTAAAAACCAGTAAGTGTAGTTTAGGAAAATTTAAATTTAAATTTAAAAATCATGATTAAATTTTATGAGCATTTCATAGTGTTATTTCCTATAAATTCATTTTTGGATTGAAAATAAAAATCTGTGACTAATGTTCCTTTTTACTTCACATCATATATTACTAACTTTTTCGATGAAGATTTATAAACCTTTTATCGTTTTAATCTTTTGGCATCAACCTTTTACAGGAGAAAATGTTTCCCATACCTTTAGAAACTTCCTTTTTATTATGAAAGATAAATTTTTATAATACGATCATGGAAAATATATAATATTTTCAAGACTCCCTGGAGTGTAAAGAGAAACAGAGAGCGATTGGGTCAGTGATATTCAAAATGAATATTTATACGAAACACAGATAATATTTTGGATCTTTGTAAAAATATTTGTAAAGTATTCAGTTTCAACGTGGTAACATAATGTATAGAGTATGCATCTAAAGAATAGATTCAGTGAAAAAAAGGATTTATTTTAAATGTAATAATTCATTATTTAGTCTTTTCAGCTAAATTTAATATGGAAAGAATAAATGCAAAGAAAAAGAAATAAAAAATACTTTTTTGTATACGAATGTCTGGTGATTTTTTTTAAAAGCTGACTTTGTTAAAATAACGTAGTCAATTGACTTTTTCCTTTGTACATAGACAGAAAAAAAATGAATTAGAGGAGAGGTAGTGAGTGAGTTTGCGCAGCACTATAAAGTGCGAACACTCAGCAATTGTATATACGTTGTTGTTGCTTATCCTCCTGATGTAGGAAAGCCTACACCAGATCCAAAAGACTCCGTTGCACAAGACCCTCAAATATCTGATCAATCGATAGCTGTCTCCAGGAGGCGCCTAAGTAATTAAGGAGGGTGAGCAGTACTAGCGAGAAGGGAACAGGAACATGGAGAAAAATCTTTTTCCCATTTTGCAGTTTTATGTATTGTAAGTGTCCACTTCTGAATCTCGACAAGGCCGGTTGGAGAGACCCGGGGCTACTGTGCAACAGAGATAAGCCCGGGTTCTAGGAGGCACCTAAACAATTAAGGAGGTGAGCAGGACTAGAGAGAAGAGAACAGGAACAAGGAGAAAAAAAAATCTTTTTTCATTCTGCAGTTTTATGTATTTTAGGTATCTACTTCTGAATCTCGACAAGGCCGACTGGAAAGAACCGGGGTCACTGTACAATAAAAATAAGCCAGGAGGCACCAAAACAATTAAGGAGGTGAGCAGGACTAGCGAAAAGGGAACAGAAACAAGGAGAAAAATAATAATTTTCCCTTTCTACAGTTTTATGTATTTTAAGTGTTTACTTCTGAATCTCATCAAGGCCGGTTGGAGAGACCTGGAGCCACTGTACAACAGAGATAAGCCCAGGCTCCTAGCAGAGTACCAGTTATGAATTGGTGGGAGGCGATAATTAATTTTTATTGAGGAAGTGGAATTTCAGAGGAATTATATAGAGTGGGTGATCACAATCATTTCTAGCAAGTGTATCTGCAATCTCATTACCGTACACCGTACCGTGCGAAGAAATCCACTGGAGGCATACCAATTTCCGCAGAACTAGTTCAGAGAAAATTAATAGAATATCCTGGTTAGGTTTATTATATATTTTCGTACAATATTTTAGCTAGTGGATAGAAATTTTACAGTCAATCAGAATCCAAAAACTACTTTTAACAGTGAAAAGGACATAATCGAGACCCTTTCCATTAGATATTATTTCTGACTTTTTTTCTAAGAACAGAGCAATATCCAGGGTTTCGGATACTACATTTATTATCCCCGCGGAACTGCTGATGAAGAAACCACTTCGAGCTCTACCGTCATCAAAATTGTAAATACAGTGTGTAGCTTCTGGTCATTCAACTATTTCTGTCAAGTTTTATTTCCAAGTGAAAGTGCCTCACCGTAAGCAAACTGTCCCGTTCAGGTCAGTGCAAAGTCATTTAAGAATTGACGTACGTGAGCTCTTCTTCATAAGCCAGGTTACAAGGTGAAGGACGAATGCAAGTAGAAAGAAAACAGTTTTAAGGGTGCAAGCGGACGTAGTTTGATCACGTTTTATTGATAAAGGACTCTAAATAAGTTGAAAAACCTATAACTAGGAATCCGTCTTGCTAACTAGGACGCCACGTTGGCACAAGCAGTTGTTTAATTGCAATACAGTGTAGTTTCTGATACAGTAAGAATGAACCGGTTTGATTATCATTATTTTATTTTAATTTAATAATTCCTTATATTTTTTAGTATCAAACACTTTGTTTTCTGCATGTGTTTTTCGTATGTACCTCGGAGTATCTAAAACAGAGGAAATAGAATTTTATAAAAGTGTCTCAATCAAAGTTAATTGAAATTAACTTTTTTTAGTGCCAATTACCTATATTTCTACATGCAGTACTTGTATAATTTTTTCATTATAAATAATAAGCGAAACGTAGCAATTTACAACAATATTTTTTATATAAAAATGTCACGAATAATTAAATTTTATTAATAATTGAATTGGATGGATTGGCAATTGATACTATTTTTATAAATGATGTTTAAAGCCAGATAAAAAAAAAAGTTGACACATTTGTTCTAGCTCCCATAATGCTAAACCAATCCTTTCATCACGTAAAGAAAATAATAATTTGAACATAATTTTATTCTTATTTATTTTATTGATAATTCAAACAAATATTATACAAAATAATTATTTCAAGTCATTTATTGGTTGAGTTAAAATGTAATAAAAATTTACTGATAAAATGAAGTTTATTTAAGTAAATCGTCACATCTTTAGTAGAAATCTTTTCGTCAAATCTTTAGTAGAATTTGCCGTAAATTTTGCAAAACTATTCAGTTTTGTATGTTGATAATTTTTTAATCGTGAATGTATTTCAATTTTTCGAAATTCCTGGTGACGTGCAAAGATTCGGGATAAAAATTGAAATAGATAGCAAGTAGATTTAAAGTGGGATTTTGGTAAGAGTTTCTAAAGTTATATTATTTAAGTAGATCTGTGCTGCATTTGTAATACCGCTTTCATTTCCAATACTTTTAGTTTACCAGCCTCTCTTTCTATAAGTAAAGTTGAATCTTTATTTAACGAACTACTACGAAGTTCTTTATTTTATAAACTTTTCCTTGGAACCGAAAACATTTTTCAAATTTCTTCGTAAAATAACGTAATGATAATAAAGTACTTTTAACGAACTATTTCCAGAGATCTAATTTTTATTTTCTTCCTATATCTCAAAATATTTCAGAATATTTTCAAATTTATTCTTTAAAATATTTTGAATTAACCCTGGATTTGTTTTACAATGTTCCTGAAGTAAAATACCTCTCAATCGTAGCATTTCAACCAGGAAACGTGTTATAAAAAATGACTTAAAAAATAAATAAGAATCAACAGATTTTACCAGTAATTAAAATAAAGGATGCTTGTAATGTAAGTTTAAAACTACTTATAAATACGATAATGGCATTAAAATTAATTACTTTCAGTAGAAATTCTTTTAAACTGAAAATAGGATAATAATAGAAATAGTAAAATAGGATTTTCTCTTTCTTCTCGTTTTTCTTACAGATTTCTTTTTGACGAGTAAAAAATAAAAGAAATACGCAAAAACGTTGTTAATTACTTTTTAATAGTATTTAGTGCTTATAAATTTAAAAGATATTTATGTACTTTAAAAATCCGAATCATTATTTAGTAAATTTTCATAATAATTTTTATTTAGTATTCGACTATATTATTTAAAAAATCAATGATACGAGTACAACGGGGGTTACTAACTTGTAAGAGCTCAAGAGATACATTGTAAAGTTATGCAGGATTGATAGTCATACTTTTATAATAAACGAATTTTCATAAAATTCCGTTAGTAGGACTGTGGTACCAGTATGAAATAATATGCATAGTTTATTTAAAACTAAGGATTAGTCATTTAGGTAGCTTAAAACTGCTGAAAATCCTGTATTAAAAACATATTTTTAAGGGCTCTTGATTATTTGCATATTTTAAATGTTAGAATAAAGTGAGAAAGTAGATAATCAAAATAGAAAATTAATCTTTTTGAAAGTCAAGCAAAATAATTATAGATTTTAATGAGCAAAATAATTAATTATTTTACAGTTGCACAAAAGAGTGAAATTCAAAATAAACATAAATCTGTTATATCCCAAATAAAGAAATTATGAAAATGATCCCTCGGCAGTATATCAGTATACAGACAGTCAGAATAAAGTGAAAAAGAAGGTAATCAAACTCGAAAATTAGCCTTTTTAAAGGTTAAGCAAAATAATTAAAGACCTTAATGGGCAACATAATTAATTATTTTACAGCTCAACAAAAGAGTGAAATTCAAATAAACAGAAATCTGTTATATCCCAAACAATGGAATTTTGAAGACGATTATTTGGTAGTGTCAGTTTGTTTGAATTAATACAAACTAACAAACGGCAAGAAGAAAAAATGACAGAAAGGCAACCAAAATTATTAATGTTATTGAAATAGAACTTAAAAAAGGCTAATTAAGTGTGAAGATTATAGAAATCACCTGCATCAGCAAACGACCGAATGCTATCACCTGCTGTGATGCTTATCTCCGAAGATGAAGCAAGGATAAATCTGAAAGTCAAGTTCTGTACGGACTTCTAATGAATTTCATTGAAGAAAAATCACTATATATATATATATATATATATATATATATATATATATATATATATATAGTGGGCCACAATTTATATATATATATATATATATATATATATATATATATATATATATATATATATATATATATATATATGTATATATAAGGCAAATTCTCAGGGGTTTTCAAATCTGAATTCAAGGGCTAAAATTTTCCGCGTCCTTTTGCATTCCCCTTTTTAACCCCTAATCTAAATTGACCTCTAGGGCTACAGTTTACGCCCTCAGAGAAAGGGTCTGTCCAAATATAATTCTACATTGCCCTAGCGGAAAATTTAGGAAATTTCCAAACGAAAAGGGGAATGCAAAAGGACGCGGGAATTTTTAGCCCTTGACTTTAGATTTGAAAACCCCTGAGAATTTTCCTTACAATAGGTGTTAAGGGTCTTGTACATATAATTTCATGCTAGCTGGCCCTTCACTTTGTCCTGTCCCCATGATGAAGTGGGAACCCGTCCTCCAACGATATCTTAATGAAGGTCTTTAGCTAAAACGGTGTCCTTTTTATGGGTTATGACTGAAATCACCCATCGTGAAGTCCGTCTTATTACACACACATGTATATATATATATATATATACACACATACACACACACACACACACACACACACACACACACATATATATATATATATATATATATATATATATATATATATATATATATATATATATATATATATATATATATATATATACATATGTGTGTAGTCAGACGGACTTCACGATGGGTGGTTGCAGTCATGGCCCTTAAAAATAACACCGTTTTAGTTAAAGACCTTTATTAACGGAATGTTGGAGGACAGGTTCCCACTTCATTATGGGACAAACTGAGGGATCAGCTAACATGAAGCTATAAGTAAAAGGTCCTTAAAACCTGGGTCAACATCTCAGTCAAAATCTGAAGGAAAATCTCTGGGAAAATCTGCGTCCGATAGCGTGCATCTCCTTTTTATTTGGAAATTTCCTAAATTGTCGGCTAGGGCAATGTAGAATTATAACTGGTTAGACCCTTCTCTGAGGGCGTAAACTGTAGCCCCAGTGGTCAATTTAGGTTAGGGGTTAAAAAGGGAAAAGCAAAAGTACGCGAGAATTTTTGCTTAATATTTGAAAATTCCTGAGAATTTTCTCGGGCCGTCATAGGAGTTTTAAACAAAATGCCTACATTAGTTTCCCTATCTAGTTTACTTTTCCTTACATGTATATATGTAAGAAAAATTCTCAGGGGTTTTCAAAACTTAAATCAAGGGTTAAAAATTCCCGCGTCATTTTGCATTCCCCCTTTTAACCCCTAACCTAAATTGACCACTGGGGCTACAGTTTAAGCCCTCAGAGAAGGGGCCTCACCAATTATAATCCTACATGGCCCTAGCGGACAATTTAGGAAATTTCCAAATAAAAAGGAGATAAACGATGTCGCAGACAGATTTTTCTAGAGATATTTTCCCATAGAACTTCATAGAACTTAATTACATAGAACTTCATGCTAGCTGACCCTTCAGTTTGTCCTGTCCCTATGATGAAGTGCGGACCCGTCCTCCAACTTTATCTTAATAAAGGTCTTTAGCTGAAACGGTATTATTTTTACGGCTATGACTGCAACCACCCATCGAGAGGTCCGTCTCATTACATATATATATATATATATATTTATTTACTTTTCTTTTTCTAAAAGATCTCTCCTGACACCAGTTGAAAAAGCCCGATGTACAATAATATAGCAAGACATTGATTTAGAAGAAACACGTGAGTGCCATGCTGAACTTGACCGCAGTTGCTCCCCATTGTATTAATAGTTTCTGACCCACTAATAACACCGCAAACTGGCTTGGATGGGTTACAAGAGATGGGAATGATTTCACGGCGTCATTAAGTCGTGAATATCAAATGAGACAGAAGCAGCAGTTTGATATTTATATCTTAATGGGATTCTCTCCCCTAAACAGAGTCTTCATTTTTTTCTTTGAAAACGAGACAGATAGAAGATAGTCCGTGAAACAGGCATTAGAACGTGTAATAGCTTCATGTAGCTTGTTTAATTATTCTATTAACCGGTTACAGCCTCTTCATTATCTTGAAAGGTTCTATTATATATTATCGTCTACAAGTACATAATAAAAGAACAGCGTAGTAATGATAATGATAAATAAATATGGTTTGGAGTGCTGAGGTCTACTGTTTTGCTCAGGACAGATAATGAGGTCGGGACCTACTGCTTAAAGCCGATCCCGAACGGTTACGGACATACATGTCATCAGCGAGATTCGAACTTGTTAACTCCAGTGCCGAAGAGCAGAGCTCTATCATTCAACCATCGTTTGGCATAAACAAATATGCGTCTTATATATATATATATATATATATATATATATATATATATATATATATATCACTGGAGTAATGAAGGGAGATTTGGGGGTTGTAATCCACCATAAGGATTGATGTATGCGTAGATTTATCTTAGGACTGGTGTATGAATTAGGAGATATGAGTTGAAGGGTAAGATCCTCCCAATGGAAATTTTCTTCCTACACTCCTGATATATATATATATATATATATATATATATATATATATATATATATATATATATATATATATGTGTGTGTGTGTGTGTGTGTGTGTGTGTGTGTCTGCGTGCGCGGCATCGGACATAAATTTTAAAGAGCCCATTACATTATTAAAAACATTAATTTCGATTATTGCTTCAAATATGAAAATATTTACCAATAATGATTTTTCTACCAGTTTTCAATTTTGCAGAAATAGAATGTACAGCCACTTACCTGAAAAAGAAAAATAGAGTTAAAGCTTAAATGCAGATAGATTCAAGCACTACATTAAGATCGGGCATGCATGAGATGAACAAGAAACGCATGCCATTTTCTGTATATTATTAAGAATCGTAGATACATTGAATTAAATATAATAAGTTATTATTAGGAAGACTTGTTGAAACAGTTGAAAATAATTCAAAAAGTAGAATGTCTTTTTAAAGGGAGAGATCACACAGATTGGTCACACAGGGGGATAGATTTTTGTTTTATTTTGAATCAAATATAGGTTATTATCATGAAGACTTGTTGAAACAGTTGAAAAAGTACAATTTCCATTTACGGGGACAGATCACACAAATGAGACAAACAGGGGACAGATTTCTGTTTTAGATTGAATCAAATATAGGTTATTATTATTGAGAGTTATTGAAGCAGTTGAAAACAGTTGGGAAAGTACAATGTCCATTTAAGGGGACAAATCACACAGATGAGACACACAGGGAACAGATTTCTGTTTTATATTGAATAAAATATAGGTTATTATTATGAAGAGTTGTTGAAACAGTTGAAAAAGTACAATGTCCATTTAAGGGGACAGATCACACTGATGGCACACACAGGGGACAGATTTCTGTTTTATATTGAATAAAATATAGGTTATTATTATGAAGACTTGTTGAAACAGTTGAAGATAGTTGAAAAACTACAATGTCCATTTAAGGGGACAGATCACACAGATGAGACACACAGAATATCAATTTTCTGTTTATATTTTAAATATATTTTAACATTTTTGAAACAGTGAAAAACTCCTATGAAATATTCAATTAGAACTCACACAGATACACAAGTTATTTTATATAACTTTTAAGCTTTTAAGGAAATTATGTAAACTTAAAATCATTTTGCATAAAATGGAGTTTTTTCAACTTGCGGGCTAAGTAAATAAAAAAAAAACTTTTGTAGATATTAATTTCAAATTCACAGTAAAGACATTATAGATCTACAATGAAATTCTACCTACTTTTATCATTTTAGTTTTTCTTTTCTTTTTTTTTTTTTTTTTGAAAATTCAATTCCCTGGTGTAAGGTTTCTGATACTTTTTAAAAATTTATTTCTATGGAGAATTATATATAATAATTATTGTTTACAGGAAAGTAAAAATTATTAACGATGATTACATTTTGTTGTAAATCTGCACACTGTATCAGAAAAATTTATAAACTTTTCAAACATGCTCTCACGTTTTCTTTTATTTTCTTTTATCATTTTTTCATCCAAAGTAAATTCAGTGAAACTAATTAAATATACATACAGAACAAACGCCAAAATCTCACGTATTTACCATAATAATTAAAAAGAAATATGATAAGAAAAAAAATACAAAAATCTTCCATTTAATGTTGTTTAAACGTGATGTGATAACACCAGGGCCGCAACTAGGTCCTTTAGCCCCCTTGGCAAAAGACTGGTTAGCGCCCCTGACAAACAAATACAGTGAGAAAATATATAAACATTTTTTATATCATATATTAAGAATGAACTCAATATTTTGCTAATTATTAAAATGTTCCTGGTATATTAATTTATAATTTTTTCTTCTATTTTTACCTTATTGATACTTACAGATATTTTTCAACAATTTGGGGATATTATTTTGCTGATAAACTG
>CM063501.1:45704838-45749838 GCA_032207245.1 Pardosa pseudoannulata
TTAAATCTCTTAAATTACTCTATATTTTTATCCTGACATATATATATATATATATATATATATATATATATCGGCAGGTATGCTTTAAAAATATACAATAAAGTTTATCGTGTAGTAGTCGAGTCCAGTGACTGTAATTGTTCAGTAGATACTTCAAGGTTAAACATCAATAATTATTTTGTTAGTTTAATACAGTAGAGGAAAGACTCTTTTATTTTTCATATTATACTTAGAAAAAAGAAAACTTTGTTATTTTGTTCGAATATAATCTGTAATTTAGATTTTATGGTTTCGAATATAAAAAATAATATCAAAAGACATATTGTTTCAAACTGAGAGACATTGAGATATAAAGTAACAATAAGGTTTTTTTTTTCGACAAAATAACGGCTTACTTTTACTTGACTGTTTATTCACCGCACATAGTTATTGGCATCATTCTGTATAATAAAGACAATAAGATATAATGCCTAAAGACAAAAAATTATAATGTCGAATCCAAATGACTGTAATTGTTAAGTAGTTTTTTCAAGGCTTAAACACTTTACGTAAGGAATAATTTTATTGGTTTAACAGAAGATGAAAAAAAAATCTTTCAACTGTCATAAAATATCAAGAAAAAAAGTAAACTCACTTTTTGTTCGAACATAAACTAGACTAAATTTGGTTGTCATAAATAGAATTAAAAAAGTTTGAGTTCCACTGTCCTAAACATTTAAGTGTTGATTCTGGCTAGAACTTGAAACGCGATTCTTTTCAGAATGCCTAACAATATCTGTAGAATTTTTAATGCGCTCAGAATTAAGAAAGTTTGAGATCCACTGTCCTAACCATTTGAGTGTTGATTATGGCTAGAACGGGAAACGCGATTCTTTTCAGAATGCCTAACAATATCTGTAGAATTTTTAATAAGCCCAGAATTCAAAAAGTTTGAGATCCACTGTCCTAAACATTTGAGTGTTGATTATTGCTAGAAAGGGAAATGCGATTCTTTTCGGAATGTCTAACAATATCTGTAGAATTTTTAATGCGCCCAGAATTAAGAAAGTTTGAGATCCACTGTCCTAAACATTTGAGTGTTGATTATGGCTAGAACGGGAAACGAGATTCTTTTCAGAATGCCTAACAATATCTGTAGAATTATTAATGTAGGAGGTTTATGCGTGTGTTTTATACTCCGACCAAAATTGCTGTCCGATCTAAATTCGTGTTTTAGATCTAATAACATCTCAACACATATGCCGTGGTAACTCAATCGGCAAAGACAACGATCTGGTAGCCAGAGACTCGGCCAAAGATCTGCCGTTTTCATTAATGGCGGCTGGGGAACATTAAATAGGTAGGGCTAAAATTTGCTCCAAGTACCAAACAATACCTCTAAAGGTAGCAAACAAAACCTGGGAATCTTCTGTTTGATCCCTGCTCCTAAATTGCGAGGACCCACTTTTGTGTTGTCTTAGGAAGTAATGTTGGTCAACTATAAGGAGCCTATATATAATAAAATGATCGACAAATTGCGTGACGCTCTATGGTGAGTGCTTAACATATTGCTTAACATATAACATCAATAAATATAAACTCATTTAGAAATTTTAATCTTCTGACTGTCGAGGTCTACGGCGGAAAATGTGTATGACATGACTTAGTAATCCAACTAAACATGCTGAATTGCATTCTGTGGGAAACTGAGCTTCAGGTAATAATAAAGTCCCAATATAGATGGGAAAGTAATACATGCTTCTTGCAATTTAGATCCCCAATTTACAAACCATATACCTATGTCTTTATTAACCCCTTGCCTTATGAATCGAGCGACGATTGTGTGTGCCCCTTTCGATGAAAGCTTTTCTCATGCGTCGTGACCAGAAGCAGTTTCATCACGGGATAAATTGTGAGCAAATCAGTGGACATTAATAGTACTGCATTTACTATTTAATAAAACCACAGAATTTGATAATTATATTTCATTTCATTTTTATTAAAACATTTATTATTAATTTTATTTCACATAATATTATTTCTATGTTTTTGGTTATATAACAAAAGTAAAAATTTTCAGTCGTTTAAATATTTTCTATGTAGAATTTATTGCGTGAATAACCTATAAGTGAATAATGTATAATATTAGTCAAAATTTTGTAAGGGGTATTGTTTTATTACTGATACGAGCTTTTCACTTTTGGCCAGAAAGAATCATCACGTGTCTGACACGAGCTTTTCACTTTTGGCCAGACAGAATCATCACGTGTGTGATACGAGGTTCTCATTTTAGGCACAGCAGTACGATCACGTCTCCCATACGTTGTTTTAAGGCAAAGGGTTAATTAAATATTTTCTATGTAGAATTTATTGCGTGAATAACCTATAAGTGAATAATGTATAATATTAGTCAAAATTTTGTAAGGGGTATTGTTTTATTACTGATACGAGCTTTTCACTTTTGGCCAGAAAGAATCATCACGTGTCTGACACGAGCTTTTCACTTTTGGCCAGACAGAATCATCACGTGTGTGATACGAGATTCTCATTTTAGGCACAGCAGTACGATCACGTCTCCCATACGTTGTTTTAAGGCAAAGGGTTAATTAAATATTTTCTATGTAGAATTTATTGCGTGAATAACCTATAAGTAAATAATGTATAATATTAGTCAAAATTTTGTAAGGGGTATTGTTTTATTACTGATACGAGCTTTTCACTTTTGGTCAGAAAGAATCATCACTTGTCTGACACGAGCTTTTCACTTTTGGCCAGACAGAATCATCACGTGTGTGATACGAGGTTCTCATTTTAGGCACAGCAGTACGATCACGTCTCCCATACGTTGTTTTAAGGCAAAGGGTTAATTAAATATTTTCTATGTAGAATTTATTGCGTGAATAACCTATAAGTGAATAATGTATAATATTAGTCAAAATTTTGTAAGGGGGATTGTTTTATTACTGATACGGGCTTTTCACTTTTGGTCAGAAAAAATCATCACGTGTCTGACAGAAGCTTTTCCCTTTTGGCCAGACAGAATCATCACGTGTGTGATACGAGGTTCTCATTTTGGGCACAGCAGTACGATCACGTCTCCCATACGTTGTTTTAAGGCAAAGGGTTAATTAAATATTTTCTATGTAGAATTTATTGCGTGAATAACCTATAAGTGAATAATGTATAATATTAGTCAAAATTTTGTAAGGGGTATTGTTTTATTACTGATACGAGCTTTTCACTTTTGGCCAGAAAGAATCATCACGTGTCTGACAGGAGCTTTTCCCTTTTGGCCGGACAGAATCCCCCCGTATGTGATACGAGGTTCTCATTTTAGGCACAGCAGTACGATGACGTCTCCCATATGTTGTTTTAAGGCAAAGGGTTAATTATTAACATACTTACAATTGGTTCAAAAATGGGACACAGAAATATTGGAAATAATGCTCTAAGGACGAATTTCTAACGAATAATTAAAATATCAATGTAATACTTTTTTTTTTTTACTACGGCTGTTGCACAATAATGAGACAATAAATTAAAGCCTGGCTACAAACATAAGAACATTAAATATTTAAGCATAGTATCGTTATTGTAAGACTATGAATAAAAAATTGTAACATTCACATTTCTAAACCTTAGATGTTCAGGCGGAAAAGACAAGGTTTTTCAAAACAGCAAATTATTGCTCTCGAAAACTTTTACCACAATCTGTCTTTTAGAATTTTCGATTTCAAATTTCAGAAAATCACATTTCAATAGATGTAATGTTTAAAACTCAGAACGTTTAGAAATAAAGTAATCCTGATATATTTTCCTCGCGACAGAATAACGGCGTACTTTTTGGGATCTTTATGCACTGAACGTAGCTGTTGGCACCAGTCTGTATAATAAAGACAATAATATATAATGTCTTTCCTACAGCATTTTCTCAGATAAATGATAGAGTGGCTCGGTTCACTGCATTTACAACCGAGATTACATCATTTCCTGGCTGTAGAAACAGGATTTCGTAACGGAAGCCATTTGTAAAGCTTGAAGAGTTTTAAAAACTAACTTTTCAAGAAAAATAATACTTCAGTCTACAATTCACAGACTATGTATTTTTTTAAACATCTTTGATTGTAAGCCATACTAAAACTCTACTTATGTTGTGGACCAAGGATGGCTGCCAATAAAATTTTGCCCTTAAAATAGCATACAGTATGCCTGCAATTAATTATTTGTAGAATTTTTAATGCTCCCAGAATTCAAAAAGTTTGAGAACCACTGTCCTATACATTTGATTGTTGATTATGGCTAGAACGGGAAACGCGAGTCTTTTCAGTAGAAAAGCAATTCTTTTCAGTATGCCTAACAGTGTCTTTTGGATTTTTTAATGAGCCCAGAATTAGAAAAGTTTGAGAACCACTGTCCTATACATTTGATTGTTGATTATGGCTAGAACGGTTAACGCGATTCTTTTCAGTATGCCTAACAATGTTTGTAGAATTTTTAATGCGCCTAGAATTCAAAAAGTTTGAGAACCACAATCCTAAACATTTGAGTGTTTATTATCACTAGAATGGGAACGTGGTTCTTTCCTGTATGCCTAACAATATCTGTAGAATTTTTAAGGAGTCCAGAATTGAAAAAGTTTGAGAACCACTGTCCTAAACATTTGATTGTTGATTATGGCTAGAACGGGAAACGCGATTCTTCTTAGTAGTCCTAACAATATATATAGAATTTTTAATACGCCCAGAGTTCAAAAAATTTGAGAACCACTGTTCTAAGCATTTGAGTGTTGATTATAGCTAGAACGGGAAACAAGGTTCTTTTCAGTATGCCTAACAATATCTGTAGCATTTTTAATGCGTCCCAAATTTAAAAAGTGTGAAAACCACTGTCCTAAACATTTGAGCATTAACTGTGGCTAAAACGGGAAACAGGATACTTTCAATTTATCCGACAACGTGAATTTGTTATCTTCGAATTCCGTTCTGAGCTGCTTGCAGAGAAAACAATGCTTGCAGAAAGAATGCCAACATCTGCGGGCGATCATCGGCGGCTATACATAAAGAAAGAAAAAAAAAAGGAAGCAAGATGCGGATATCTCTCCTTTTGTTGGCTTCCGCGTCATTTCTGATTTTGGAAACATTTAAGATGATGCACACGCCCCTGTGGAATGCGGTGGCCGTTTGTCATCGCCACTGAGTCAGTCGTAGCAGCACGTGATTTGCATCCTACTGAGCTCCGCGTGGCCCACTGCTAATGCTAAACACATGCAGCAGCATGGTGAATCACTCCAGGACGCTTTGTAGCAGCATTTTTTTTTTTTCAGTTCTCAGTAATATCGTCAGTTGTATTGTTTTCGGGGAAGATGCGCAGTTTTCTTTTGTATTTTTTGCTATGAAGATGAAACATTTATCGTTTAAACGACAAAAGATTGCAGAAAACTGCGTCAAGATGTGCCTTAAGGATCTTAGGCAGTTTTTGAATATCAAAACACGGCAGCTATAGAGATGTGACTCACGCCTTGAAGTTTCTTCATCATGCCTTTCTGCTTATCATGCATTACTATGCAATTATTTTATCCTTAATAATTGCACAGTAATTAAATGCAACATTTGCCGTTAATTTTTTTAAATTTTTCTTCTGCGGATCTATAATTGTTCATAAGATAGTTATTAACTTTGGAGATTGGTGAGTCTTGTTAATTATGAGAATAAAAATTAATTTTCCATTTAAAAAATGAATAAAAAATAGTACTACTACACAGTTTTAACACAGCAGCTGCGTATTTCGGAAACAATTGCAATTTTTTTCGTAAATTTTTTGATTTATATTACAGTACAAAATTTAGATTTCAGATTTAAAATACCCTTTATGCGAAACGTGTAATTATTTTCTCCCTACAATTATTACTGATAATATAAAACCCCGTTGTATTAAATCTTTTGTATGCATATAGTATGTAACGATGCTCGATATGCATTACGAAATGGCGGGATAAGGGACGTAATTTGACCGTTTCAAATGCGGGGGCAAAAGTTCTCTCTACCTGCAGGGTGTAGTGGAATTGATAGTTTCATTCCTTTACTTCCATTAATTACTGTGGCAAGAAAAATCGAGAAGAACTTAACGATAATTTCGACGTAGCTAAGAATACTCTGAATTATCTTTCTAAATCAATTCAACATGATTCTAACCTACATTCACAGTATCGGGAGACTTTAGAGGAGTAGGAAGATAAAAAAAAATTTGAGCTTGTACCAGATTATGTTTAGCCAAAAAACAAACCATATTTTTATTTGCCTCATGGGGTACTTTACAATTCTGGAAAATTGAAAATTTACTGATCCCGTCATATGACGGACTATATGCTAGTTATAGTATAAAAAGAGACTTTGTTGTTTTAATATTATTAAGGCAGATATATCCAAAGATTTGTTCCATTACTTGATAGGGTATATCAAAAATTCAACTTTCTTTCTGTTTGCAATCAAATTACGTCGGAGTTTTATAATCATAGAAATAATTAAATAGCACTATGATACAAAAGATGATTTGCAGTAATGGAGGTTATAGCTATAACAAAACTTACAGGTTCTGATGATAAATTGAACTCACTGAAAGCTTATTATTTACCATTATAAGTTTCTTCACTTCAAGGATTGAATGGTATTAGCATAAGAGCATGCTGCTATCAACATCTTTTTCCATTTTCAATCAAAAATAAATTATTAAGCTGGGGATATGGAGTCCGGCAGGGGATATTGGATTTGTTTAGTTCCCTGTTAACACAACATATAAAAAAACATGACATTGATTGATGACTTGCCAATTACAGATTTTCTTTAATCGATCCTCTCCTAACGATAAAAGAATTCTCTTCTTTATAGTACTTTCATTTATTTAGATTAGAAAAAACATTTTTAATATTGAATCATTTGAGGAAAATTTGGTATATATTCTTTGTAAACACTAAACCTGGCAATAAATTGGCAAAAATCTTTTTTTTTTAAATTTTTTTTATTATTATTTAGATGCAGATATTATTTGAAAACATCGATTTTATGCAAAGGAAATGATTTCCAAATATGTTTTAAATGGGTACCGAATTTAGTTTAACGTACTAAGTTTTATTAAAAACACCAATTAACTCTCACTAAATCATTTTCGGGTAAGGGCAAAACAAGCATAGCTTTGACCGCAGGTGAATATCAGAGTCAGGGTTGGCATGATTTAAATCAGTTGATTTAAATCATGATTTAAATCTTGATTTGAATCAGTTGATTTTTTTTAAATCATTGATTTAAATCATTTTTTTTCACTTCTTTTAAAACCTATATTCCAAAGACAGAAGAATTGGGAATCAGTCAGCACAGTAATACCAATAAGTAAATAAGTGTAAAAAGATAGCATGTGCTTTCTAAGAATTTAGGGTTGTTATCAGAAAGTATGGAGTAGGGGTAGTACAATGATTCATTATGATTGGTGGAATTCATTTTATGTAATGGGAGAGAGTATTACAGAACTTGAAATCCAGTTTGTCTACCAAATTACAACAGCCGTGGCTTCATCTGCTGGAATGGAAAGAGTTTTCTTCTTTTGGTATTGTTCATTTTAGCCTTCATAACCAATTAGGAGTGGATAAAGTATAGAAGCTAGTGTTTTTATTGAAACAGTTAAATCCATAATTCGTTGCTACAAAGAATATTGAAATAATTGTGATTTTTTTTTTAAATAAATAGTTTGTCTTAAATGAATATTTAATTCGTTCTTTAAATTTACATCTTATTCAGTTTGCACTATCCAATTACAAAATAATAGAATGTATTTAGATTAAAATTTTTATATTTAATTTTCAGTAATCAGTGTGTAGAATATACAAGATAGATAAGTTGTTACTTATAACAAACTATTCCATGTATATTGCACAAAATAAAAAAACACAACAATAATTAAAATTAGAAGTCGGAAAATAATCAAATAAATCTGATTTAAATCAAATAACTCTGATTTTTTTTTTAAATCATGATTTTTTCCAACCCTGATCAGAGTTCATGGGTTCGAATCCCATCACCGGCATGCATGTCCACAACTGCTCGAAATCAGCTTTAAGTAATAGACTCCTGTCTAATTAGCTGTCTTACTTTAAAAGTTGACAAGAGCTCTCCAAACCTAACCAGATCAAACTAAAAGTACAGCGAAAGCCAGTGTTGGGACTCAAAAAGATGCGAAAAATGCCGAGAGTTTAGGACATTTTAAAACTCCCATCTGTTCGTTGTAGATGGAGTTAGACCAAAAATACCGACTATATCGTATATCTCCATTAAGTCTCCAGTCGTATGATATAACTTAAAAAAAACTAACAATTTTTTGCTATTTTTTTCTTTCGAAAGTTAAATTTGGAAGCATTTTTTTTTTTTTGCGAAACGGATTTTTAAATTGTCTTGTGCATTTTCGACATTCTTCCATTCGGTACTTTCTTGCACCGTTGAAAAGTACAGAATTTCTCCTCTCGAACTGTGTAACTTTAAAAAGGAAATCAATATCTTTTATGACATTTTAAAAAAGACTCAAAACTTGATTTAAACATTATATAACTTTGTGGATTTTCATTCCAATAACACGACTTTTCAGTACGTGTGTATGCAGTAAGCGGTTTTACTCAGTGCTTCATGAGCAGCGGTACCTCATGCGGCAAAGGTAACGTTTCCGTTACTGGAAGGTTGCGGGTTCGTGGCTCGAGCTGGACCAAGCTCCACCGTCTTCGTTAACCCTTTGACAATTTCATTTTTTTCCAGAATTCGGTCAAAAAAATGTCACATTTTTTTATTGCATTTTTTTGTTCATTTTGCATTTTTAAGTAAAGATATGTTATTAAAATTAACATTTCTAATATTTTAAAGCATTTATTACAACTTTTTTTCTTTCTATGAAAGCATCATAGAACTGAAGTTTACCTTTAGTCTCATCGATATCCAAGTTAATTTTTGGAATTCCAGTGAAAGCAAATCTAAGAAGCGGATCTGAAGGATTATCACAATTAATTTTTAAAAAATTGTCTTGCTTGACTGATTCCATCTGTACTACTACTAGAGTCACTACTATCCAGGTCATCTAGTAAACTTTCGCTACTATCATTTACAGATAATTTAATTTCTGATGCCGAGTCACAGTTCAAATCACAAGAAATTAGCTCTGAATTATCCATTATTTAAAAGTAAAAATATATTATTCAACTCATACATCAATAAAATTATCAGACGGTTAGTAAAATATAACCAGAAAGCTATAAACTGAAAGATAAAAATTCGTCTTCTGATACAAAACATGCGAAAAAACCCGCGCTTTTTAACCAATCAGAGCCGAACGATGGCCGATTGGTTAGGGTGCTGGCCATCGGTACCGAAGTTCGTGGGTTCGAATCCCACTGTGGCATGGGTGTTCGTAGCCTTTCGGAATCGGCTTTAAGCTGTAGGTCCCGGTCTCATTAGCCCTCGTGTTGCAAAAAGTAGACCGTAGTACTCCAAACCAAACATTTGAACCAATCAGAGTAGAAAATACAATAAACTGCAAACTATCATTTACTTGATCTATACGAATAATTTGTTACTAAAATTGGAAAAAATACGGCCGAAACAGTGCTAGCGAAACAGAAATCAGATTGCCCGTACGTCGTACGGGCAAATCAGTAAAGGCCCGAAAGCTGTGACCATACGGCGTACGGGCAAAACAGGGAAGGTGTTAATGATGATTAGAGCACATAAAATATGTTCGTGGTCACAATGTTCTCCAAATTCTCATACGATACATCTCGGTCCTGGCAGGGTCAAAGTGAGGGTCTTCTGCTATATACCTGCTACTAATTCGCGAGGATCCACTGGAGTCAGGGTTGGCTTCATTTGCCCAACCCGAAAAAACCTGGGCGGTTTTTTTTTTTTAAAAAAACCACTTGAAAAAACCCAAGTGGGTTTTTTCAAGTATATAATCTTTGACAATGATCCTAGAATTTTTTCTAATTTGAGGGAATCTAAACTGCTAGAAAAAACAAAAACTTAAAAACTTTTCAGGGAAAAATAGTTATCTGTATAACAAATACAATAAAATCTAAATTAAACAAAGTTAATAAAAATGTATGATGAAAAAAGAAATTGAAGTATTACACGTGATAAAATTAATTGAAAAATGGACAAGAAAAATTGGGAAAAAAATATGTATAACTGCAAATAAACATGGGGATAATATATATAATTAATTCTGTTACTTATCATATATAACTTACAATTTAACTAAAAAAATATCTTCTAAATGCTTTAATAACACAATACTGCTAATAAATATAGAGCAATAATTTAATACATTTTATTGAAAAGAAAAAACTTCAAATGCAACTATTTCAAAGCCAACTTTTAGTATAAAATAATCGCCATTTAAAACTAGTTTTTTGATGTTAGAAAAATTTTATAATATGAAAAAAATTTATTTTAAGATCTCAAAATTTCCTTTATTTTAGACAAAAAATTCTTCTGCATAATTTAAAACTAATTTTTCAATTTTTCAATTTAAAAAGTTATTAACATTTTAAATGTATTTTAATCATACAATTAATTATATATCCTGTCCTATTACATAACAAAAACCTGAATAGTTTTCAATTACCCAAAAAAGCATCTAAAACCCATTAAAGTAAAAACCCTGATAAAAACCCTGAAAAAACCGAAAAAAAGTTCAAAAACCCTGAAAAAACCCACTGGGTTGGGGTTTTTTTTTTGAAAAAACCTGGGTTTTTGCCAACCCTGACTGGAGTTGAGACTTTCTTTATCCTACCGGGAATTTTCAAACGAAAAGAAAACCCTTTCGCCTTAATTCACGTGGCCACGTTCTTGGCTCGTCTAAGGGGCATTGGTAACAACAAGTTACAGTTTCAAAAATCTTGGCTGTTGATTGAAAATTTGTACACAGTTATAACTCAATTAAAAAGTATGTGAAAATTAATGTTTTATGGGCATCTAGAAGCTGGGGCTCCGGCACTCGAAGTTAAACAGGCATCTATTTTTCCGGGGAGACAAAAGGGCTTATAGAAGGCCCTGAATATTTAGCCTGTAAAGTAAAGCATCAATACGTTTTCCCCCAAGAGATTAATCCCCGATCTTCTTTACTCTATTTTATCGCGCGCAGGCTATTATCAAGTGTCACCATACATCCTTCGTTGCAATGGCCTTCGGGCTAATTAATTTATCCTTCCTCCGTTTTTCTTGAAGGGTTGATTGCGACTTCAGTCTGTGTTCACGCAGCAAGGAGAAATATCACCGGTCCGTGACCGGCTCTCAATACACGCCTGGACTTTCTCACAGTTTCCTGCCTTCTCTAATAACCCAACTGACAAGAAAGGAAGAAAACTGAAGACGCAAATGAAAAAATATATATTCCGAAAGCAGAACTTCGCTACAATCATTTATCTAGATACAGAGCCGTAACTATGTTCTTTACTACCCGTGACGAAAAAGCTGATCTGCGCACCTATCAACAAATGTAGTGAAAATATATATAAACATGTTTTATTTTTCTATATCACATATTCAAAATAAACTCGCAAAATATTTTGTTAATTCTTAAAATTTTCAATTTATTAAAGTTACTAAATTAAATTTAAATTTACAAATTCGCCAATTTTTTTTTTTAGAAAATTTAACGTCCAAATGAAAATATTCCCTCAAATAAAATATTCAGTTTATCAGCAAAATAATACCCTCAGAGTTCCTAATAAACTAATTTTTAATTTTTTCCTTCTATTTTTATGTTATTACTACTTAAAAATATGTTTGAGAATTCTGAGGGTATTATTTTGCTGATAAACTGAATATTTTATTTGAGGGAATATTTTCATTTGGACTTTAAAGTTTCTAAAAAAATTGGCGAATTTCTAAATTTAAATTTAATTTTAATAACTTTAATTAATTGAAAATATAAAATGAATACCTAGATTTATATTAAAGCATATTAGGACTGTTTGGTAAACATTTTGAAAAATCTATAACAACTTTAATGTCTACAACCATTTTAAAAAATTGAAAAATTTTTAAAACTTTCTAATTATTTTCAAAATTTATTTATATATTTTTTACTTCAAGCGGAAGATGGTTGAAAATGAATATTTTATTTAAGGGAATATTTTCATTTGGACGTTAAAGTTTCTAAAAAAAGATTGGGCAATTTCTACATTTAAATTTAACTTTAATAACTTTAATAAATTGAAAATATAAAATGAATACCTAGATTTATATTAAAGCATATTAGGACTGTTTGGTAAACATTTTGAAAAATCTATAACAACTTTAATGTCTACAACCATTTTAAAAAATAGGAAAATTTTAAAATTTCCTAATTATCTTCAAAATTTATTTATATATTTTTTACTTGAAGCGGAAGATGGTTGAAACTGATTGAATATTTTATTTAAGGGAATATTTTCATTTAGACGTTAAATTTTCTAAAAAAAAATTGGTGAATTTCTAAATTTAAATTTAATTTTAATAACTTTAATAAATTTAAAATTATAAAATGAATACCTAGATTTATATTAAAACATATTAGGACTGTTTGGTAAACATTTTGTAAAAATCTATAACAGCTTTAATGTCTAGAAGCATTTTAAAAAATAGGAAAGTTTTTAAAACTTTCTAATTATCTTCAAAATTTATTTATATATTTTTTATTTGAATCGGAAGATGGTTTTAAAAAACTTTTTTTTTTTAAATTTTTAAAAACAAATTTTTCCGAAAATTCTTTTCAAATTTTCGGGGGGAAAAACTTTGGAAAAAATTTGTTAACAGATAAATTTTCTGAAAATAAATTTTGGATGAATCACTTTTGTAAGTGATGAACTAAATCCGCACGTCGGAAAATTTAAAAATTTTTTTACTGAGCAGTAATTTTTATATTGATAAAGCTATCATTCTCAATTGATTTTATGGCTTCAAACGGCCTTCGGATAAATTAATTTACCCTTCCTCTCTATAATTTAGGCTGTTTTTGAATAACATTTTAGCTCTTGCTATATATAGCAAACTGTCATGCTCATGTACCGGAAATGTGGGATATGAAAATGGCAGCAGTTTTATTTAATGAAAAAAATATAAACTTGAAACGAATCATTTGACAGCTGATTGTATTAGATACAAAATTCATGCGCATTAACTTTCGCTTAATCCCCATAAAAATTCTTCAGCAGTATTAATTTTATGCGACTGAAAAAAAA
This sequence comes from Pardosa pseudoannulata, assembly GCA_032207245.1. NCBI lineage: Eukaryota > Metazoa > Arthropoda > Arachnida > Araneae > Lycosidae > Pardosa > Pardosa pseudoannulata. The sequence continues at coordinate 45,718,067 of CM063501.1, forward strand.
ATAGCTTTTTTGATAAAAGCTGGTGTTCACGGATATTTTATGGTAACTAAAAATTTAATAAAAAGATAAAGAAATTGAATAGCTTTTCATATATTTATGTATATAAAAATATGAAATGCAGTAAAACCTCCACACATTTTATTTCAAGGAATCGGAATGAAGTATGATTCCTTTTTTCTACTGCCTATAGCATTGTGTTCACGATAACACAATGCACTTTTTCTTGTAACAATGAAAAGATAAAAAAAAAATACAATTCCTAGTATAACATCCTAGTATCAGTACTTAAAAATATGTTTGAGAATTCTGAGGGTATTATTTTGCTGATAAACTGAATATTTTATTTGAGGGAATATTTTCCTTTGGACGTTAAAGTTTCTAAAAAAATTGGCGAATTTCTAAATTTAAATTTAATTTTAACAACTTTAATTAATTAAAAATATAAAATGAATACCTAGATTTATATTAAAGCATATTAGAACTGTTTGGTAAACATTTTGAAAAATCTATAACAACTTTAATGTCTACAACCATTTTAAAAAATTGAAATTTTTTTTAAATTTCCTAATTATCTTCAAAATTTATTTATATATTTTTTACTTGAAGCGGAAGATGGTTGAAACTGAATATTTTATTTAAGGGAATATTTTCATTTAGACGTTAAAGTTTCTAAAAAAAATTGGGTAATTTCTACATTTAAAGTTAATTTTAATAACTTTAATAAATTAAAAATATAAAATGAATATCTAGATTAATATTAAAGCATATTAGGACTGTTTGGTAAACTTTTTGTAAAAATCTATAACAACTTTAATGTCTAGAAACATTTTAAAAAATAGGAAAATTTTTAAAACGGTCTAATTATCTTCAAAATTTATTTATATATTTTTTACTTGAAGCGGAAGATGGTTGACTGATTGAATATTTTATTTAAGGGAATATTTTCATTTGAACGTTAAATTTTCTAAAAAAAAATTGGTGAATTTCTAAATTTAAATTTAATTTTAAAAACTTTAATAAATTGAAAATATAAAATGAATACCTAGATTTATATTAAAACATATTAGGACTGTTTGGTAAACATTTTGTAAAAATCTATAACAGCTTTAATGTCTAGAAGCATTTTAAAAAATAGGAAAGTTTTTAAAACTTTCTAATTATCTTCAAAATTTATTTATATATTTTTTATTTGAAGCGGAAGATGGTTTTAAAAAACTTTTTTTTTAATTTTCAGAAACAAATTCTTTTCAAATTTTCGGGGGAAAAATCTTCAGAACAAAAAATTTTCGGAACAGACTCACAAATTTTCGGAAAATTTGGAAATTTTTCGATAAGAATCACCCCTGGTCTCGTGTGTAAGTGATGAACGTGAAATCCGCACGTTGGAAATTGCTCTCACACTATCTTTCGTTTCCCTGACAGCAGTATGGTTTTTGATATATTGATCCCAAAGCTATCATTCTCAATTGATTTTATGGCTTCCAACGGCCTTCGGATAAATTAATTTACCCTTCCTCTCTATAATTTGGGCTGTTTTTGAATAACATTTTAGCTCATGCTATATATAGCAAACTGTCATACTCATGTACTGGAAAATATGTAATATGAAAATGACAGCAGTTTTATTTAATGAAAAAAATAAAGTTGAAACAAATCATTTGAAAGCTGATTGTTTCAGATACAAAATTCACGCACATTAACTTTCGCTTAATCCGCATAAAAATTTTTCAACAGTATTTAATGCGACTGAGAAAAAAAAATTTTTTTTTTTTGATAAAGGCTGGTGTTCACGGATATTTTATGATAGCTAAAAATTTAATAAAAAGATAAAGAAATTGAATTACTTTTCATACATTTATGTATATAAAACTATGAAATGCAGTAGAACCTCCACACATTTTATTTCAAGGAATCGGAATAAAGTATCATTCTTTTTTTCTACTGCCTATAGCATTACGTTCACGATAACACAATTCTATTTTTACGTTATTAGTACATAAAAATATGTTTGAGTACTCTGAGGGTATTATTTTGCTGATAAATTGAATATTTTATTTGAAAGAATATTTTCATTTAGACGTTAAATTTTCTAAAAAAATTGGCGAATTTCTAAGTTTAAATTTAATTTTAATAACTTTAATAAATTGAAAATATAAAATGAATACCTATATTTATGTTAAAGCATATTAGGACTGTTTGGTAAGGATTTTGTAAAAATCTATAACAACTTTATTGTCTAGAACCATTTTAAAAAATGGAAAATTTTTTAAAACTTTCTAATTATCTTCAAAATTTATTTTTATATATTTTTTACTTGAAGCGGAAGATGGTTTTTTTTTAATTTCCAGAAATAAATTTTTCCGCAAATTCTTTTCAAATTTTCGGGGGGAAAAAACTTCTGAAAAATTTTCGGAACAGACTCACACAAATTTTCTGAAAATTCGGAAATTTTCGAATCAAAATCACCCCTGGTCTCGTGTAAGTGATGAACGTGAAATCCGCAGGTCGGAAATTGCTTGTCTCACACTATCGTTCGTTTCCCTGACAGCAGTATGGTTTTTGATATATTGATCCCAAAGCTATTATTCTCAATTGATTTTATGGCTTCCAACGGCCTTCGGATAAATTAATTTACCCTTCCTCCCTATAATTTGGGTTGTTTTTGAATAACATTTTAGCTCATGCTATATATGGCAAACTGCTCATGTACCGGAAAATATCTGATATGAAAAACTCCGCAGTTTTATTTAATGAAAAAAAAAATAAAGGCGAAACGAATCATTTGAGAGCTAAGCTAGCTGATTGTATCAGATACAAAATTCAAGCACATTAACATTCGCTTAATCCTCATAAAAATTCTTTAGAAATATTAACACATTGTAGGCGGGACACGTACTACTAAGTTTTCTGACGATTGATACTTCAGCGCGGGTCACGTACTAGTACGGGTTAGTGTAACAACATGGTTTGTTTATGGGTACAAAAATAACTGTATATACAGGAAAACGACGCCGAATGTTCTTGTCTACAACATAGATTCTGGAAAAATTTAGACAAATAAAAACTAGTTTTACATCATTTGATGCGAAACCACAGAAAGAGAAAAAAAACTATATACTACTATTTCTGTTTAATTTTCCAAATTTAAGATACTATTATAAATTTATCCACTAAAAAATATATTTTTTGTTTACAAAAATCTTATGGTTGTTATTTATATATTTCTATTTATATATTTGTTTGTATATTTCAATATAAAATACGAAAAGTTGGTTAAAAAATTAAATAATTTTCGATCTATTGAGATTTATCTGAATAACTAAATTTACGCGCAAAACGCCTGCTCCCGGTACAGTTCCTCTGCAAAATGTACCAGCACACAATGTGTTAATATCCCGTTTCTTAATAAAATTCATCATTAGTATATGACTGTGACGTAACTTTTGCAAGACTTCTTGACATTATACAGAGAAATGCTTTTTAACTATTATTATCCTTTCTCTTAAAAATTCATCTTTTTTTATGCATTTTGAATAAATAATTTCTGTTCCAGTATAATTTGACTTTTTTCCCTTTTTGTAAATAAAACTATGTACAGTTAACTCAGTATTAAAAATTAAATAATTTTCGATCTATTGAGATTTAACTGAATAACTAAATTTACGCGCAAAACGCCTGCTCCCGGTACAGTTCCTCTGCGAAATAAATCTTAGATATTTATGATAACTAAAAATTTAATAAAAAGATAAAGAAATTGAATTAATTTTCATATATTTATGTATATAAAAAATGAAACGCTACCACAAAGCATTTTTTCTTGTAACAATGAAGCGCTAAAAAATGCAATTCCTAGTATAACATCCATAAAAAAGATTGAGTGCATGAGATCCTTAATTTCAGTCCCTATGGTCATTTCATAGATGAAATCCTTCAAATGACATAAGACAATCGATAACCAGCATGAAGGACTTTGTTCAAAATAGAGTCCTCTTAAGAATAATGTTAAAATTGCTATAATAATGTTAAAATTGCTATGTTAGGTTAATTTATTTGGTGCCGTAAAAAATTGGTTTATAATCTTAAATGCCACTTGTAAAAAGCAATTAAGGCAATAATTAAGGAAAAATACACATAAAGAAATATATTTAAAGTGTACATTTCTTAAGAAAAGTTCTTGTAAATGAAATCATATATATAAATAACTTTTGAAATATTAAAGGTACAAATTTCAAATTTTGTATGGATATGCAAAAATGTTAAAATGAAAATTTCAGGCAATATATATAAAATATCCGGCAATATAGATAAAATTTTTAAACCACATTTGGGGTCCCATGTACTCATAAAAGTACTGTAATTGATATTTTTCAGCATTGTAACTATGCTATTACAGCCTTTTACCTACAAGCAAATATGTTGGTTTGGTTTGGTTTGGAGTGCTACGGTCTACTTTTTGCAACACGAGGGATAATGAGACCGGGACCTACAGCTTAAAGCCGATTACGAACATCCATGCCACAGTGGGATTCGAACCCAAGAACTCCGGTACGAAGACTAAAATAACCGTTCAATGACACACAGCAATAAGGGTATTCGCTAAATATTTTACACCACAGAAAACAAACTCTTCAATAATAAAATTAAATAAAGATAAACGCTCTAAATAAAATATGCACATACAAGGATGCGTATAAAAAATCTAATACACAATAGCTGGAAACTACTTTCAGATTAATGTTGAGCGATAGCTTATTAGCGCCTTGGCTTTCCAGAGGTTTATTATGCGTATCATAATTCGTAAGACACAATACAAGTCGATCATTAGATGAAAATCACTCTATATAATATATATTAAAATTTAATTATCAATACAATAATATAAATTATATATAATTTATATATCTATATAAATATATTATAAAAAAAACAACATAAAAATAAAATTAACACTATAAATAAAATTACAAAGGAAAAATTCTATGGATTTATTTAAATTTATTTGTTGGTTAAAAATACGCAATATTATAATTTATATATTAATGTAAATCTCAGATATTAAATAAAAACTTAATGGCCTTTTGTAATATCAGTAAAGGTGCACTCAATATGTAAGCTTAACAGGTTAATGTTGGTTTGTACTATTTTTTTTCATGGGTTTAGACCACTTTATTATCGGCTAATCGAGTAGACAAATCTTTTTTGCTTTGTTGTGTGTGAAACATCTTACATACGAAGACCAGCACCCTAACCAATCGGCCATCATTCGGCTAGCAAATAAAAAAATGGCATCGCTATAACACACACACACACACACACACACATACCAGGTCTAAAAAAGGGGTAGGTGGGAATTAAAGAAGTTAAAAATGATTTTAAAAAGAGAACTCTTTTATAATAATAAAACAAATGAAAAAGACCCACGCTCGCGTAAGCTTTCAGAATAATCCGGTCGGGCGGAAGCATTTCTCAGCGATTTTATGAGCTTGCAAACAGATAAGTTGGAATTTGGCGCGTGGAGATGGAGCGGTCAACACCTTCACGCATAGCTCCGCCACGAACATTGAAAATGGCCCTTGTTGCTTTCCGTAAGAACGATGAGTTAATAAAACTTATTATTATCAAGAAGAGTGTTGTCCATTCGCTTTAACTCTGCATCACGACATGATATATATATATATATATATATACATACATAAATATATATATATATATATACATTTATATATACATACATATAAATATATATATGTGTGTACATGTATATATATAAACCCATAAATTGCAATAAAAAAGGAGAATAAACCACTAAAACTCGATGGGGACTTACAGGAATTTACCACTTGCAGAGGGGATCTTAATTTGATTTGTTGGTTGGAAGCGCTATGGTCTAATGTTTCTCTACACGTAGGCTAAGGTCTTAATTTAAATCTTTGTCCATTCAAATAGTTATCCATAGTTGCCTAAATGATTTTGTAATATTTCAGTATAAGCGGTTTACTGAATGAGTAAGCTTTTATAGCACTTAATTTTTTGTTCCTTAATATAATTTATCATTGGTGTATGATTGAGAACATTGTCTTTGCAAATCTCCTTGATATTATAAAGAGAATAATTTGTACCTCTTATTAGTCTTTGAGGCTTACTCTTTGTGTTTTGATTCATCTTGCATAAACAATTTCTGTTTCATTATGCTTTTTTTTTCTTTTTTGTAAATGTAACTTTGAACAGCAAACTCAATGTTGTCTTTTCTGGGGCCCAATCAGGAATAACGAATCAGGACAGGGGAAGATATAGAATCTTGTCTTCTTTTCACAGGTTGTAAATTTAAATTGGTGTTGCTTACAGGAGAGTTTTTTAATTTAATTTATTTATTTTGGATTGAAGAGGCAGTTAGAACGCAGCTACTATGGAGCTGAACAATGATGACTGATTTAATACAGTCAAAAGCAATACTGAGTTTACTGTAGATAGTTTTGTTTACAAAAACAGAAAAAAGTTAAATTATAATGGAACAGAAATTATTTATGCAAAATGCATAGAAAAGATGAGAATGTTGAAAAGGTAGAATAATAATAATTAAAAAACTTTTTTCTTTACGTCAAGATGTCTTGCAAAAGTGATCTCACAGTCATATACTAATGATAAATTCTATTAATAAACGGGATATTAACACATTATATACGGGTACATTTCGCAGCGGAATTGTACCGGGAGCTGGCGTTTTGCTCGTAAATTTAGTTATTCAGTTAAATCTCAATAGATCGAAAATTATTTAATTTTTTAACCAAGTTTTCGTATTTTATATTGAAATATATAAACAAATATATAATTAACAACCATGATTTTTGTAAAACAAAAATATATTTTTAGTGGATAAATTTATAATAGTATCATAATATGAAAAATCAAATGAAATATAGTATATAGTTTTAAATTTTTTGCTCGTTCTGTGGTTCCGCATCGACTGATGTAAAAACTAGTTTTTCTTTGTCTAAATTTTTCCAGAATCTATGTAGTAGACAAGAACATTTATTTGTTTTTGTATATATCGTTATTTTTGTACCATAAACAAATATTTTACACTAATATAATTAATATCGATCGTCAGAAAAGTACTATTTTAGCTCAAGTAAATCGCAACGTACAGTACGTGTCTGTTAAAAATGCTCTGAAAATCGGTGTTCTTGGAAGCTTACTCGTCCAGTTAAACATACCTATTTGTATTGTAAACATGCTTATATTGAAAAAGTACTAGGTCATTTATCCAACAATGGAGAAAAGATGAAACAGTACAGGGCCGTAACTAAGGCGTGGCAAAGGTGGCATATGCCACGGGCGCATCAGTCATAGGGGCGTCGCGCAGTGAGGAAAATGAGGTCCAAAAGAAGACGATTCGCCCCCAAGTAGAAATAAGGGAAAGTTGAAAAATATTTTTTTATTACAGAATCAGATTTTATTTTTAAAATCCAATGTGTTTAAAAATTACTGGGTTTTTAATTTTTAAATTTAAAAAAAAAAATGGCCCTAGAGACTAAACTTGTTATAGATTCTTATAAAATGTTTACCAAACACTTCTAATATGCTTTTATATAAATTCGGGGTATTCGTTTTAAATTTTCAGTTTATTAAAACTAAATTTAAATTTAGAAAATCATCAATATTTTATGAAAATTTAACGTACAAATAAAAAATATTCCTCTCAAATAAACTAACCAGTTTATCACCAAAATAATACTCCTAGAATGTTCGAAAATATTTTTAAGCATTAATAAAATAAATATAGAAGAAAAAATTAAAAATTAATGTACTAGGAACATTTTAAGAATTAACAAAATATTTTAAGTTCATTTTAAATATATGATATAGAAAAAAAATATTTATATATTTCCTCACTATATTGGGTGGAAGAGGCGCAAATAAGTTTTTTGTCACAGGCGCTAAATGTCCCTTAAACAGTTACGGCCCTTAAACAGTATATGCTACTATTACTTTTCAATTCAACTTTGTATAGAAAAAGGCCTAAATTAAGCCTACTTCAACAACGTGATCGTGGAATTTATGGATTTCCGGTGAAAATTCGGGAAACCGGCAATTCAGGCTCCAGGTGGGTAATCACTTCTGCCTACAGGGGGTGGATTCCCATTAGGAAGAGGGGTTGCTCCCCTAGGAGTATACATGAGTATTGAACTCACGTTGTTATTACACGTGAGAAGAAACCAGGAAAATACTATGGAGGTCTCTTGATTGATTTGGCCGTGAATAGAATTCACAATCAAGCAAAGCGATCTCCTGTGGAAGAATATTTTGGGAGCATCCGTCGAATTAAGGCATTTTATCTGCAATCGGAAAAAGCTTTAGGTGTAAAAAAGAATCAAAAACAGTCTTTGAACTGCGAAATTTACATAAAAATTATTTCTACATACTTTGTCTATTATAATAAACATTCAAGCTGGCAAAACACTGAAGTAAGAATCTTGAAACAAAAGAAATGTATCTAAGATATTCATCAGAAATAATTAGGGGTTAGTTTGTCCTTTATCCTTTAAGACGTTTTTTGGCAGCATGTAAATAACCTTAAATAGCGACATTGTAAAGCTAATAAATATAGTTTGATTTGTTTTGTAGCTCTACGATCTACCTTTTGAGACACGTTGGCTTGTGAGACCGAGATTTACTGCATAAATTAATTCGGAACGATTACGAAAATCCATACCTCCATAAAAACCGAAAATCCATACCTAGTACTCAAGCGCTCTAACAACTATGCCGACCAATCAGCATAAATTAAAGTTCTTTGTGTTTTATTAACAGTTTTATTAATATTTATTAACAATTTTATTAGCCATTTAAGTAAATCATGTCTCGAAATTTCTTTTTCACGTTGAAAATCTCAAATCCAAAAGAAAAAGCATAGTGTATAAGTTTTACTTTGATAGGCTTTACATATTTAAATTAAAAGCAGTCAGTGACGGATTGACTAAAGGTGGAACTTTGTGTACAAATGGAAATCAGAGCCCCAACTGGTTGGACCGGAAGAATTTATAAAGATTAATGCATGATGTAAATTTATGCCTCTTTGACACAAAATTTGTCTATTATAATAAACATTCAAGCTGGCAAAACGCTGAAGTAAGAATCTTAAAACAAAACAAATATATCTAAGATATTCATCAGAAATAATTAGGGGTTTGTCCTTTATCTTGTAGGACGTATTTTGGCGGCTCGTAAATAACCTTAAATAGCGACATTGAAAGCTAATAAATATAGTTTGGTTTGTTTTGGAGCTCTTCGATCTACTTTTTGAGACACGTTGGCGTGTGAGGCCGAGCCCTACTGAATAAATTAATTCCGATCGATTACGAAAATCCATACCTCCATAAAACCAAAAATCCATACCTGGTACGCAGGCGCTCTAACCACTATGCCGACCAATCAGCATAAATTAAAGTTCTTTGTGTTTTATTAACAGTTTTAATTAATATTTATTAACAGTTTTATTAGCTATTTAAGTAAATCATGTATAAAAAATTCTTTTTTTCACGTTCAAAATCTCAAATCCAAAAGAAAAAGCATAGTGTATAAGTTTTACTTTGACAAGCTGTACATATTTTAATTAAAAACATTCAGTGATGGATCGACAAAAAGTGGAAATTTTTGCTAATCAAATGTGTACAAAAGGAAATTGGAGCCCCAACTGGTCGGGCCTGAAGAATTTATAAAAATTAATGCATGAATTAATTTATGTCATTTTGACGCATAGTCTTAGTTGCACATATTTTAAAATACTGACATGAAGATTTTCAAAAATCAAGCTATCATATACAAAAGTTTCCGAAAATTAGCAAAAATATATTTTCATTAATATATTTAACGCACTGGTTTCCATTGTAATAACTTGTATGAAATATACCCTACCTTGAATAAAAAGAAACTACTAGCATAATATATTGATAATTATGACAATGTTTAATCATTTTTCTACTCTTTTTAAATTATAAAATTAATATAATTGATATAATCATAACATTATTAATTTAATCATATTCTAGATCATATCATATTCTAGTGTTTACGGAACAAGTAATCTTAATTTCCATTGTATAATCACGGTTCTTAATGGAAATTTAAGTTGATTTAATAATGAGAACGTCTTTTTTTTATTTTTAGGTAGATATTAGAAGATTTAAAAAGAATTTTAATGTTTATTCAATACCTGAAAATGAAGTAAATTTTTACGTTTTGTTTAACTCTTAAAATTGCGATTTCAGTTTATGATACACCACGGTAAGCCTGAAGGTCCCTACAAAATGGGGACCCGACACGTGTGCCAAATTCGTCTCCGTTTATCACCCCTGTAAACATCATTAAAATTACACTAAGAATAATTTCAAATTGGGCTACCGGTAATTCCCGTTTATCTGCAGGTAAACCCTTCAAGTACATTACACTTACCTTAGTTGCATTTCCCATGGGATTCCGACGACTCGGCGAAAATCCAAAACAGTCCAAGCACATGCAAGAAATGGAGTCTCCGGCAGAAATGGCATAATCTAGGATTCCTTCGGGAACAGTGAGCGCGCCTGGATAATTTTTTGTCACATTTTCGTGAAGCGGAAACGGCTTGAAGCGGAAACCATTAAGAGCGTTTTGATAGGGAAACAAAATATCTCACCCGCTCAGACCTAAGACGTTTTTGCTGTCAATCCGTGTGACATGCTAACAAGATTTGGCACTCGCGGGCGCGCTTGTTCACAAACAACGAACGGTGCGATAGCGTAAGGCGGTTTGTGGAAATGGACGTCAAACGCGAATTCCTTTGTCGAAACGTGTGGTGGTGGGGACAGAACTCCAAAGGGCTCCGAAAAGAAAATATCGTTTGAGTCATTTCCTATGTTTTGTTGACAAGGCAGCAGAGAGAATTGTTCAAATCGGGTCATTCGGCAGGTCACTGTATTTCCTGCTAATTTAATATTTGCACCTGGGATAGCTGTCGCTGCCACCTATTCATTGTAACCCGTTGTTCTTTTTAGGGTAGTTCAACCATTAAGTGAACACAATGGTTGTTATAATCCTCTTTATGATTATAAAATGTTTAGAATGTTAAATATTTTGAGTGCAAAAGTATACAGGTGTGTGATAAAGAATATACGTTTAGAGAACACGAATTAAAGAAGGATATGGATGTAGAAATATTTTCTGATTCCAGATAATAATATTAAAGGGTCTACTTAAGAACTGGGTTCTTCCTTAGTAAATTTGGCGACAATATTGGCAATATTTACTAAAACACAAAGATAATCCATCCAAACATTGTATTTCTTGCTTTTTCGGGCGACTTTAATTAATGCACAGTGCGCCATCGTAATAGAATTATATACTCTTACTTAATTAAAGAAAACGACTTGAAAACCAGACATTTATATTTATGGACAATTAATCTCTTAACAGTTTACAAACGCAACAACTCCAAATTATTAGAAATCCGCCATAGTGAACCATTAATGGTTTGTTTTATCTAATTTTTTTAAGCATTGCGCATTTTTATTATATATTTTTATTATAAGAGTTACACAAGGAAAGTTGGATGCAAATATTGTTATAATAATTGTTATAAATTATAATATAGATACAGATTGTTTGGATATGGTAAGATCAGGAGAAAATGTTAGGCGACCATACTTAAACCATTATCGCCAAGTTGTAGGTGGAACACAATTCTTAAGTCAACTCATAATAAGATATTTAAAATAAAGAAAATTTATTTTTTTTTGCCTATATATCGTTCCTGTTTAATATTTAAGTAAGGAATAAGTAGGCACTCGAACATATAAATATTTTTCGAGTAATAAACTCTCGCGTTGTAAAGATAAAAATTCTTACTAATGAGTGTGACCATGCAAATGAAGATAACATCTTCAATCTCTACAATTATGCTATTTCTAAGTGTGAAAGAAATGGAACTAAAATAGAGAAAATAATTGAAACGAAAATAAGATTCATTCTATATTTTAAAGAGTAACAAAAGCAAACGGTCTCTACTGATTCAAATCTCTCAATCTCTACAATGATGTTTTAACTAATTTAACGAAAACGTCGATAAATACTTTATAAAACAAATGCACGATAGTTTTATGTTTTAATTTTTTATATTTTGTCATCAGATATTCGGTATCTATTAATATTTTTTTTTATTTCACTGCGTTTTCTCAAAAATAAATAAGTAACTAAACAAATTAAATAAAAATAAATAAATAAATAAAATGTCTCCAAGCTTTATGTTACATTTTCTTAATTCTAGGGCTTGTTTTGAGATTACGAGCTTATCTTATTTTTCTACTTACAAAACATCGATATTTGCTCACATTTATGCTGTCACATAACACTACAGACTCGATTGGTATGATTTTTTTGCAATTCTATTTCAGTTAAAATATTTGAGCATACTCTTTCATATCCAAAAACTCTTAGAGACTTCATATTATTGAAGAAAACTATTCATCCAGTGTTCAAGTTCTTTGAATTCTTCATATCCCAGTTTCAAATTTTTCCATATTTCAAAACCCAGTTCCATATTTCTATATTTGAAATCCTAGTTCATCAAGTACTTTGAAATCTTTTGGTGTTAATTTTAACTTTTAAGAGTAAGCTCAACTGCGAGATTGACCCATTAATGTCTGAATCATTTCTGTCGAATATGTATTGATGAATATCTTAAATATAAATTACTACAGACTTCACAGAGTAAAACAAACGTGAAATTTAAATAACTTTGAATTTTACAGCCCATTTTTATCGGCAATCAGCTGTCATTTTAAACAGTGTAAGATGCCATTTATTTAAAAAAAAATTAAAATAAAAAAAACCTGTGTGATAGAATATTTATTTGCCATCACATGCAAATACAGTACTGTAAAATGAAGCCTTATAACAAATAAGTTATTTCTTATGTATTCAGACTATTTTATGTAAAATAAACCTACATTAAATAAACAAGATTTATTAAAAAAAAAAAAAGTCACAGTTCTGTAAATGGTAAATATCTCATGTTCTCACTACCGATTCGTATTATCCAAGCGTTACATTTTATACAATCAGATGACTGAAACAGATACGATATCGTATTACATATATACGCTCAAGTTGTTTTGGTTGCGTATGTTTATGATTTAGAAAAAATAAGTAAATAAAATACAACATTCCTATGACAGAAACACCTGTTGTTAAAAATTAGTTTTTTTGCCAAAAGGTTTGTTGAAAATTAAAAACATTTAAAATTCTAATAAGGCTTTTTAAAATGTGTGAAAATTAAGACTTCTTAGGATTGATATTGCTTTTGTCCTATTTCAAAACACTGGTGTCCAAAAGTAGTAAAAAAATAATTGTTATTTATGTGAATATTTAAGGAAATCCAAGTCTGAGTAGCGAGAAACTTGGTTGGCCATACGATCAGGGATATGATTTGGCGGTTTTATTTCAGGGAGCAAAAGTCGAATCAAAAATTTAAAATCTGAATAACTCCTCAAAAAATTGGAAAGTTAAAACATCAAAATTGCCCCCCTCCATTAAAAATTATAGGGGGACGTTTGACCTCTCCCCTTGGCTCTCCCAAGTTATGCTCGTGAATATAACACAGCTCCAACAGAACAAATAACTAGAATAAAAGAAGAAAACAATGCCAAAGAAGGATGTCATTCATTTTCTAAAAAATTATCCAAAGTCATTATCATTCATTATTCAAAAGAAAAAAAAAGTTTGAATGAAAAATGGCCAAACGAATAGTTTACACTTTAGTTAAAGTAATAAAAATGTGATTTGACAGTTTAATAAGTTGTGTGGTTCGCCTCTATCAGCCCCACATGCAGTACAACGATTTTCCATATTTGCTGAGATTTTGGATGAATTGGGGCCTCAAAGAGTTCCAAGCTTTATGGAAAGCTCTTTTCAATTCTGGAATAGAGCCTGGTAAGTGTAGAAAAGCTACAAATTGTCTCCCGAGCATATACCACGTATGTTCGATAGGATACGATTAGGAGAGTAAGCGGACGACTGCATACGCTCGATATCTTCATTTTAAAAGAAGCCATCCACCAGGATCGAACGGTGATAAGGCATGTTATCATCCATGAGTGTGAAACAGCCCTTCTAAACAAATTTACTTAAGATCTAAGTGCTTTATCTCTGTAAGTTATAACGGTCATAGACCCCGGGTCAATATTTACTCCTAATTCAAATGCTTAAATAGACATTGGAAAAAATATTCTCCATAACTATAAGATTCCCTTAAAATAGTGTATAAAATAGTGAATTTTCCTGTCGCTAAATTGCTTCCTAGCTAAGATGGTCGTTATTCTACAGTGGGATAATTAACGCTCGTTTCTTCTAAGAACTTTACGTGTTAATATGAAGCGAGTGTTATTGTTTGCTGCCATGTCCCCACGAAAGGGAAATATCACGTTTACGAAGTAAGGTCACTTTCTTCACCCATCCTCACAGGATCTCACAGGAAGAATTAGCAACAGAACTCCCTGGGCCAAGTCCTCTCGATCTGATGTTACTAGCAATGGTATTTGCATTAGGCTAATGAAAGTGAGTTGGCATGACATAAAAATCCCATCCGTCTAGGTGTATTACTAATGTCTCTCCTATTTGAGCTGTGTGTGAAACTCTTTTGTGTATTCCTATTGTAATAAGATGAATAGTGGTCGATAGGGAGACAAGAAAAAGAATACGGGTAAAAAGAATGAAATGCGAAATTCGCGAAGATTTTTACAAAAGTGGAAGAATGGGAAATTTTCACGTATAATGAAACTGATTCATAAATATTTAATGATAAATTTTTTAAAATACATTTCGAAACAGCGAGAATTTTGTGTAGTAATAAGTTTTTAATGCGAGAAATGAACAAAATATGGAAGTTTTTCCAGTGCCATAACTAGGTCCTTTGGCGCCCTTGGCAAAAAACTGCTCTTCATCCCTACTACCAAATATAGGGCGAAAATATATAAACATGTTTTTTTTTTCTATATCATGTATTCAAAATAAACTCACAAAATATTTTGTTAATTCTTAAAATGTTCCTAGTATATTAATTTTTAATTTTTTCTTCTATTTTTACCTTATTAATACTTAAGATATTTTTCAACATCCTGGGGGTATTATCTTACTGATAAATTGAATAGCTTATTTGAGAGAAATATTTTTATTTGGAAGTTAAATTTCCATAAAATATTGACGAATTTCTAAACTTAAATTTAGTTTTTAATAATTTTAATAAATTCAAAATTTAAAATGAATATCCGGATTTATACTAAACCATTTTATGAGTGTTTAGTAAACATTTTATAAGAATCTATAACAAGTTTAGTCTCTAGAAGCATTTTAAAAATTAAGGAATTTCATAAAAAAAATAATTTCTAAACACTTTGTAATTTATAAGTAAAATCGGATTTTATAATAAAATAATTATTTTTCAACTTTTTCTTTTTTTCTACTCGGATTGAATTGTCCTCTTTCAGATTCCCTTTTCACCACAGTGTGGTGTCCCAAGAACTGATCTACCCGTGGCAAATGCCACCTTTTCCACGCCCTACCCGAGTTTTTCGTGCACTAGAGAACACAGGATAAATATCATGCAAATATCACAAACCATTTCCAGCAATTTATAATACCAGGGTATAAAAACTGGCTTTTTTTTTTTAAAAAAAAATCAATTTAGGTGTAGTTTCCTAAATGCACAAGTCACTAAAACTTCACAGGAAAGGGGGAGTATGTTCTTTATATGGCCAAAGATAGTGATCAAATCAACGCATAGTTTTCAATCAAAAGAAATCTCTAAACTCCAAAGTGGTTTTCGCCGAACAATGGCCGAATGGTTAAGGTGCTGGCTTTCGGAACCAGAGTTCATGGGTTCGTAGCCGTTCGGAATCGGCTTTAAGCAGTTGGTCCTGGTCTCTTTAGCCCTCGCGTTGCAAAAAGTAGACCGTAGCACTCCAAAGTCAAAACCAAAGTGGTTTTCATTTATTTTGGCTCTTTTTGGTGTAGATATTACAATACTAGAGGTTTTTGGTTTGGTTTGGAGTGCTACGGTCTACTGTTTGCAACACTGGGGCTAATGAGACCTACCGCTTAAAGCCGATTCCGAACAGCTACGAACATCCATGCTATAGTGGGATTCGAACCCACGAATTCCGGTTCCGAAGGCCAGCACCCTAACCATTCGGCCATCGTTCGGCGAAATACTAGAGGTAAAAATACCGGTTGCTAAGTTTACTTAGAGATCTTTTTAAAATTTGCTGAGATAACTAATTTCTGTTTATATTTTTAGACTCACAAATAGTTGCCCTAGTTTCGCAATATCTTACTTCAGAAAGAATGATTATTGCAGACTTTTTCTCTCTGTTCCGCAAGGTTTTTGGAAAACTTTTCGTTTTGGTTATTTTTAAAAGAGACGTTTAAAAAAGTCGTTCAACATCAGATGTTGAAATAATAGGGGAAAGAGTTGCAGTTCGTTAATCAATCTCCGGGGACAGATAAAAATAGAATTTTCACTTGACAGCTATTACGTACGGTGCTGTGCGCTTTTAGTTTAGCTTGATTTTTAATCTTGGTCGAAATTTAGTAAAAGATAATATTTTTTAAAAATGACATTCAATATCAAATATTGAAATAATAAGGAAAGTATTTGTAGAATGGTAATAACTAAACACAAAGATAAAGATAAAAATATGATTTTTTTTAGAGTTTATACGTACAGTCCTGTCTAGTTCTGATTTTGCTTAAAATTTATTCTTGAAACTGCTTAAAACCAATAAAAAATATTTTTTAAAAGTCATTCATAATTATTAATTCAAATTTTAACTAATTTACAGAATGCACAATTTCATATTATGCGTATGGTGTAGAGGTATGTAAAAAGTTAAAAAAACGCAGTTCATTTCACTAACTAAACATTTATTCATTCTGCTCAATCGATAAAAATATATTTAAACAAGATATTGGAATAAACTCAAGCATTTTACTATATATATTACGTCATGTTTCCATATGACCGACTTACCAAGACATAACTTCCTGAGCAGCACCAAACAATCAGAGTAACAGAGCCCCTGAGCTAATCGTAAAAGTTCATTTATACAACGGCTGACATTTAACTAACATAAATTTGCATATGAAGAAATGCGGTTACTACCGAAATGAAAATTTGTATCGATTTTTTTTTTTATCAAAAAACTTTTCCATCAATTATCAGATGTTTGAAAAATAAGAGAAACACTCGCAGAATGTTAATAATTAAATTCCAAGGGACATATAAAAATAGAATTTTCCCTTTATAGCTATATAATGCAAAAATATGCTATAAAATATTAACAATGAAGAAAATACTTTTACATGTAACTTTTGCGTTACTGATAAACTCATAAATTAACCATTAAAAATAATAATACAAGTAGCAACAAAAGCGATTAATATGTGATATGAATTCAAATACATTTTTACCAAACTTGAATTATGAATGATGCATTAAACAATCGCTAATCATTTAATGCATCATTAAACGATTAATGATGCATTAAAGGATTGAAACGAAAATTCATAATTTTCGTTAGCTTATCTTATAAGTATGAAATCATCAGTTTTTATGCAAAACATGAATTATATATTTCGATATTTTTTCTATTTGAGTTGAAGGATATTTCAAAAATAACGGTAGCACTCGACAACACGTTATTATCTATAAAGGTAGTAAAGTCGTCTTCCTCACATGGGACTTCTTTCACTGTTGTTTCAGGGATAATGTCTCCATTCAGAGTTCTTTGCAGCTGAACATGTTTAGAATCTGATTCTACGAAATCAGAAAATACTATCAATTTTTTCTTAAACAGGTAAATTACTTCTTAGAATAATTCTTTCAAACATTCATTAAAAGTAGGATCAAGATGTAAAACAAATCTGCATTTACATACCAATGAGAAGTAGTTCCTAAGGAAATGCTATTTCACGAAGCAGTAAAATCATTCGCATATCTTCCAGAACTCAAGTGCTTTGATAACTTCGAGATAGTAGAATTTTTTAAAAATTGAAATCCATTGATGTAAATTTGAGATTCCTCAAAACATAGAGATAAGTGAAATCTTAAGATAAACGAAATCCAGGTATCGAGAATCTGTTATACAGTGTCGGAGACACCGAAAAGACTGGATAAACTGTGTACCATCATATTCGTTGATTGCAATACATAAAAAATTCCCAAAGAACTGTACCTTTTACGACCCATAGTTTTTGAGAAAAATGCGAGATTATATCCGGTTTATGGAAAAAAAACACCTCCATTCGTAACATGAACATAGGTATTTTCATAATTTAAAGTAGGAAGGTTTTCGAAATGTCCCCCGCGCACATGGCAGCCTGCATGCGCGCTTCGTGGAATGGTTGAACGTGGAATGTTACGTGGAATGCCCATGTTCCAACCTCGTAGTGTTCCCTAAAGTACATGCACCGTTCAGACGAGCAACTTAGTATGTTTCTAAAATAACTTGATCTCGATAAACCGATTCCTTCAGATGCCCCCATAGGAAGAAATCTAAATGGGTCAGATCTAAAGATCATGGAGGATATAAAACATGATATCCAAGGGAGAGACGATGTTCATGTATCGAATAAAGTCTTTTTTTCTGCAAACAGAATGACGTTATACATATTCTTTCCCTTTATGGGTCGTAGATGTATAGTTTTTTGGGATTTTTTATGTATATCAAACAACGAATCTGGTTGTGAAAAGTTTATCCGGTCTTGTTGGAACACTTGTATGCAATAGGAATTCCTTTATACGAAGGCCAAAGGGAAGTAATAATTCTTCGTATAAGTTAATACATCTTATGAATAGTAGTCTATCCACCAAGGAAAACATAAAAACACTTCTATGCTGTTCTCTGTTTGTTTGTTTAACCTTTTCAGAGGGGCTAGAACAACGTCCTAGCGTCAACGTCAGCATGTGTCTCGCAAATGCATTAGTTCTTCACACAGCCTTTTCAAAAGGTTAAGTAAATAAACATAGCTTAAAGGTAAAAATTCAATTTATATTAATATCAGTAAACTAAACAAATGTAAATTTTCTTACTATTAAATACAATAAGTTTCTGTATTCATTAAGCAAAGGCTTAAATATATGCAATGAAAACCTTTTTATAAAAATAATTTTGAACTCAAATAATATTAAATGTTAAGAGAAATAGAAAAAAGGAATTAAAAACTCTCTCTACATTTGGAAGAATAATGAAAAGAAAAATTCTCTGAGAAAAATGAAGAATAACGTAGGGAGATGTTAGTATGCTCAGTAAAAGTCTTCGCGAAAAACTGCTTCCTTCCTTCATTTAACTGAAAATTTATGTAGGGGATGAAACATAATTTCGTATGTTCCATGTAACTGAATATTCGGATAATGAAATAACTTACTACATAGGTCTTTTGGGAGTTTTACCAAAGTGCAAGTAGTTCTTCGTAAAGCTAAATGTTTCCTATAAAGGAGTTTTGTAAAAATACGTTTCCAATATACATATATATATATATATATATATATATATATATATACACACACACATATATATATATACATATATATATATATATATATATATATATATATATACATATATATATACATATATATATATACATATATGCATATATATGTATATATATACATATATATATACATATATATATATACATATATGCATATATATGTATATATATACATATATATATATATATTATATAAATATATATGTATATAATATATATATATATATATATATATATATATAATATATATATATATATATATATATGTATATACATATATATATATATATACATATATATATATATATATTTATATATATATATATATATATATATATAAGCCCGAGTGGCGTTGGGGTAGCTCTTCGCGTTCCCACGCCGTAGGTCCGAGGTTCGATCCCCGTGGCTGGGAAAGGTTGACTCAGCCTTTCATCCCTTCAGTGGATAGAGAAACTGAGGACCAAGCATGCTTGGGAACTAAACACTGGGGGTTCTGCGTAAAGCTGACCACCTAACCGGAACATGTGCTTCGCACCCCAGGGCCCTTGATCTAGAAAACGGAGATTGGCACTATAGGCCCTGGCTCCCTAGGGGCTGTTGCGCCGAGGAGTTTAGTTTATATGTATGTATATGCATATACATGTATATATAGATGTATTTATATACATAATAATGTATATATCTGTTATCTATGTATATATATATATATATATATATATATATATATATATATATATATATATATATATACATAGATAGATAAATAGATATTGATAATGAAATAGCAATATTTGGCTCGTAAATAAAATTACTTAAAATTTTTTACACAATGAACATTTTAATTTTATTATTAAGTTTGATTTTGATTTTATGTAATGTTTTCCAATTCAAAATATATCATCATAAGGTATCCTCAATTCCTCATAAGGTTTGCTTAATTTTTTTTAATTTTATAGCTTGGTTTTAAAATGAAACTTTAGCCAGAAATTTTATAAAATAATAACAGATTGATAAAATTATTGTCCAGAGGATAGCTAGCTGAAAGTCGACAAGAAAAATGATATTGCATTAATTTCTATAATGTATTCAACGCGTAATTATTCAGGACTATGACTGTATTTTAACAAACAATCCATAGCTTGGTTACTATCAGTCATAACCACTCGAGTTGGATCACAGAGATATATCTGATCAGTGCAAATAACAAACTTTTTTTCCTGCCGAAGATAAATTTAAAAAAAGGATCCGAAAGTAACTGTCAACACAGCAATAAGTGCACTTGCACTCGATGTGTACTAATGAAATAGAGAAAAAAAATACCCAAAGCATATCAAATTTGGTTCCTAATGGGTAGAAATTTCAGTCATCGCATGACAACAGGATGTGACAAGGCGCCGAACCAAAATAAACGGGTGATAACGTCATCAAATCATTAGGAAAAGCTTTAAATTGATTACATAGTTTTTTTTAAGAACACGTTATATTTTGAGCAATATAAGCAAAAGGATAAAGGTGGGACATGAAATGAACGTAATCTAAAAAAGAATATTGAGTGCAATTGATTTTGGGAATGAGATCGTGGGATGAAACAGAAAGAAGTTTTGTTGATATTTCAGACTTGTAAAGAATGATAGAAAGGAGAATTGGGATCAAGTGCCTCGATGTAGGCACAAGACGAATCAAACAGCACCAGACCAGAAAGATGTAAGCTGTGTAATGTAGCCTCCACACCACTGTTGTTCACCACTTCCTGATGGAAACTTTGATCAATGGTTCATGGGTTACATCCACACGCTGGGCCACTAAATGAGCCGATGGCGTAGATTCGTCCGTAGGGTCTACTGCGCACTTTAGTTGGGCATCTGGCTGCCTTTGATCTTTGGAGAAAAACCGCCTCCAAAGCCATCGCAGCTAAGGCTATTTTATCATCTGCCACCATTGACCACGATAAGCCATACCCCCTCCAGACGGTGGTAATGCCTTGCAGTGGACCATACTGTGGAGGGGCCTTAAAATTTATATCAAATTCCGGGTCCACCACACACAATCAAGTTAACTATTTAGCAATTTATAATTTTTTTTTGACAAAAGAATTAAAATCCACCCTAGTAAGTATTGATAACCTGTTTTTAATAGAATCCACATTTTTCCAGACTACCATACAAATAGTAGGATTCATTTACGTATACACGCTGATAGGGAAAGATACAATCTGCTTAAAAGGTGTACGGACAATACTGGGAAAAGGTTAAGGCTCTTGTTTTTCCAATATGAGAGATTTTATCTTTGGATCACAGGTTCAATTTCAGGCCGAATAGATCGTGTAACCTCTCACATGTTTTTTCACGTGAGAGAAATCAGTAAAGCCCTGCGTGGGGCTTTCCTCCTTTTTTTCCTGTTTACCTGTTTTCAACACAGAGTCTCCAAAACAAATGTAAACCGTTGGAAATATCCAGGTTAGTAACTATTCCACCTCAAAATGGTTACGACAGAGGATTCAATCTCCTTGGTGTACAAGTGGCAACGTGAAACCAGCGACATAGTCCACCTTCCTGATATCTGAGTAAAGTAAAATTTCTAAGCCCCGACCATTGAAACTGGTAAAACTATTTTAGAATATATATATATATATATATATATATATATATATATATATATATACATACATACATATATGACATGGATGAGTGGTCGAAGCATGAACGACACATTTGATTTCATATATAAAAACTTCTTTATTGTAATCCTTATGTCCATGGCTATGCCATTTAGATATCCTTTGTTATCATACTTTGCCACGACAAGCGTGGAGGATGTTATCAGTCCGATTTCCGTCACAAAACTGACTCTTTTGGCGTTGCTACCTAAGCAAAATTTCTATGCCTACTTCCGCGTTGGCTTCTTCACTCTGTATAGTTCAGCTTGAGGGTGTGTCTTTCTCCTATTACGTTACCGTTAATGAGTTCTAACTATTTTTAATCATAACTCTCTTAATTCTTAAACCCCATTTTAATCCTCTCTCTCTCTCTCTCTCTCTCTCACACACACACACACACACACACACACACACACACACACACACACATATATATATATATATATATATATATATATATATATATATATATATATATATATATATATATATATATATATATATATATATATATATATATATATATATATATATATATATATATCAGGTGATTAGCAATAGAGGGAGGTTGGGGGTTGTGACAACCCAATAAGGAATGCTATTTACATACATATATTACGTATTGTATGCAGTGGATTATCCAGAAATTAATTTCGGGGGTGCATATTGTCATTGCCAACAAGGGCACGCATATGGAAAGTGCAGAAGGGGCTTGAGCTCCCCCTCCATTTTGTAAAGTCAGTTATTTAAACTAAATTTAACACTTAAATATGCAAATGCAACATATGCATCCACACATTTTTATCTTAGACAGTCCCTCCTGAATTCTCTCATATAGGCGCCTATAATTGCCATGAAAAAATAGACGTCTTTAATTTAGTATTATCATTATGTATAAACTAAAGAATATATTATATCAATCTAATTTCTTTGTTGTAAAACTATTCATGAACTGATATAATTTTTTAATGATTGAAAAAAAGCACTTTCAATTTAGATGAAATCTCCTCTTTTCTTTTTCCGTGGAAAGAAACATATGTACCTCCCCCCCCCAAGAGATTTTTCATGAAACCGAAATATTTCAAGATAATGTTCTTATTGTAGTCTTATGGTATTTTTAAACTTAAAAAAAAGGAAGACACAATTTAAAATTTCTTTTTTTAGTTTCGAGAAAAAAAATCTTGGTGCATATGTCCCTTTGCACCTCCGCCCTCCTGTGTACGCCTTTGAATATAAGACTGCTGTATTAATATTGAAATGTCGGTTGAAGTGGGGAAACCTCCACATAGAAAATTTCTCGCTACGCTCTTAGACAGAGACAGACGACAGAAGCCATTGATCATTTGGAAGTGCAATCCCATCATCCTTTCATTGTATCTAGGTTACTCTTTGACACAAAGTATGAATCTACGTTTCTTTAAACTATTTTTAATGAATCACGAGAAAAATTTATCAATGTGTGATGAAAATTGTACATATTAATTCATTTCGATATTAGAAACATACATTCACTAGAAATTTCATAAAAATGCCTGTTTAACTATGCAATGTTACGTAATGCAGAAAATTTTTGTACTATAAAATATTTTTTTATTAAAATAAAAATTTTAATATTAACATTCAATTAACTATATTTTACCAGTAATACAATTTGAACGAGGATGTTTTCATTATTTCCGTCGAAGCCCGAAATTTTTTCTTTGATTCTCAAAGCAAAACATGATATTGCTGGCATAAAACGAAAGCAATACATATTTTGCTTTGAGAATCAAAGAAAAAATTTTGGGATTCGACGGAAATAATGAAAATTGGAAGTAATAGCTCTCCCAGAAAAAAATTTTTAACGATCAGCAATAATAGTCATCTAGAACACCACACTTTGGCAGATGTCTTTAATCAAAGTTACTCTCTTAAAGCACTTAACTGTTGGTTCAGCCTTTTCCCATGACACTAAAATCCCACATGGTGTTTGGTCCTCTCTCGCAAAAGTTTGGCGTTAGAGCGTTCTGACACCGTCCTGTTCAGATGCCTCTAGATTTTGTCCTATTTTGATCAGATGAAATAAAGATCATGTTCAGACACGATGACTGGTATGTTTCTTCAGGACAGACGTTTAGCGGGACTCTTGGCAGCCAAGTATGACCGGGCTGAGAAAAATAATAGGGGCAAATTTTAAATGAGATTTACCGTATAAATTTGGGGTAGTCCTCCCGTAGATAACACACACACACACACACACACACACACACACACACACACACACACACACACATATATATATATATATATATATATATATATATATATATATATATATATATACATATAGATATATATACATATACATATATATATATATATACATATAGATATATATACATATATATATACATATATATATATATATACATATAGATATATATATATATACATATATATAAATATATACATATATATACATATATACATATATATATATATATATACATATAGATATATATACATATATATACATATACATTAAAATCGTTCTTAACTTACATAATTTCCAACTACCCCTTTTTTAGACCTGACTTATATATATATATATATATATATATATATATATATATATATATATATATATATATATATATATATATATATATATATATTTATTGCCGTGATAGTGAACTTGCTTCAGAGTACATCATGGAAAAAGGCTTTAAATGCCGTTATATATACATACATATTTATTATATGTAAGGGTTACTGTATTAATTTTGATATATGAATTGAAGTGAGAAACTTTTCTCCCTTCATGGAAGATTTCTAGCTACGCTCAAGCTCCCCAAAACAATTAAATTACAATCTTGAAAATAACTTGTTTATCAAGCTTTGGATCCGTGTTATATACTTAACAAGAATTTTTGCCATTTTCTCTTGTAAGAAACAAGGTGCGCCCTATACAATAGTAAATGCAGTACTATTTAAACACACAGTACTATATACTTTACCATCCATTCGTCTTTGCGTTTTTTTTAATATATAGAGAATAAATGCATATATCAGCTGATCTATTTTACGAAAAATTCGGTAAAGTAGAACAGTCATAATTTTGCAGTCTTTCGTTTATACTTGGTGAAAAGAGAATTCACTTACAAAACGTTGCGTGTCTATGCAATTAATGTCCAGAATTAGAGAAGCGTAAGTAGGTGAGTATGAGTTAAATGCGAGTGGGCTGTGAAAGAAAACTTTCTGACAAATTTACAGTGTTGGCTCTGAGAAAAGGGGCTTTATTTAACACAAAATTTCGGTTTATCGGTCAACAACTGGAACTGAAGCATGACTCTTTTTTTTTACGCTGAAGAGATAAGTTTCAAAAATGAGAAGTTTGTTTGCACAAAACGCAAGCTTTAAGGATGATTTCTAAAAAAAGAAATGAAAAGAATATATTAGGATGTTTTCGTCGAAAAGAGAATAATTTACTCTCACTGTTTCTCTTTAAAGATTGTGAGAAAAGAAAAGAAAGCCTCATAAATCACCGTATTGCAAGAAATTCTCATAAGAGTGAAATACTAAGTAAACAGGATGTCATCATTTGCGTTTAAAGATCATTTAAAGAAAAACCCAAAGACTGTGTAGCCAGTGAAGGGTAGAATACGCTTTCACTCTAAAC
This sequence comes from Pardosa pseudoannulata, assembly GCA_032207245.1. Classification (NCBI taxonomy): domain Eukaryota; kingdom Metazoa; phylum Arthropoda; class Arachnida; order Araneae; family Lycosidae; genus Pardosa; species Pardosa pseudoannulata. The sequence goes on from CM063501.1 coordinate 45,743,962, forward strand.
TACAATTCATTTCAATGTACAAGACTATTGTTTATGCTGTGTCTCATTTGATGTAAGTTTTCTTGAAGGCAAAAATTGTGATAATATTCATATTTTAGTAAATTGAGTTATAAATTACCGTATTGCAAGGAACTCTCATAAGAGTGAAATACGACGTAAACAGGATGCCATCATTTGCACTAAAAGATCATTTACAGAAAATCCCAAAGACTGTGTAGCCAGTGGAGGGTAGAATACGCTTTCACTGTAAATATTTCATTTCAATATACAAGGCTATTGTTAATATTGTCTTCCATTTGGTGTAAGTTTTCTTGAAGGAAAAAATTGTGATAATATTTAAATTTTAGTAAATTTAATCATAAATTACAGTATTCCAAGGAATTCTAATAAGAGTGAAATGTGACGTAAACAGGTTGCCATCATTTGCGCTTAAAGATCATTTAGAGGAAAACCCAAAGCTTGTGTAAACAGTGGAAGGTAGAATACCCTTTCACTCTAAAATACAATTCATTTCAATATACAAGACTATCGTTTATACTGTCTCCCATTTGGTGTAAGCTTTCTTGAAGACAAAAATTAGGATAGTATTTAAATTTTAGTAAATTTAATCACAAATCACCGTATTGCAAGGAATTCTCATAAGAGTGAAATACGACTTAAACAGGATACCATCATTTGCGCTTAAAGATCATTTAGAGAAACCCCAAAGACTGTGTAGATAGTAGAGGGTAGAATACGCTTTCACTGTAAATAATTCCTTTCAATATACAAAGCTATTGTTAATACTGTTTCCCATTTGATGTAAATTTTCTTGAAGGCAAAAATTGTGATAATATTTAAATTTTAGTAAAAATAATCATAAATCACCGTATTGCAAGGAATTTTCATAAGAGTGAAATACGACGTAAACAGGTGGCCATCATTTGCGCTTAAAGATTATTTAGAGAAAGACCGAAACACTGTGTAGCCAGTGGAGGGTAGAATACGTTTTCACTGTAAATAATTCATTTCAATATACAAGGCTGTTTTTAATACTGTCTCCCATTTGGTGTAAGTTTTCTTGAAGGAAAAAATTGTGATAATATTTAAATTTTAGTAAATTTAATCATAAATCACCGTATTGCAAGGAATTCTCATAAGAGTGAAATACGACGTAAACGGGATGCCATCATTTGCGCTTAAAGATCATTTAGAGAAAAACCCAAAGACTGTGTAGCCAGTAAAGGGTAGAATACGCTTTCACTGTAAGTAATTAATTTCAATATACAAGGTTATTGTTAATACTGTCTCCCATTTGGTGTAAGTTTTCTTGAAGGCAAAATTTGGGATAGTATTTAAATTTTAGAAAATTTAATCACAAACCCCCGTATTTGCAAGGAATTCTCATAAGAGTGAAATACGATGTAAACAGCATGTCATCATTTGCGTTTAAAGATCATTTAAAGAAAAACCCAAAGACTGTGTAGCCAGTGAAGGGTAGACCACGCTTTCACTCTAAACTAATATGCATTTCAATATACAAGACTATTGTTTATACTGTGTCTCATTTGGTGTAAGTTTTCTTGAAGGCAAAAGTCGTGATAATATTCAAATTTTAGTAAATTTAATCATAAATTACTGTATTGCTAGGAATTCTCATAAGAGTGAAATACTAAGTAAACAGGATGCCATCATTTGCGTTTAAAGATCATTTAAAGAAAAACCCAAAGACTGTGTAACCAGTGTAAGGTAGAATACGCTTTCACTCTAAAATACAATTCATTTCAATGTACAAGACTATTGTTAATACTGTCTCCCATTTGGTGTAAGTTTACTTGAAGGCAAAAATTGTGATAATATGTAAATTTTAGTTTTTTCACTTACTTATTAAAAGAAAATCAAAAAAAGGAAAATAATTTTGTGATTTGCTATTCTTAAAATGTTGTTCTAGGTGAGAGAGAGTTTAACTGTGACCCACCATTTAGCATTTTGTGTAAGTTTTAAATCACAAAATTTTCTAATAAAACTAACATATCTCTAATTGTAGTAAATATCATATTGTTCGATTTTCATATGGGTTATTGTTGTTATGATTATTTTTCTACTGTTATAAACATTTAGTAGTTCTGCTGTCACTTTATGGACAATAATTACGAAATATCCAAAAGCAATTCAGTGGGATGAGAGATTGATATTATTACATATTATTTTCAATTTTATAGTACAAAACTAATGCCTGAATTTTCTTTTGATGAATATTATTACATTTTATTGCTGCCTTATTGTCAAAAAACTGTCACAAGTTATATACTACCACTCAATTTCAGGATGGTCATTGTAAAGCAGTAACCCAGCTAGCATGCATACTTGCAGCAAGTTTGATTTTTTCTGGATAATATCTTGTCATAACAAATTTAATGCGACGAACTTGCAGCAAAACTCCTGCAAGTTAGACGGAACATAAGCGACCACTCCTTTGCAACGTAATTTTGCTGCAAAACTGTGGCAATCTTGTTATGACAAACTTGGAGCAAGCGACAATTCCAATCATTGCATGAGAGTTAAGATAATGAGAGCATGCGCAAACATTTCCGGGCCAAAGACAAGAATGACAAACATGGCAGACACGCCATTTCGCAAGCTGCTATGGATCTTTTAAAAGGCATTTATTATTTTAATTATTCAAGTGTGGTTATTTTTTAAAGTAGCATTTCTCTATAATTTGCAACTATCTAAAATTTCTAATAAATTAAATAGATGTGTTAATTCTATTAATTCATTAAGCAAGGTTTTCGTTTTCATGCACGTGTATTGTAATTTGCATGACTAGTTTGCTGCAAGTTTGATAAGACAAGTTTGCGGCAAACTTGCACGACAAGTGTACTGTAACTTGCATGACAAGTTTGCTGCAAGTTGGAGGTATGGTGACTTCGAAGTTTGCGTAGACTTGCTGCAGTCTTGTTTCAAACTTGCAGACTTGTCATGATGAACTTGCTGCAAGTTTGCAGGCTTGCAAAGCAAGACTGCTGCAATTTTGCTGCAAACTAAATTTGCTATCTGGGAAGATGCCATGAAATCACTGGTTTATCATGTTGGTTTTTAATGTCATTTTGCCATAGGTTTATATTAATTTTGTGTGTGATGGATTTCTTGTATGATATTTCATATTTCTTGTATTGTAGTGAACATTTTTCAACCGTTTGAGGGCCTTATCACATGTTAGCTTGTACCAAAATAAATCGAATAATCGAAATTTGCACTTTCTTTATCGGGAACTGAAATCGTTGCTTTTTCAACCCGTATGGGTTGACGTACGATTAGGCTTTTAGGGGCACACACAAATTTGCACATAGTTAGTTAATTACCTGTAAATGCGGCTGCGTATACTGATTTTGAAATTCGTTTTATGACGAATCGAAGAGAAAACCCACCATTCATTATGATCTCCAATGTTTCACACGTGTACTTAAATTAGTAATACTATTTTATTTTCTCACTAAACCAAAAATTAATAAAAGATCAGTGAAATTGCATTTTTGAAGAATGCCCGAACACAAACCGGAAGTAAAATTGTGAAATGCCTCTGTATGCTTATCTTAAATCTGTTCTCTCACATTGTATTATTATTCCTTGAATACGATCAAGCCTATTGTCTTCATTTCTACGTCAGAAAATCAGCTTCGCAAATGAGAACAGGAGTTGACATAGTGCACATTTATCCTTGTTTAAAAATCTGTTTCAAAGAGAAGTACAGAGCACAATGAGGAAAAAGAATATGCAATACTGTATCGCTGTAGCTAAACAAACTATTCATTTCGAACTCATCATTTCGAAAAGGTTGAAATTAAAAAGGAAGGTTGCAAAGGTTATCCATCATTCTGGAGGACATTACTATGTGCGTACAGCAATAACGGTGGAATTCTGCGCAGTAGGGCAGTCAGTGCTTTTGTTGGAGAGCAATGAGGTAGTGCTCTCTCGACAGTACCGGGTAGTGAAGTATAGAAGAAGTAAATCTTTAAAAACATCCTTTATTTCTTCAGTGGCAACAGAAAAACAACACAATCAAGATCACATCTAGACACACTGACTTAGTTACATTCAGTGATACAATATACATAATGTATATTCGGGTATAGCTGCAGATAAATATCCTGCAGTACACTGTCAGTTAAGTTCAACAATTTCTGTCTAGAGTGGAGATCAGGCGATTTAAAGATTTTCACACCCAAAACTAAAAAAAAATTGTTTCCGGTAAAAGATTGTCACTTCACGCAATTGTCTAAAATTTTTACGAAAAATTCCATGTATAAATAAGTTTTTCGTTCTTAAATCTCTATTTATTTACAGTGATATCAGATGTGTCATAATGCTCATTAGACGTGTATATAAAAGCAGTATCTGTAGTTCAGCGAATTTTTACAAGTACTAGCATCATCTTCGCTGTTACCTCCGAAAATAAAGTTCTGACTATGTCATTCTGACAGGTGTCAATTGATTTCACACTTAGAATTTTCAAGTCATAAAGGAAAAAAAAACTAAATAAAAATCTACAAAAATTTAGATTTAAATATTGAAAAACATTCTTTTTAAATAAATTTTAAAAAGTCTAGATTCAGTTCAAATATGTATGCTACTTTCTCCCTTTCAAATTTAGAGATCACATCGCACTGCCAGATCAAATGGATAAACAGTGTCGCTAATTGCAGCATTAAAATTCAACTATTGAAAAACGTTGATCTTTTTAAATAAATTTTAAAAAGTCTAGATTCAGTTCAAATATGTATGTTACTTTCTCCCTTTCAAATTTAGAGATCACATTGCACTGCCAGATCAAATGGATAAACAGTGTCGCAAATTGCAGCATTAAAATTCAACTATTGAAAAACGTTGATCTTTTTAAATAAATTTTAAAAAGTATAGATTCAGTTCAAATATGTATGTTACTTTCTCCCTTTTAAATTTAGAGATCACATCGCACTGCCAGATCAAATGGATAAACACTATCGCTAATTGCAGCATTAAAATTCAGCTATTGCCTTTTCTTGTTTGTCTCGGGAAACATGAGTATCTCGCTTAACTTCTTTGGAGATTTCGGCAAAAGCAGAAAGTGTCAGTTGTAAACACCGAAGCACCTCTTCAAAATATTCACTTCACATTAAGTGCTGCATCTAAAAACGACGGTAGATAAACAACTCTAGACACTTGTTTCTCAAAAGATTCTTTTATTAGCTCCTCTCTCCCTCTTTCGATTCTCGGTGGGAATATTACAAAAATATATGACAATCGGTTGGTTTTAGAGGTTTCTTTTTCTTAACGATATTGTCGGTGCAAGCGCACTTGGCAAAAGATCAAAAGATTTTTCTTAATAGTTTCAGGATTACAAGGAAAGTGTTTGTACTATTTCTTGAGAATGAGTGTAATTTTCCGAGAGAGAAAATTTCAAAATAAGTAGTTCCGATATTGGGGGATATTATCGATAATAGAAGATGTCCTAAACCCTTTGTATCTCAAAACCCCCGAAAAATATTTTTTCAAGTGTTAACACATTCGCTGCCGATCACGCGCCAGCGCGTGATCAACATAAAGGAAAATGCGTATATCACGACTGGTTCGGTAAAATATATTACTTTATGTAAAAACAATTTAAAAACAATTAAAACATAAATGTTAAAATTTATTGACAGACAAGTGGATATTCAACAAACAAAAAATATGTAATTCTCATCAATATTTTAAATTAATTTACACAAAATTTATCTTTACATAAAGAGTTTGAAACAGTCTTTGTGCACAATTTACTTCTGGCGTTTGAATAATTTTTAAACATTTAATGAAACTGCCGAACGATGGCCGATTGGTTAGGGTGCTAGCTTTCGGTACCGGAGTTCGTGGGTTCGA
>CM063501.1:45757338-45769838 GCA_032207245.1 Pardosa pseudoannulata
AAGTACATTTATTAGACAAAAGAGTTTTAATCGTTAAAAAACCGTTTCTGCAATAAGAACAGTATTTTATAAACACATATAGAAAGTATAGAAGCAGTATCTGTTTTAGTCGTTGTTGTTGCACATCCCTGAGAATAGCAGGGGCTATATCTAGTCCATGAAATTGTGCACTCTGAAGATGTCAGTACCATCAGTGGATTATCAGTTAGATCTTGTATGGAGAGGTTCAAGCAAGTGAGAATAAGATCACGCAAAATCTGTACCAAAAACATTTGGTGATCTCTCGAGACACTAAATACGCACCTTTATATAACCAGCTAAGTCAAAGGTAATATTTATAGAACAGTGGATCAGTTATAGGATGGTAGATGTTAATATTTTCAATTGAAAATGAGATACCCATCTCCTGTTGACGTCTTGATTTTATTTGATTTATATAGTTTTCAAAGTATAATACTCTATATTTATTGTGGAGCAGATATGAGTGAAATTCATTATAGATTGCACGGTGTGTTTGTGGGCTGAACGCTTTAAGCCCAAAGAAAATCCATAGAGGATGCCAAAAATTTAAAGATGAACTGCATATACCACAACAAATCAAACGTGGTTGGCTCAGTGGAAGTGGGCCCTAGAATACCCAATAGTCCAGATTTAGTTCATTCAGATTATCTTTCATGTGGAGGATTAAAGACATTTTTGGTGGGAAAACGCTTTTAGATCAGGAGAATTTGAAATACACAGTTCTGGAATACTTAAAGCAATTTGAAAAATAGCAGTACACGGAGGTGTGTTCAAATTACTATCATGTTTGAATAAGTGTATACGGAGATTGTGTCAAAAAATAAACAGAATAGGTAGTTTTTTAAATTATATTATTTTTTGTCAGCATAAATTAATTTTACCCATTTAGTATCATAACGCTTTAATAAAAATCCTAAAAGATGGCAGAGCTTTCATTCATTGATATCTGTTCAAAGTTAAAATGATTATTATGTCTATTAGATATAAATTGTACTAATTGTTACACATAAACCAAGTAATCCTTCTGTTACCAAGTACAAAAATCTTGGTACAAGTCTTGTAACTTTAAAGGTTTTTGTAACTTTCCTGTGTATGAAAACATTAGTATGAAGGACTTCGGTCCAAGAAAGTCTAAATAAATTAATTTGGAGAAAGTCAGTTTCGTTCTTTTAATTACTGAGGATTGAGGACTGAGAACTCTATCAACTGAGGAGGGAAAATGAAGTTCGTAAATTAATGGGGGAAGTTTTGCAAGGGACAACATATGTAGATAATTCTATTTTTTTGATTACCAAACTCATTTTACTTTATCATCTAAAGCAATCGAAGTTCTCTTAAGTGTCACCTGTCGTTGTTGTAAAATCCCATCATTTCGCAAGCTTAAAATTTTGTCTCATAGAAACAAAAAGTGGTTTTATTGGAAAATTTTCAAACCGAAAGCAAAAATAACGTTATTAATATACATGAAACGAGGCCTTACATCTCCTTGAAAGACAATTAGCAAGGTCAAGTACAGAAAAAAGTAGGAGGAAAAACCAGTGAAATAATCTAAAACCTATTTCAGTCCTGGCCTATCCTAATTTTTTTTTTAAATTTTACGTATGCAGAGTTATTTCATTTTTAGCGTTGAATGACAAACTCCAGATATATTGAACTTGATCTAAACTGGGTTATACTACATTTTTATTTTCAAATAAACTATGTAATTGCTTCTAGAGGAATCAGTCCAAGGAAAAGACGGTGGCGTCACAGGCTTTGGGGAAGAGACACGACAAAGGGGGAAATCCTTAATGCGGTAACTGAAAAACCACTTGACTGAGAGCGATTGCTCTATTCGGATCGGTGTCAGAAACGGTCATCTCGTAAGTTTCGGTTTTCATTCGGCAGTGTGCGTTTTCGTTCGCAACGCATTGCGAGGAACGAAAAAACGGTTTCGCTTCATTCGTTATTGCGGCTTTACAGATGCAATTCCAGAGACGTAATATGACAGTTGTGTCTCGGTTGCGGTGTGCTATGTAAAAGACCTAACGGTGCCGTGTTTCTGAGAAACAGCTGTCGTCACGTTTCTTGAGCCTTGGTTGGAAAAGTAACATTCGACTATCTCTTGGAATCTTTGCAATTACCCGGATTAAAATTCTTGGATACAAGAAAGAGAACAGAAAATTACACGCGATTTAACAAGAATGCTTAAGTCAGGGGTTGACAACATTTATGTCATTAAAGTGGGGATGATAGACATTAGAAATCTTTTACTTAGAGTTACGAAACTTTGTAAGAATACAGATTGAAGTGGTACTAAATCAATCACGTTTAAATTAATTTTAAACAGATAATAATACTTTTTATGCTCAACGCTTTAAACATTTAAAATGCCCCTTGCAATTAAACTTTTCATAAATTCTAAAAAATTACAAGACACGTCCAATATACCTTAACATAAATGTGCTCACCCTTTTTAAGTTCGCACTTTATTTAGATTATTAACGCAATTATAACTAGAAAAAGTCCAAAGTTTTCATTAAAAAAATGAAGTTTAGAGATAAAAACATTTCCTGAAAATTAACTATTCAATTTATCTACAAAATGATACCAAAATATTTTTTTAGCCTACAATAAGAGAACATTAGATAAAAAGATATAAATTAAAGTAAGAAATAATTCAAATATTAACAAAAATTTCCAAAAAAAAAGTAATTGCATTTTAAAAAGATTAGATTTTTTCAATTTTTTTAAAAGTTTGATAGATTTAATGAGCTTTTAATCTATATGGCTATACATTTTCATAACCTTACGTTATCAATTTAATTAAGGGCTTGTAATTTCATCGTCCAATGAAACGCGTAATGACAAATTTAAATAATACAAAGAACACGTGTGTAAGAGATTTTGAATTGCTAAATTACAATGTAAATCATTCTTTATTCTACTGCTGATAACTTAATACAAATATTATCACAATTGATTAAATGTTTTTACTGCATTTTAGAACATTTTAAAATTTAACATTTTCGTAAAATAAATACTTTTAGGATTAAAGTAAAAGATGTATAATAAATGCATTTAATATAACAATATTTTCAGAAATTTATTTGCAAGAACATTTACTACCCGCAACGTAATCCGAGTTTATATTACTGTACATATCTTAATTTTAAGTTAAAATGATAAAAAAAATGTGTGATCTACAGAATGAATTAGCACATAATGAATGTCCCATCCACAATTAAAAAACTAATTAAAAATAAATAATAAATAAATGTTTTTTAATTTATTCTCAAAGTTAGTAAGTATTAAAAAGACTATAATAACCTTATATTCATTAAATCTATAGATAAGAAGACTATATTCAAATATGGAAAATTTCAAAGAGATTTTATTCATTAAAAATTTTTGAAATTTTATAGATAGTGGTAAAAATTATAGTTTTGAGTGAAAAAAAGGGTACAAGTACTCTGAAAGTGCTACAAAACCCCATATAAATAACTCATAACTAGCGTATTACAAGAAATTTTCAATGTAGATTAATAATAAAATGTAAATTAATTGCAGAAATTAGTTATTAAAAAGTTTTTATTTTTATTTTACATTTTAAACGTTTAAAAAATCAAACCACCAAAACCCCTTAAAAATTTTTAAAAAGATGATTATTTTAAATTTTTTACTGTTATTTTTTTCATAACTGATTAAAGACACAAATTAGATTAATTTGATACTTTGGATTGCATACCTATAGTGAACTATTCTTTAGAGAGAATGTATTTGGCATTACCTTAATAATACTTTAAAGACTTTCTAAATTGTAAACTGAGTTTTGCTTAGTAGTTCTGTTTTTAAATATTTAATATATTAATCAATTCTTGGTCAGCATCTGTTCTTCATCATTTTTGTGCCTGTATGGTCCACATATCATAATACTTTGAAGAATAAAATTTCATGGTTGAAAATGAATTTGTCTTTACTTACACATATCTTTAAATATTACGATTATTTTTACAATTCTAAATAGTGACTAAAAAACGACGTGATTAATCCTAAACCATAGTTAAAAAATAGTATCAGAGGGTATATTTTTAAATTTTATTTCTTATGTGCATTTTAGGAAAAACTGGATATGAGGGAACGGGATATCACATATTTGATCACCAGTTGGTCAAGCATAACAACTGCGTACTAACAAAACATTTTGCATTTTCAAACAGAATATGTATTAATTTTCAATAATAAAGATAGATCATTAATATTAAATAAATATCAGATGGTATATTTTTTAATTTTAAAACTTATGTGCATTTTAGGAAAACTGGATATCAGTGAACGGGATATAACCTATTTGATCACCAGTTGGTCAAGCATAACAACTGCGTACTGACAAAATATTTTGCATTTTCAAACTTAGGATATATATTAATTTTCAATAATAAAAGATTCCTTTTTTGTATCTAAAAGAACAATCTCCGAAATATTAAATCATTAATTAAAACGTTAATAAAAACAGTAAGACAACTATTACAATACAAATATTAATACAATGAATGATGCTACAACTGCTTTTTTAAATATTTCTTTTATCTGTGGTAGATCTGAGATTCTCTAATTTAGAAAGATAATGCTAAATGCTTTCAATCAAATAGAATTTTTCATAGAATAGAATTTTTTCTCAATAGAATTTTTCAAAGTAAAAATCCCCGAAATTCGAATCTCCTAGTTAACAAAATTTCCTTACATATCTCTATATTTTCCAACGTCAATACAAAGCTGTCTTTATGTATAAAATTGAACCAGATTGGAAAATGATTACAATTGATTTGTAGATAATCTGTTTCTTTACTGTGACTAATTATAATTTATAAATATCTACACTTTTAAATTAACCATTGGTCGTACTTTACTCATATATGCTTTACGTCTTTCTGTAAAAAAGTATTTTAAACTGCTTTTTTTTTCCTCAAAATATTTCTTTTCTAGTCTTTGTTTTAATCTCACCAGTTATCTCCAAAAAGTAGAAAATCCGCCTGATAGCACTCTATCAGAAGTAGTTTGACGTCAAACTTCATATCTGATTCTAAGAATTGAATATGCATCAAATGAAACCGAACAAAAAAATCTGCGAAATGGAGGGGAAAATACCACATCCGCCATTTCATTTCTCTATGAGCTTCGTTTCACTATCGACAGTTCTCGGCTGTAACAGCTTGAAGGCAAGCATTTCGATAGCTCTTTAAATAAGCATATTCTTTTTGAAGGTGGCCTTTTTGAAGCATATATTGAAGAAAAAGAAATTTGAAGATGTAATTACTTAATAATTTCAATTTAGAATAAATACAGCTAAATAATCTGGGCTGAGATAAAATTAATGCATTCATACTCACCATCACTTTTTTTAAGACATTTAAAAATAGTTTGCGGGATTTTTATTTTTTCTTAGAATGATCTTTTTCTGCTCTATTCATTACTCATATTTTTCAGAGAAATAAAACAAAATATGTATTTTTTATTAAATCAGGTAGACTACAAATATCGATCTGAATTATTTTGAAACCATCAATGTAGCAGAAAACCATGAGGTATGTTTATTAATGGAGCGTTTGTCCCAATAATAATAAAAAAGCATGAATGTGAATCAACGATGCGAAAATATGTGGATGGAAAACTCACGGATTTATATACTTATCAAGGGGATAAAAAAATTATTAAACATCAATGGGGAAGCAACGAGGAGAAATTTGTACTGAATAATATGTTCCAATAAAAATTCCCTACTGTTTCTAAAGGTTTTGTACATTTGTATTTGTATAGCTGACGCGTATATCACAATGTCGAAAATAGAACCTATGATATACGTAGTCTTATAAATATGATTCTTTGTTCAAAATCAGGTTTAAATAGCAAGTCCCGGTCTCATTAACCCTAGAGTAGCAAATATCACAATGTTGATAATAGAACCTGTAGAATAGGTAGGCCTATAAATTACATGCATCTTTGTTCGAAATCGGGTGAGTCCCAGTCTCATTAACCCTAGAGTAGCAAATATCACAATGTCGATAATAGAACCTGTGGGATACGTAGGCCTATAAATTACATGCATCTTTGTTTGAAATCGGGTTTAAGTAATAAGTCCCGGTCTCATTAACCCTAGAGTAGCAAATATCACAATGTTGATAATAGAACCTGTGGGATACGTAGTCCTATAAATTCCATGCATCTTTCTTCGAAATCGGGTTTAAGTAGTGATTCTCGGTCTCATTAACCCTAGAGTAGCAAATATCCCAATGTCGATAATAGAACCGGTGGGATACGTAGTCCTTTAAATTCCATGCATCTTTGTTCGAAATCGGGTTTAAGTAGTAAGTCCCGGTCTCATTAACTCTAGAGTAGCAAAATAGACCGTAGCGCTACAAACCAAACTAAACCCATGAATCTTTATCCTCCAAAGTTATGTACACTTACTCGTGAAATACACACACACAAACACACACACATATATATATATATGTGTGTTATAAATTTGCCTTTTGGACGAAGGTTTTTTTTATTTTTGAAGCCCCATGCTTAACTTTATATTTTCAAAAGATAAATCAACTGAATAACTACATCATGGATACATCATGCTGAATAGCTAAATCTATTATAAACCTTCTCTTTACAATATTGTATTGATATATGATAGTAAATAAACTCTTGTCGAAAAAGTTTCGTTTTTCATAAATGATTCCGTATAATTTTTAAAATGATAGCTTATCAATAATCTCGACCACGGCAAAGAGTAATATTTAAACAATACCTCAACATTCATATTTGTTTTAGTCTGTGTTGTCCATAATAATTTAGATTTAAGATTTTTATCAATATATATTCAGTAGAAATGGCATATGCATTAATGGGTTAAAAAGGAAAATTTTTAACTGAAACATGAATAGCAAAATTTGGAAAAAATATTTCACCTGATATTTTGTGTGAGTACTTATGAAGGCAAAAACTCTTATTAGTGGATAAAATATGTTTTGAGTGGAAAAATTTGGATTAAAACAGTCTTTTATGGATTTATTTTAATGTGAAAAGTTTTGAGACAAAAACGGTTAAAGATTTTTAATGTGACTGTAACTTGTTAAAATAGTTTAGTTTCGTAATTTGAAGTAATATATACCCACAAAATATGTCTTGAAATTTTTCAATTAGAAGTTAATTTTTTATATTAAGTAGAAACTAATAATAATTTTTATTCTGTAAACAACAATAATAGTAAGACAAGAAACATATTTTATCTTATATTAAGCATATATTTTTATATTTTATAATTTTACATTAATTATATTTATATAATTATATATAATTTATATTTAGTAAATGTTTTTCTAAATTTTTAATTTAAGAGTTTTTAAACTTTTCTTATTTTAAAATGAAGTTTTAGTTTGGATAGTAAAACAGATATTTTGATCATGGTGTTATAAACTGGTACTAAGTGAACTTTAATTGTTAAGTGCTCAGAAATGGAAAAATAGTTAATGGTAAAATTATAATAAAATTACATACCCTCACTGACAACCATAACTTAATGCATCTGATAATCTTTTATTTGCGAAATGGAAGAAAAAATGCACAAAAAAAGACTCCATAAAAATAGGACCTAGATACAAGTTTCCCTTGTACAACCACTATATTTAGAAATTATTTTTTAAAAAACGTGTTATCAGAACCTAAAATGATATTTTTCTGCCTTCACTGACAGTTTTTTGTTCGATCGATGCCGCCAAGGATGGGAAACAGAAGCTTATCTATGCCACGAAGAGAACGTTATAAGGTTCTTTCAGACTTGTCACCTTGTTTATAAACTTTTTTCATAAAGAGTGATGGACACAAACCATCTGCTTCCCTCTGAAGTCTAAAAGGGCGAGATATTGGAAAACAAGCCTTCTTTTTGATGGTTTTGTTGTTCTTAACATTGTCCGTGGAAATTTTTTGGATTAGATAGAAGGCACTAGGCAAAGCACATTCGAACTTTGGCAGTCTACCCACTGTATATGTATGTTAGAGTTTTGATTTCTTTTCGATCCCGAACAAATAAGCTCCTTTTTGGTTAATTGTTGCCTATTCTTAGAGATGTTTTAATTAATTTGAATTGTAACTTCGATATGATCTACTGACCTCGTAAATAATGTAAATAAACATTTTTGCATTAAAACCACTGAACTCCAATCTTTGCAACTTATCTGAAATCACTCAATGGTAAATCGCCACCTTAACTCTTGATTTTAGAGTTTACAAATCTTTACTTGAATTTTACATTTCCTTTGCAAGTTTCTTGTTTAACTTATGGAAGTTAAAATTTGTTTTAACACAATGTCATAGAAGTTGAAGAATTATTCTTTTATTTAAGGCATATCAAAGTTAGTTCATAGGCATAATTACTGTATATTTTTTATTTTTAAATGGTATTATGAACAAATGTTAAATGAATACGTTCGGAAGGATACAGTCCAATTTTGTTACACGAGGACTAATTATACTAGAGTCTATTGCAGCCAATTTTGAACTATAGATAAAGTCTATTGCTGCCGATTTTGAACTATAGATAATATGCGATTAAAATCTAATAAAACAATACCAAAACTAAATACAAGAAGGATATTGTAACAAGTGTAAGCAAAAAGTATAAATCAAAAATCTTTTGTCTATACTATCGATATTATCCCCATAGATGTCCCGTGTATAGATAAGAGTAGGGACTCACATGGGCGACATCCAATTTTTTTGTTAAGATTGCATTTGCTCATAAGACTTGATATTATTAGCACAGAAGACTTATAATCTGACACCTCGCAACGGACCGCCTACTCTGACATATATAAGATGTTCAAGGTATCACACTGAAGAATCTCTTCAGGAGCGAAGTCTTGATTCCTGTCTAATTGCCTACCTACTCTGCCTTTTTGGGAGAACAACGAGACAATGGCGATGGTTGGTTGGTTGGTCGAAAATCCTCTAGGGACATACTGCGTCTGTAGACAGAGGTGTACCTAGGGGCAAAGGGCATATGCACCAAGATTTATTTTTTTTTATTTTCTGGAAATTAGGAGTTTCAGGAGACTCTTTTACTATTCCAATATAGCTGTTTGACATTTTTTTAAACAATTTTTTTCCTTCTCGAAATCAATTTTTTTTCAAGGTAAATAGTACAGAGTAAAAATATTTTCCTACTATGAATTATGAATTAAAAACTACTTAAGAAACATTACATCTGAAATGCGTTAAAATAAACTATACATGTAAACTATACCTGTAACAGAAGAAATCTTAAGTATCTTAAGCAGAAAAATCAACAAAAGAGAAACATGTATTAAATAATTTTAATCATTTTTTCAAGGATATTTAAATTATTCCGATTCTAATAAGTAGAAATATTTACTCCAAATTTATCGTTATTATCTTTTTAAATGATGCTTATTTTCATAATTTTTATAACTTGATAGCTAAATCTTTATTTTGCGTGCTAAATTAGCTTATTAGTATTAACTTTGAGTAAAACTTGTATAAATATCAAATGCTTACCTACTGTTATTGACACTTAGGCATACAGCATAAAAGGAATATTACATATATCTGCCAACTTACCTAAAAAGAAAGAAACTTAATTTTAGATCAAGATTTTACATAATCTAAATTAAAGAATAAATAAGTTAACTGCGTGTAGAAAGTAAAACAGTAGAACGTAGGTCTCCAAATCAAGCCAATATAATGGTATGTAAAATAAGAATTAATGAAACAAGGATTTCAGAATTTAAATATTTAGAAGACAAGTTTTGGTTGGTTTACTTTATTATTAAATTGGTATCTAATTATATGCAAATCGAGGAGTTTCAGTACAATTCTCAAGTTTTGAAAGAAATTTTTGGTAAACTCTGGAGGTCTGAATTTTACAAATATTTGCCATCGAGGTGTAATAACACTTGTAAATTTGCATAAGAAATTATTTCCATAACTGTAATTACTTGTTGTTGTTAATCATGCCACTTGGACAAACCAAGCATCATATTAAGGCCAAGGGGTGCGTCTTTCGTTTTAATGAGTACCATTAAGGTGAAAGGATGACTTCGCTCAAGTAGGACCTCGTAATTTTGAAGCAAGAACCAAGCAGAAGACCCGTAGGCTTGTCCTGCCACACCCAGGGGGTATTGATTGAGAACTTGGAGGACATTGTGACCATGAACATATTTTATGTACCCCAGTCACCTTCAACGAACACGGCGGATCTTAGGCCGGCTCCGGTTCCGAACCTGCAACCTCTCATTTATAAGATCGTTGTCTTAGCCGACTGAGCTACCGCGACTCCGGAATTACTTGAATACTTGGAGCAGTTACGAGTCATTGGTTACATTTATGATTGGAAATAAGCCTCCTAGCCGATGCACAACTATTGATATTCATCTTACATCATTATTGAGAATAAGATTTCTCCGAAAGCAGGAAGAACGGTTGTCGAGATAAGATGGCAAGTCTCAGATAGAAAACATTAATTTATTATATTATTCTGTTCTTATATTATTTAATGTGATTTATCTTTATTTTATTTTTATTTTTGTATACTGTATTGTTTGATAAAACCTACACCGTTATAAAAACAGCAGTTTTTATGTTTTGCGGCCCACGTAAATTTCTGCCTTTTTTTTTATTCGGCCGGTGTTAGGCTTTAAATTTGACATACTTGTCTAAAAAACGTTTGTATAGAATGTATCTTATAAACAAGGATATTAGGCTCTGATTAATGGATAAATTACAGACTTAGCAAAATTTATCTAAAATTAAGAATAGAAAAATGAGTTAAATTTCTAAAATGCATTTTGGTATTTATAAACTCATTTCATCACTGCATGTTCTGTCAGTAGTGTGCAACAAAGAGAGATTTAGTAAATGAGAAAGTTTTTTTTTTCTAATGCATCAGGGGACATAGACATTATCCTAACGCCGGATAAGAGAGAAAGTGACAAAATGAGACATTTTATTCTGCTTAACCCTTTAGCGGACAATTGGTCGTAGCAAAACCACCTATTAAACATCTTTCTTTTAAACTTAACTTTTTGGAGTACTTTATTTTTTTACAATTGTTTACTGCTTCAATCTCATACATCTGTGATGTGTGGAAGCCAATAATGAAGAATCAAGAGTTTCAGCAATATAAAAAAAATCTTTTTGGAGACATGAATGATTTTTCGATTTTTTTATGTTTTCGATATTTTAAATTTACAACAGATGATAGCTCTACATTTAATTTATTTTTTCTTTTGAAATATATGTATTTAAACTTGCTCTACATGAGAAGTCAGTAATTTAATTTATCTTATGACCCCAAATTAAAGTATATATACAAACAACACTTATAAATTGTTAAACTATTTATTTATTATACCATTTTAAGGATTCTTATTTATGGTTCTTCCAGTATAGTTAAAATTTTAAAAGAGTATAATGTTCAAGCAGTTCAAGGGGAGGGGTTAGTCAGTTAAACCACTTCTAAAACTTTCCTTAGGTATCCTCTAAGGCAAACCCTCCTAAGGAATGTAAAGAAAACTTATCATATATTTAACATTTATAAGGTTCATAGATAGCATTTGTAGACTAAGTACGCTAAATTCAAATGAATTTATTTTGGTGACCTTTAAAGGGTTTAAAGGGGCACATGGCCTTTAAATTTTCAGAAGTTCGATTTTTTTAAATTTTTAATTTTTTAAAATAGTTGGTCGTTTTTGAATCTTTTAAAACAAACCCCATTGAAATATTCAAATGAGAACCTGTAAAACTAAACAATTTCTTCACTTAATATTATAGTTTTTAAAGATGTTAACGTATTTAAAAAGTTTAAATACATTTTCCTGAAGATGGTTTTTTCAGCTTGCGTGCACTCTAAATAAAACATTATTGCTCATATTAATATCAAAATTTCACTGTAAATACATTTTTTTGGTTTGGTTTGGAGTGCTACGGTCTACTTTTTGCAACACGAGGGCTAATGAGACCGGGACCTACTTCTTAAAGCCGATTCCGAACGGCTACGAGCATCCATGCCACTGTGGGATTTGAACCCGCAAACTCCGGTACCGAATGCCAGCACTCTAACCAATCGGCCATCGTAAGGCCCATAAATACATTATAGACATACGATGAAACTCTACCTACTTTATTTCAATTTTTTTTATTTCATATAGGATTTGTAGTATTTGAAATGAAATTTTTAAACATTATTTTAGTTTTTTTTTAATTCAACCCCCAGGTGTAATACTCCAGATACTTTTAAAATATTTAAATAAGTGGATAGTTATATCTAATTATTGTATGTTAAAAAGCAAAAATTGTTATCGACACTCATTTCGTGTTGTAAGTCCGTTCACAGTCTATCAGAAATTTTTTTATATTTTTAAAACAAGCTTTCACTTTTCCCGTTATATACAAAGTTCTTAAATTTTTAGAAATAAAGTAAATTCAGAAAA
>CM063501.1:45774838-45862338 GCA_032207245.1 Pardosa pseudoannulata
AGAACAGAATAAAATTCAATATTAGTGAGGTCGTGCGAAGGAAATGTCACTTCCGCGACCAGAACAGAGCGAGAGAAGGAAAAAATATGATTTCAGAGGGCAATGATTCCTTTTATCGTGCAAGGATATGGAAGAAAAAAAAAGTAAACGTACAAAATGGCACTTTCAATTCTAATTTCACTTAACGGAGATATATTATAAAATCTATGACAAGTAAGTATTTATTAACAATCCCAGTATTCAAGAATAGAAGTTGCAAAGATATAAGTGAAGGTATGTTTTAGTAGAGATAAATGTGCTTTACAAATTTTAGTTGCAGTTATTCATGGAAGTATGTGGAGTGAAAGAAGTAAATATACAAAATGACAACTTCAATTCTAATATCACTTAACGGAGATATATTATACAGATCTATGGAAAGTAAGAGTTTATTAACAATCCCAGTATTCAAGAATCGAAGTTGCAACGATATAAACGAAGGTATGTTTCAGTAGAGATAAATGTGCTTTACAAATTTTAGTTGCAGTTATTCATGGAAGGATGTGGAGTGAAAGAAGTAAATATACAAAATGACAACTTCAATTCTAATTTCACTTAACGGAGATATATTATACAGATTTATGGAAAGTAAGGGTTTATTAACAATCCCCAGTATTCAAGAATAGAAGTTGCAAAGATATAAGTGAAGGTATGTTTTAGTAGAGATAAATGTGCTTTACAAATTTTAGTTGCAGTTATTCATGGAAGGATGTGGAGTGAAAGAAGTAAATATACAAAATGACAACTTCAATTCTAATTTCACTTAACGGAGATATATTATAAAGATCTAGGGAAAGTAAGAGTTTATTAACAATCCCCAGTATTCAAGAATTCAAGTTGTAACGATATGAACGAAGGTATGTTTTAGTAGAGATAAATGTGCTTTACAAATTTTAGTCGCAGTTATTCATAGAAGTATGTGGAATGAAAGAAGTAAATATACAAAATGACAACTTCATTTCTAATTTCACTTAACGGAGATATATTATAAAGATATATGGCAAGTAAGAGTTTATTAACAATCCCCAGTATTCAAGAATTCAAGTTGTAACGATATGAACGAAGGTATGTTTTAGTAGAGATAAATGTGCTTTACAAATTTTAGTTGCAGTTATTCATGGAAGGATGTGGAGGGAAAGAAGTAAATATACAAAATGACAACTTCATTTCTAATTTCACTTAACGGAGATATATTATAAAGATCTATGGAAAGTAAGAGTTTATTAACAATCCCCAGTATTCAAGAATTCAAGTTGTAACGATATGAACGAAGGTATGTTTTAGTAGAGATAAATGTGCTTTACAAATTTTAGTTGCAGTTATTCATGGAAGGATGTGGAGTGAAAGAAGTAAATATACAAAATGACAACTTCAATTCTAATATCACTTAACGGAGATATATTATACAGATCTATGGAAAGTAAGAGTTTATTAACAATCCCAGTATTCAAGAATTCAAGTTGTAACGATATGAACGAAGGTATGTTTTAGTAGAGATAAATGTGCTTTAGAAATTTTAGTTAGTCACAGTTATTCATGGAAGGATATGGAGAGAAACAAATAAATATAAAAAATGACAACTTCAACCCAAGTTTCTTTGGCAGTACATTATAAAGATCTATGTCTAACCTATGCTTGCTATTTATCTTACTTATTCCATAGTATTCAATAATTTAAGTAGTAACCAGATAACGAAAAAAACAGGTTAATGAAAATTCTAAATTCTAAATAGTGCGAAATTCATAAAAAATAAATGTACCTTATAAATCGTATTAAGTTATAAATAATCTTTTATAATGTCTAACATTCTTTTATGTATGTAAAACATTTACAGTAAAAAATAAATTTTAAAGCAGAGGTAACCAACCATTTTAAAATCAAATTCACATTTACAAAACGAGAAAAACTGCTGCCTTAGTTGCCATTCTCGTAAGCTGGATATAATCCTATACAAAAATTAATTCCCTATATAATAATAGCCTAAGTTATCTGCCCGTCTGTCCTCGAATTTAGGAAGCGGTTTGACCTGGAATAGATAGAGGCACCCATATTGGATTCTAGATGAGTTGAAATCCACCCCTTGTCCCATTCTCTAGCATTTAATGCCATTATTTCAAGCCCTATTTTCCCCATTTAAGAGCATGTGATTAAATTTATCAATTTGTCACATAAATAGGTAAAAATAATATTTTTTCTAGCATTATGACGTCATTCCTTTAACCATCTCATTTAATCATTTCTTATTTTAAATTATTTAAATATCGTCTGCATTATTTTCATACGTTTTGTCACTGAACTTAGATATTACGTAAATAATTTTCTCTTGTATTTGGCTTAAATAATAGGTTAGTACATGTGTCATCGATTATTTTTTGTCACAATGAAAATTGTATCACCGGTATTAACAACAAATTCTATCTACGTCCAGGGTGTAGTAGAAATGATAGTTTCATTCCTTTACTTCCATTTATTACTATGGCAAAAATTGGGAAGAACTTAACGATAATTCCGACATAGCTAAAAAAACTTTGAATTATCTTTCTAAATGAATTCAACGCGATTCTAAACAGCATTCACAGTATCGGGAGACTTTAGAGGAGTATGAAGATAAAGAAATTATTGAGCTTGTACCAGATAATTCTCAGCCAAAAGATAGACCGTTTTTTTATTTGCTTTATAGGGTACTTTACAATGCTGGAAAATTAAAAAGTTTACTGATCCGTCATATGACGGACTATATGCTAGTTTACATTATATTGATTTATCTATCGAAACACATTTTAATTGTTTATTTGAGTTTTTTATAGTTTGTTTGATTGTTTATTTTTTTATTTATTATAAAAATTTGAGGCATATTTTGAAAGGAATATATTTGTACAAACTGAGAGGCTTTTAAATTAAATAATTTAAATACCATTATTGTTTAAATTATTTAAAAATTATTATACAAAAAATACCTAATGAGGTTTAAATTTTTTCTGTGCTCAAGCTTTCGTGTGTTAAAAAGTGTACACAAAGCTTTCTTCTTCAGTAGTATGTAATTTAAAATAGTCGGTTTTCTGCTACAGTTTACCCAAATTTTCAAAAGTCTTCAATCTAGATGAACAATTAACCTGATATATAGAAAATTAAGGAAAATTTTTCTTTATTTATTTAAAGAGAGAAAAATGTTTTATGATGAATCTAATTAGAATTTGCCAATCAGTTTTTAGTATTATAATTGTCTTGCTACAGTTTTACAGTTTACAGTTTAGAGTAACAGTATCGAAGTGGATTCATAGAGAATCAACGTTTCAAGGAAATTTAAAATTCTCTTTTTTATAATTCTGAACAATTTTTTCAAAAACAATAATAACCTGATTGAATCTTAAAAGCCTAAAATAAATTTTGCAATTTAGCTGACTTTTCTCATTTCGTAAGCATTCCAAACTTTTAGGTTTGGTTTGGTTAGATTTGGAGTGCTATGGTCTAAGTTTTGCAACACGAGGGCTAATGAGACCGGGACCTACTGCTTAAAGCCGATTCCGAACGGCTACGAACACCCATGCCACAGTAGGATTCGAACCCACAAACTCCGGTACCAAAGGCCAGCACCCTAACCAATCGGCCATCCAAACTTTTAGGAACTAAAAGGAAATGTGTTGTATAAATATTTGGCAAATAATTATACAATAAATTATTCTTTTGTAGACAGCAGGATAAAAAATGATTCTGCAATTTTTTATGAGGATGCATTTGTCAAACTAAGCGTATTCTTAGAAAAAAAGAGTGAGAAAGTTCTCAACAATATTATGGATGGCTGTTTTTTGAAAAGAACTGATTTAAAGTACATCGCCAGTTCGTATATAAATTTAACAGATTTAAGTTAATATAACATATTTTCATTGCAATTGAACATCTATATATCAGTGGCGTGCGGTAGGTGTTTATGCAGGGTGTGCAGAGAGCAACAACAACAACAATAATAAAACCATAAAAATGTACATTAAACACTTCTTTAACGTTTATTATTTATTTGTACACAAAATCCATAAGTCTATCCGTATTACTAATAATAACGAAAAGCTTATATTTCCACTAAAAACTGCTAAATATCCACTAAAAATTAAAATATTTTCATCAAACGTAGCACCACACGACACCCGCCGCTGCGGTGCCTCATCAGGATGCTCATTTGTACCGACAAACCGAAAGTCCAGTCCACGTGCAGAGGATTTCACTGCACGCTGGCGCAATAGAACAAACTGTTCCTCGTTTGGTCAGCGGATTAAATTATATTTATTAATTGTTTATACATTTGAAAATCATATATTCTGCGAAACACATCTTGACAATTTTTAAAAACAAAATCAGGGATATGGTGTTACAGATATAACTAATATACTGTCTGTAAAACACAATGAATGGTAAAATTTGGACTGTTCTGTTAGAATTCGTTTCTTTTTTGTCTAACAAAACAAAATTGTTTTTTGGCGAATTATTTCAATAAATAGAATACATCACCGAAATTACTTTACCACACTAAAACATTTCCTTTTATATTGATGAAATACTTCTTTTATATTTTCATGAAAACAAAATCTTACAATATATAAATTTAAACATTAACGTCTGCAAAATCGTATGGCCAGTTAATCAGTTAAAAAAACCAAATGAGTTTTAGCACGTAAGTCCCCGCTCTAATACAACGCTTAATAAACCGTACCTTCGGATGATTCTGAATGCTAAGTGGAGGAAAAATAGCTGCACTTCCCTCAGTGCTATAGTATTCTGTGCTTCTCCAGTAGTTCATACATATAAAGCGGGATTTTCTATTAGTGCGCAGTGCGTACACATAAAAATATCTTATGTTTGTTTGCTTTTGAACTTGCTACGTGGTGCAGCCCCTAGCACCGCATGCACTGCGAGAATACAAGTAATCAGATCAACATATTTGAATATATTGTAAATAATATTTATTATATACCATATAAAGATAGGTAGATATAGGTGCCGAAAATTATTGTCTCTCACAATTTTGCTAGGATATGCAGTGCACACCCTGCACATATGGACCGAACGCCACTGCTATATAGATTTAACAAATTAAAGTAATGCAACATATTTACATTGCAATTGAACATCTATATAGATTTAGCAAGTTTAAGTTAATACAACATATTTACATTGCAATTAAACATCTAAATAGATTTAACAGGCTTAAGTTAATACAACATATTTACATTCCAACTGGACATCTATATAGATTTAACAGATTTAAGTTAATAAAACATATTTACGTTGCAATTAAACATCTATTTTACTAAAGTTATCCAGTTTGAGCTCTGAAAAAGACCCAAACCGTATTAAAGCGATGTGGTTGTTATAAGAGATGAGTTTCACGAAAAACAGGCCTAACGATGGCCGAATGGTAGAGCGCTGCTCTTCGGAACCATAGTGCGCGGGTTCGAATCTCGCTGCTGGCATGGATGTTAGTAGCCGTTCGGAATCGGCTTTAAGCTGTAGGACCCGGTCTCATTAGCCCTCGTATGCAAAACAGTAGACCGTAGCGCTCCTAACCAACAAACCAACCACATCACGAAAAACAGCACTAATTACCAAATTACGTAACATACAACATTTGAATTTTCTGTTATGCGTTATTAAGATTTAAAGAAAAGCCTCACCAATATCGAGACTTACTTACGGCAATGGGAGATAAGTTTTTATATAAATGAAAAAAAAAGCTAGGCATAGCATGAATATCTTATAGAATTTTTTATTTTTGTTTTTATATACTTTATTGAGGTTTACGTACTTCCTCTTCCTTTCGGAAGATAGCAACACTTTGAAAGGAAGCACCACACCTGGTTTTCACTTCCATTTATATTTGAAGTTCATTATCTTTTAGCAAACAGAATCTCAACCTGAAATTAATCAGAATCTATTTTAGAAATGCAAAGAGTAAGGTCAAGAATTTTTGAGTACCAGACTGCGGGATATTATAACAAATAACAAAATAAGTTACAGAAATAATCTGTAGGTAAGAAAATGTTATAATAACTGCTAATAATGTTATAATAATTGACCTTCGAAATTTATTATTAAGCCAAATGTCGAATTTATTCTGGTAAATACAGTGTTATCTGATCGATTCATGAATAAACAATTTATGCATATTTATTTATTTTTAACGAATAAAGGTTAAAAGATGCTGTGAAACAGATGAAAACGAAAGTAGATTTGAGACAAAAGTTAACAAAAAAGTATTGCCTAGTTCTTTGTTATTCCTAGATACCATTATCAGTTTTCTGGCATTATATAAAAGCAGCATATATTTAAAAGAGTATTTGCGCAAGATTCTGATGGACGATTCTGTATGCCTCCAAATAATGTCCTCAGTGAAAAATTACATTGTAAGGAATTTGCACCCACGACTTTGTGTGCTCTGAATGACATTGGGAGAATCGCCCCATTTTGACCTCTTCCACGCGGCTTTTCTTAGGAGAAATAAGAAGCCGGCCGGCAAAGGGGGCTGATAACGTTTTTCGGAGGCACTGGTGGATGTTTTTGCAGGTTCTCGGAGGAGGAGTGTATGCCCTTTTCGGCAGGGCTCAAGTTTCCAGACCCCCCCCCCCTCCGAAGAAGGAAGGGGGCTGTTGGAGTTCAGCAGAGAAGGGAGATTGAGGGAGTCGAGATTGGGCCGCCAGCTGAAAAACATCTCTCTGCGCTGATGTAGAAAGAAAGGACGATGCTCGGTCACTTTAAAATATTTAGCTAGGACTGGCTCTGAGACTCAATTTTGATATGTCATTTTCTTTAATTGTTTTTTTTTAATTTTGTGTAAATAAAAATGTTATTTCGTCTGTAAGAGGTTTCCGAGGAATTATTTTAGAAGATATGCATCCCAGCGACAGTTTACGAACGTACCTGCCCCAGTAAAGTAGGCGGGCAGGTCTCACTCTAAAACGTAGCGCACCGTTAGAAAAGAGTGTGCGTTACATACATGCTCTTCAGAAAAATGCATTTGCCATACTGAGAGAATTGTTGCTTACTATTGTGATTGATATGATGCCCCGTCTCGCAGTTGGAACGCTGGATGAATGAAAGTACATTGAGCAAATACGAAGTAACTAGTAAGCAATTTTCAGCTGATTTTTCATAAGTCAACTGATTGCCAAATAATTGCACAGCCTAACTAAGACCGATTAGGTAAGGAGCTAATCGTCGGAACCGTAGTTCAGGGGTTTAAAACCCACACTGTGTCATGGGTGTTCGGAACCGGCTTTAACCCCTTCTCGACCAACGTCTCGTATACGCGACGCTGAGATTTCACTCTTTTCAATCCAGTGTCGCTTCCACGCGATGATCTACGGTTGATATTGAGAGACCAGCTTCGCGTTTGCTTAATAGGAGATCTGAACTTTTTATTTTAATTTTTAAATGCTAGATTTAATTACTAGATGGCGTAAACGGCAACGGTTTTCACGTCGGTCAACTCGTATAGAAAATACGTGCTGGTCTTTAAGGGATTAATCAGTAGATCCTAGTCTCATTATCCCCCGTGTTGCAAAAAGTAGACCTTAGCTCTCCAAATCAAATAATTATAGTGCAGATTTCGGTCACTAACAGAATACCTCTAGCAACAGAATACCTATTTTTGCATTCATCACACAAATCTGGTTTCATTCCCATTTGATTGAAGCAAACTGCATCTTTTTATCTCCATCCGTTGTCGAAAAATTTAATTTTAGAGTTCATCCTGTATTTTGTATCTAAGGGCATCTTATGATTTTAACAATTTCTCTAACTTGCAATTCAATAACTACAAGCACGGTTACAGTTAAAATAATCTCGTAGATTATGCAAAAAAGTAATTTTTGGCATGCATTTATTAATTAAAATTCAAAAAGCAAAAAATAGAGGCTTGAATGTCTTAGGGGAAGGTTGCAAATTAAATAAAAATGAAAAATTGAAAGACTTCATTTAGGTGGTACATTTTATATTTATATTAAAATTTTACATGGCTGTAAATAGTTTTTCAGATTATTTTCAGATGGTATTAGTAGAAAAGTAAGAAAAATCTAACATAAACACAGTATTTTGTTTCTGTATTCTCTTCAACCAATCAAGAAATCACGTTTTCTAACTTGTTCGACCAACTGTTAGCGAGAAGTCAAATTTGGTATCACACGCGAGGCCTAGATGTAAAATAAGTTCCACTGAAGACAAAAGCTTGCTGAAAAGTTGTTTTAAAATATTTTTATTACTTTAATTAGGAATTTCATACAAAGTTGAGGTGAGTGAGAGGGTGGATCAGAGGAATAAGTTCCAAATATGATGACCAAAATAAAATTGATAAAATTGACTTGTCGAGAAACGTCTGGTTTGGAGTGCTACGGTCTACTTTTTGCAACACGAGGGCTAATGAGACCGGTACCTACAGCTTAAAGTCGATTCCGAACGGCTACGAGCATCCATGCCTCTGTGGGATTCGAATCCTCGAACTCCGGTACCGAAGGCCAGCACCCTAACCAATCGATTATCATTCTTCGAGAAACGTCTGGAAATCAAATAGTTTGCCTGTTATGTCTAGTAAATATTAAATAAATGGCAGGGTTAAAACCAAAACGTAGGAAGAAACTAAGTAAATTGTTTAATAATGCTTTTCAGAGCCGTGAAGATATTTCCGGAATGCGTTTAGTTCTTTAGCTTATGGGTTTTGGAATACGGCTCATTAAATCTCTCGCTCACCTAACGCTCTTACCTATTTCAAGTATTAACACGCTTATTAATTAAAAAGTGGAATAATTTTATATTTGTGTTAGGGAAGACGAATGCCCTTAAAAATACTGCTGTAGCTACTAAAATAGATTCCACGTCATCTGTGTGAGTAATATCCTTTCTAAAAATCTTTTTCATATCTCAATGCCTTGTATATTGCATGCAGATAAATGGCAAAATTGAATGACGGCCGGGTATGTTTTATTTACATTCCTGAGGCACCTGTATGAGCTGTTTACTTTCTGCTTCCTTTCTTATCTATCCTCGAATAAATTTCACACCCTAATGTCGAAAGTATGTTTGACGTCAACTCCCTCTCAATTCGCCGTCATCAACCATGAGAAACGTTTTTAAGACACACCAGAAGGTAGAGAATACACGCTGCAGCTATCTCCCATTGACGCTGTTCAGGAATATTTATTCGGCTTCACTTTAAAGATGACGAACTAAATCGTAAAAGTCATCTTAATTAGTCAGTTATAGAGTAGCGCGCAGTCATGAAAATGGTAATTAATTGTTAAATTAATCGTTCGGGCAACCTTGGGCGTGCCAATAAAACTTTTAGTATAAGTTCAGTTCTAATATTTTTAAGTTATTGCCATCAATTCTACCTCAAACGAAAACAAATTTTGCAAACATAAAATGTTGAAAATTTGCATTTCAATCAGTTTATTTAATGACCTAAATAATTTAGGCATTCAGTAGAGTCAAATGATGTCAAATAGGACAACATGCATTTTAGAATACTTTTAGAAATAAATAGAAAATTTTTAGAATAAGTTCAGTTCCGATATTAAGTAATTGCCACGAATTCTACCTCAAATGAAAACAAATTTTGCAAACATAAAATGTTGAAAATTTGCAATGCAATCAGTTTATATAATGTTTAAATAATTTAGACGTTCAGTAGAGTCAGATGACGTCAAATAGGACAACATACATTTTAGAATACTTTTAGAAATAAATAGAAAACTTTTAGAATAAGTTCAGTTCTGATAATTTTGAGTAATTGCCACCAATTCTACCTCAAATGAAAACAAATTTTGTATACATAAAATGTTAAAAATTTGCAATTCAAGCAGTTTATATAATGACTTAAATAATTTCGGCATTCAGTAGAGTCAGATGACGTCAAATAGGACAACATACATTTTAGAATACTTTTAGAAATAAATAGAAAACTTTTAGAATAAGTTCAGTTCCGATATTTTTAAGTAATTGCCACCAATTCTACCTCAAATGGAAACAAATTTTATAAACATAAAATGTTGAAAATTTGCAATTCAATCATTTTATATAATGACCTACAAAATTTAGGCATTCAGTAGAGTCAGATGACGTCAAATAGGACAACATACATTTTAGAATACTTTTAGAAATAAATAGAAAACTTTGAGAATAAATTCAGTTCCGATATTTTTAAGTAATTGCCACCAATTCTACCTCAAATGAAAACAAATTTTGTAAACACAAAATGTTGAAAATTTGAAATTCAATCAGTTTATATAATGACCTAAATAATTTAGGTTAGCCTTCGAGTGCAAAACAGTAGACCGTAGCGCTCCAAACCAAACCAAATCAAACCTAAATAATTTAGGTATTCAGTAGAGTCAGATGACGTCAAATAGGACAACATACATTTTAGAATACATTTAGAAATAAATAGAAAACTTTTAGAATAAGTTCAGTTTCGATATTTTTAAGTAAATACCACCAAATCTACCTCAAATGAAAACAAATTTTGTATACATAAAATGTTAAAAATTTGCAATTCAAGCAGTTTATATAATGACTTAAATAATTTAGACATTCAGTAGAGTCAGATGACGTCAAATAGGACAACATACATTTTAGAATACTTTTAGAAATAAATAGAAAACTTTTAGAATAAGTTCAGTTCCGATATTTTTAAGTAAATACCACCAATTCTACCTCAAATGAAAACAAATTTTGTAAACATAAAATGTTGAAAATTTGCAATTCAATCATTTTATATAATGACCTACATAATTTAGGCATTCAGTACAGTCAGATGACGTCAAATAGGACAACATACATTTTAGAATACTTTTAGAAATAAATAGAAAACTTTTAGAATAAATTCAGTTCCGATATTTTTAAGTAATTGCCACCAATTCTACCTCAAATGAAAAAAATTTTTTAAACATAAAATGTTGAAAATTTGCAATTCAATCATTTTATATAATGCTTAAATAATTTAGACATTCAGTAGATTCAGATGACGTCAAATAGGACAACATACATTTTAGAATACTTTTAGAAATACATAGAAAACTTTTAGAATAAGTTCAGTTCCGATAATTTTGAGTAATTGCCACCAATTCTACCTCAAATGAAAACAAATTTTGTATACATAAAATGTTAAAAATTTGCAATTCAAGCAGTATATATAAAGACTTAAATAATTTAGACATTCAGTAGAGTCAGATGACGTCAAATAGGAAAACATACATTTTAGAATACTTTTAGAATAAGTTCAGTTCCGATATTTTTAAGTAATTGCCACCAATTCTACCTCAAATGAAAACAAATTTTGTAAACATAAAATGTTAAAAATTTGCAATTCAATCAGTTTATATAATGTTTATATAATTTAGACATTCAGTATGAGGACGTCAAATAGGACAACATACATTTATAATCCTTTCTCAGTGGGCTATCAACAGGAAAAAATGGCAGCTACGCAGGAATTAGAAACAATGTTGTTTACTAGAAACTGTTCCATTTGCAATGAAAAATTGATACAACAGTGATTAAAGATGATATTAATATTTTTTCTCCTCAAGTATCTCATCCTGAGTATTTATCAAGGAAAAGGCATTGAATTTATATTTAGAAGCTTGAAGATATAAAAACAAATCGATTGCCGGTTGTGGTTTTTTTTTTCATCCCAACAGTAGAGCATATTATCTGATGCGAAGCCCCATAATTTTAGATTTCTTTGTTGAGGAAATATAACACGTTTTGAAAGGAATCTTCAATTTAGATCTACAATTATGCTATCTTCCTATAGATTTTTTTTCCATTTCTACATTCTGTTTCACGTGTGTTTCTTGCATGACTTCAAGCAAGGGAAGCAAAAGAATTAGTGACTTTAATGCTTATAAATGATTAAATTTTAATCTCTAAATATTGTCCAATATTGCTGTTTATGATCTATATGAATGAGTATAGCTTTTGTATTTATAAATCAAGTGTACAACAAATATATAAATTAATTTTTTTAATGTTATATAAAGAAACCATAGTTGAACATTTATATAGATTTTCCCCCTTTTTTTAATGCTTTTTTAGTCCTTTTCTAAATTCAAACGATGCATTTATATTATATAAATTAATTTAATGCAATTAATTTAATTTAATTTATAAATTAATTTTTTAATGTTATAAATGTTATATAAAGAAATCACAGTTGAACATTTATATAGATTTTCCCCCTTTTTTTAATGCTTTTTTAGTCCTTTTCTAAATTCAAACGATGCATTTATATTATATAAATTAATTTAATGCAATTAATTTAATTTAATTTATAAATTAATTTTTTTAATGTTATATAAGGAAATCACAGTTGAACATTTACATAGATTTTCCCCTTCTATTTAATGCTTTTTTAGTCCTTTTCTAAATTCAAACGATGCATTTATATTATATAAATTAATTTAATGCAATTAATTTAATTTATTATATAATTTTTTTTATGTTATATAAAGAAATCACAGTTGAACATTTATATAGATTTTTCCCTTTCATTTAATGCTTTTTTAGTCCTTTTCTAAATTCAAACGATGCATTTATATTATATAAATTAATTTTTTAATGTTATATAAAGAAATCCCAGTTGAACATTTACATAGATTTTCCCATTTTATTTAATGCTTTTTTAGTCCATTTCTAAATTCAAACGATGCATTTATATTATATAAATTAATTTAATTCACTTAATTTAATTTAATGTATAAATTAATTTTTTAATGTTATATAAAGAAATCACAGTTGAACATTTATATATATTTTCCCCTTTTATTTAATGCTTTCTTAGTCCTTTTCTAAATTTAAACGATGTATTTATATTATTCTGTATTTTTTTATTTTCTTTTTTTCTAAAGAAAGAAAAAGAAGAAGCTACTAAAATGGTTAATTAAACAGATACTTCAGTAAATTTGTTATGTTTTAAGATCAATACAACATTCGCTTTTAAGTCCTTTTCCAAATTAATTGAATCCTTTTCCGAAGTATTTTGCAAAATACTTCGCATATTAGCTTTCAAGAATTTTCTGCTGTTGCACAGAATTTTACTTTGAAACAAATATGCATTTAAATATTTTGACAGATCGAAATATTCTACTACAGAAAAATAGTTTTAAAATACAATGTTTGTTAAATTAATATTTATTATTTACAATATTTTTTAAAAATATATTAGAATATGAGTTAGTAGTTTTCAAAATAATAAACTCATTAAATTTTTGAATAAATGTTTGTATTTATAAAAGGAATCAGTAAAATGGGAATAATATAATATTTTAAGTAGTTTAAAGAATAAAAATAAAAGGGACATACTTGACACTTTGAATTTTTAAAGTAGTTGTTGATATCACCTTTATTATGCAGTTTATTCATTGGATTGTCCATGCATTTACGATAATTTTAGTGTAAAATTTAGTTTACATGTTAATTAGAACTTGAGTTACTTTACAAATAACAAATGATTTTGACAAAAAAAAAAAAATCCGAGAATGTTAGAATTATCAGAAATTTATAATGTTATATGCATTGTATACTTTTTAACTTGATGGCAAAAGTATTTATTTCATAAAAAATTAAATGTAAAAAATTTTCAGAAAAGCTGCAAAAGAGTTTTGTCATTTGCAACAATACAGATTATTGGAAGACGTAATAAGATTACAACTGTCATGTAGCAGTCAAAATCCCTTTAGACCCTTTAATGCTAAAATGCAGACCTGACAATTCGATAGGCTTCCAGGAATGAATATACCCCATTAAATTATGGATAATTTTGAATAGGCTTTAGGGCTCAGATATTGATATTATTACAGATCCCCCCGAAAAAAGGGAAAATCGTCTCGCTGAATGGTGACATTTTCACAGTACAAATATAATATACAAATTTAAATGTCAAATGATATAAATTGTATCTAAATTACAATATGACATCATAAATTCAGTGGAGTAGGTCACCATCTTTCTCTAACAGGGTGTGAGAATTGGGAACATTAGGATTGCAGAGTCAAAAGCTTTTTCCGTAACACATCATAAGGTAATCCATTAAAATTAATTATAAATTAATTATAAATTATAAATTAATTAAAATTATTATTAATTACAAATTAGTTAAAATATTCAAAATTTACCCCATGCAAGAACCCCATACAAATGCCTCTTATGTCAATGGGTTTCACTATAAGTATTATGTGTATACTTATATGAGGTGAAAATTAAAAACAATACATTATTTTTAGAACTTTTATTGTTATTTTTAATAAATTATCAATAGAATGGTAAAAAATTATAAATGAGGATAAATAATTATACTAATTACAGACTGAGCAATTTGATAGTCTCCTAGTGCTTCTTATGCCAACGGGACATATTGTTTGTATGCGTTTACACTTATGTGAAGTGAAACTTTAATGCACAGTTTTTTTTAATAAAGCTGGTCAAAAAATCATTTTTTAATATAAAAAAAATAATTTAAAAGCTTTGTCTTGCCAAGAAAGTTACAAAAATACAAAAATAATAATTTTTATTGCAATTTTGGATTTTGATATCATTGCAGAATATAGTCGATATATATATATATATATATATATATATATATATATATATATATATATATATATATATATATATATATATATATATATACTTGAATAAGTAAGTATTATAGCTTATAATACCATGTACAATTGTTTTTTTTTTCTTTCACATTGTTATTTTCATTCGAGTGTGAAAAATTACAGCAACATAAAGTACAACGCCGCTCGAATCATCTCGAGTGTGCACGGTTTTTCCAGTTTAGAGCGCTCGAGATAACTTGAGAGTGCAAGTTAAGGGGCTAAAACAATACATTATTATTAAAACTTTATTATTATTTTTCAAACATTAACAATGGAATAGTGAAAAATTATAAATGGGTGTACATAATTATAATAATAAACAATAAATTAACGAATGAAATTATTTTTGCTATAATAAATGCAATAAATATGTTTTAATAATAATTTTCCTGAATTATTTCTCGGGCCACAAAAATTATACTGACGGTCTGTATGAGATCTGTCTGCCGCTATCTCTTCTATTAAGCATAATGAAAACTTATTTTAAATGTGTATGAAGGAAGATTGTATGGTGAACTTATGGTATACTGTTTTGTAAAATTCGTCGCTGTTTTCCAGTCGTTTCCGTTTACCATAACTTTTAGTTTCGCAATACTATTGCTAGGGGAAAAGACTTCTTCAAGCAGAAAGCTGAAATATGTAATTTACATTGGGAATAACCATAAAAATCCATGTAATTCTTTGAGTTTGGAAAACCTAGAACAGCATCATTTGAGCGGATTTACAATTATGTAAAGCAACTTCTTTAATTAACCCACCACGGATGTTCAATACAAGACAAACACTTTTGTTATCAGAACTTACTATTTCTAGGGAGAAAAGGAAGGTAATTTAGTCCCCTTATAGTTAAAAAAGTCTGATAGTAAATTGACCATGTAATTGCACTCACACGACTGGGTCAGTAATCTTGGAAACGATCTTTCTAGAAACACTTTTTGGTTCAAAACAAGCATGTTCACGCATGGACTTACTCGTGATTGTAAGCGCTCAACAAGTTACAGAAAAGAAAGAGTTATTTTCTTAATGATACCTATGGACATGATTTTATGTATACACGTGTTGAGCGTTACAAGGAAGAGGTATTGTCGAGGATCCTCAATAACACTTATTAAGACGGCATAACTGGTAGAAAATCCATTTGGAGAAACCACAAAACGACTGCCTATCCGTACAATTGTTTTTTTTTTCTTGAAGTGCTGAAAAGTCTGATAAAATTGTAAACAATCATTATTGGAAATTTTGCTATTTTTAAGTGTTTTTGTTGTTTAGTTTTCATTATTACATAAGTTTCTGAAAAATATCAGTTATGTATCTAGTGAATAAATGCATAAAGGATTTCGTTTGTTCAATGTCAATGAATTCAGACGGGAAGAATGATTTAACGTATATTTTTGATTTGTGATCTCATTAACAGGATGCAGGATACGAGAGTATAATTCATAAATAAGTGTAATGATTTGAAGGTAAAAGTTAAAGAGAATAGTAAATGTAGTCTTTTATAATACATAATTTTCTGATACTCTTATATGTGTGTATATATATATATATACATATTACATATATATATATACATATATATATATATATATATATATATATATATATATATATATATATATATATACAGAGAGAGAGAGAGCGTATATGTGGGTGTGTGATAGATACTTATTTTGAAATATTTAATAAAAGTATTATGTTATAAGCATGTACAAAAAAGTAAACTGTTAAATATATTTCATGGAGATAAAACGTAAATTTTGACTTTAAGTAGAAAATATATCTTTCACAAATGCTATGAGCTATATTAAGCTGCTAAAAGCTCTCTCTCTCTCTCTCTCTCGCTATATATATATATATATATACATATATATATATATATATATATATATATATATATATATATATATATATATATATACATAGAGAGAGAGAGCGAGAGAAGGAGAGAAAGTATGCTTATATTTTAAAAAGTATTATGTTATAATATGCACAAAAATAAAAAGTTAAGCGTATTTCATGGGGATAGTATGCAAATTTTAGAATCCCGAGGGAAAAATATTTCGTTCATAAATGCTTTAATATTATATTATGCTGTTAAAAGCTATTTTAGATTGTTAATACTACGAGCGTTACGCTATTAATGGATGTATAAATAAAGATTCTCATTATTTTATTGCTGCCATATTTTTCTTATATATACCTATAAAAATAAAATGTCTGAAAAACAAATGACAATGAGTAGAGAAAAAAAATGTAATAACTCACTTAGAAAAGTGTTAATGAAATTGTGTTCAATCCATCCAAATATTTTGTTGTCAGTGTAACTATTTCTCGAAGAAAATATATCCTGTACTTTCATAAAATGAATGTGTGTTGAATCCTGAATAAGGCTTGTTTCTCTTTTTAGTAGAATTACTAAATCCTCTGCACAACGGCGCAACTTGAGAGCTATGGCCTATGGGGCTGATCTCTTTCTCGAGACCAATTGCCCTAGGGGGGGGCAAAGCATATGTCCCGGCTAGGTGGTTAACCTTACGCGAAACCCCCAGTGTTTATTTCCCAATCATACTTGGTCCTCAATTTGTCTACCCATTGAAGGGATGAAAGGCTGAGTCAACCTTGCCCAGTCTGAGGATTGAACCTCGAACCTGTGTCTTGAGAGCACGAAGCACCATCCCAACGCTATTGGACTTTTCGTCGACTTGCACAGTTATAAAACAAAATAGAAAAAGAACCTAAAAAATCACGCCTTTATTTATCTAGATGAGAACCAGAACTGCCAGTGTTAAAACCGAATATTTTACTACCAAGCAACAATTTATAGAAGAGAATAACAATAAGAAATGGATGTTTATTAAAATTAATTTATCTATAAAAGTTTTATCATATGTTAACATGTACGTGTTGAAAAAACAGCGGATTCAGTTTAGGATCCTCTTTACCGTTGATAGTGATCGTGTGATAGAGGAGAATTTTCAACCGATTAAAGACTTTATCATACGTTAATTTGAACCAAAATGAAATGGTTGAAAATTCCTTATAAAACACAAGAAATACGCATATTCTTAACCCCGAAAATCATTCTTTGCTTGTTCAACAAGAACCTGTTGATGTGTAATAACGCCTTTATGATGCAGCTTTAGGATTCATTCATGTATGGTAATCAAATATGCCTAGTATATAAAATTTCCCTTCATTTAAAGATTGAGAAATAAGTAAACTGACTACAAGATTTAAATAAAAAAAAAACCAAATAGATCGAGTTAAATGAGTGCGTGTAGAAAAACCAATTCATCTGAGTAGAGTAGGCGATATTTTGAATGCAACAGACGCTTTGTCATTCAAACTTTGCCTGTTCTACGTCAATGGTATATTGTTCATGTTGTTATGGGAACACCCTATAGGTAATTAACCTGAAGGACATTACAAATACGTTCTTCTCCAGGATTCCAACTAAGCTGACATCTTGGAAGCTTATAACACTAACCATTACACAATATGGGTGGCAAATGGGTGAACATCAAATGGAGAACTGCTTAACGTGTTGGATGAAAAAAAAAAGTGCAATAATTTAAACTATACGATTTTAAGTTTGAGGAGTTTTATGACAGCGATTGTTTTATGATAGCAACAGGCATGTAAGAGTTGTAGTATGATGGAGGTTTTATAATTTTTGGCTGGATACCTTTTAAAAATAGATCTATCAATCAAAATGTTTACTGTTAATAAGTCTTTCACTACAGTATTTTCCTTATATTTACAAGGATATTTATGAGAAAGTTATTTTAAGGTATAAAAAAATAAAATATTTCCTTAGAATTCGTTAATGAAAAAGTGTTCCAGTAATGGTCTGGTTTGGGTTTGGAGGTCTACGTTTGTGCTACACGAAAGTTAACAAGTATTCTCCGCAATCGCAGCCTGTTGCTCAATGTGTACATATCAAAGAAAATATTTTCATTATTTTCCCATGCACTCGGTGAAAAATCAATAAAGAAGGACTTGACAACTAAACTTGTGGTTTCCAAAACTCGAGATAATTTAACTCTTGGTTTTGTTTACCTTTATGTTTTGATTCGGTGCATCGTGTACGTGCTTAATAAAGGCGGACATTAAATCAAATTAAACCTCTATTATAATTATCTTAATTAAATCCTTAAAGTAAGATGTTTGTGAAATTTCCCAGTATTTGTTACTTGTGTGTTGCAGCTTCAGTTTGGATAAGTTTTGTACTATATATATAGAGTTGATAAAGTAAAAAGATAACTCATCTACTGTGTAGAGTGGGCGAATGTTATTTTCGATGTAACAGACGTTTTGTCATTTGCCATATACCCATTCTACGTCATTGGTACGTCAATGTTATTCTATTCATCTTATTATGGGAACACCCTGTAGGTGATTACTCTTGGAAGGCGTCAGAAATGCATTCAAGTCATGTCAACAAGATAATGATTCGACACGAGGCATCTTCTTGAGACTAATTCGAGAATTTAGATTAATTTTTGAACTGAATATCTACTTATTTTTCACGGAAGTACCCAGAATAGATGTGCCCAGTATAAAACTTTTTAAAATATTTTCTACGATGTTGTCAAGATCAAAGTCAGAAGTCAGAGTTCGTAAAACGCCACTTTTTTGTTCCTGTTGTGTTTCACTTTTGACTTGGTGTTGTTAACCTTATAATTTGCAGCAAGTGATTTGTTTTTCTGCTTTTTGTGAGCTTTTCCCTAAATGTTAGAAAATTCGCCAAATTGGATAGGCGTTCTTAACATAAGTATGATACATTCTGCTTGTAGTTAAATTTTTAATATATATATATATATATATATATATATATATATATATATATATATATATATATATATATATATATATATATATATATATATATATATATATATATATATATATATATATATATATATATATATATATATATATAAATCACCGAGGCAAAGCAAGATTATCCGAGATTTTGTGGAAATAAATTCTACCACATGCCTGCGATCGTACGCCGACTCTTTCTTTTAGAACACTTTTCATTCTCACTGATGCATCCTCACATTTCTCACTGACTCTTTCTGTTAGAACATTATATATATTCTAAAACAAAGAGTCAGTGATTTTCGACCTTTATAATGTAGATAGTAACTTGCGGAGTGTGTTAAAGCAGAAAAATATCTTTTTTTTTCTTCCAATCGGTCCATTAGGGTAGGTGGAGATGTGGAACATACACACATTCATACATACATGCATACACACAATAACATCTATTTCTATAAAGATTAAAATTCTACATGGTTATAAATTCTTTCCCCTCTCCCCCCCCAAAAAAAAAATATTAACAATAAGACGAAAAGCAAAAACA
The DNA here is from genome assembly GCA_032207245.1 of Pardosa pseudoannulata. Lineage (NCBI taxonomy): Eukaryota > Metazoa > Arthropoda > Arachnida > Araneae > Lycosidae > Pardosa > Pardosa pseudoannulata. The sequence continues at coordinate 45,794,888 of CM063501.1, forward strand.
AATATAATGTTCTGTTCCTACAATCACTTCTTCGGCAAATCTGAGCAAAACAACATTTTAACCCTGTGGTATCATATGTCATCATATATCATATGTCATATATCATATGTAGTATCATATATCATATGTCAGCTTGTATGCTTTCAAAAAGCAACAAATTCGGTTTACTGTTAGTGTTCCCGATAGTTCGGTTTACTATTCCTGTTCTCAAATATCGAAGAATAAACCAAATTTGATGTCCGTAAGGCTTATCACATGTCAATCTGTATGCTTTCAAAAAGTAACGGATTCGGTTTACTATTCCTGTTACCGATAGTTCGGTTTACTATTCTTGTTCTCGAAGTATCGAATATCGAAAAATCGAAATATCGAAGAATAAATCAAATTTGATGTCCGTAAACCTTATCCCATGTCAATCTGTATGCTTTCAAAAAGTAACGGATTCGGTTTACTATTCCTGTTACCGATAGTTCGGTTTACTATTCTTGTTCTCGAAGTATCGAATATCGAAAAATCGAAATATCGAAGAATAAACCAAATTTGATGCCCGTAAAGCTTATCCCATGTCAATCTGTATGCTTTCAAAAAGTAACGGATTCGGTTTACTATTCCTGTTCCCGATAGTTCGGTTTACTATTCTTGTTCTCGAAGTATCGAATATCGAAAAATCGAAATATCGAAGAATAAACCAAATATGATGCCCGTAAAGCTTATCATGTGAGTCCTATATGTTTTCAAAAAGCAACGGATTCGGTTTACTATTCCTGTTCTCGAAATATGGAATATCGAAGAATAAACCAAATTTGATGTCCGTAAGGCTTATCACATGTCAACCTGTTTGCTTTCAAAAAGCAACGGATTCGGTTAATTAATCCTGTTCCTGATGAATAATGTTCGGATTTCTCGTGTGGTAGCGGAAAATTTACATCAAAATTTATTTTGGTTCAGGTTAATGAGTAATAAGGTGTTTAATTGGTCGAAATTTTTTGTTATCGCACGAAAACCAAGGTATTCGTCATGGGGTAATGGAACCGTAAACTGAAATCGTTGCTTTTTCATCGAGTACAGCTTGACACGATATAAAGTATATATGAGACCTAAATGATTAACTAAAGATAAAATTTTGTTGATAGATTATTAAAAATAATCTAGTAAATTAAGAGTTTCGTATTAGGTTCAGGTGTGTGAGAAGGTTAGTATATTAAAAAGCAGCTAAAATTTTTAATAGGCTGAAAATGTTGAAATTTTCGGTGAATATCTTTCATACATATCGACACATATTCCGGGAACATTAAAAAATATCTTCATCTCCCATACGTTAAGAAACTTTTATAGATATTTATAAATTCCCTTAAAATTAAGTTAAAATCTCCTCTGCAACAAATTAGTATGCGAAATGCATACTTCCTATATTTCAAATTAAACGATATTTTTCATTTAAAAGGAGAAAATAAATAATCAAAATCTTATAAAATGAGACGAACTTTTACCACGATATCTCCGAGAATTCCAATTAGGTATCGTTGCGCAAGCTGTTCTTTACAAAGTTAAAATATAGTTAGGTTTCTCCATGAGATGTAATCTATACCACAGATAATTTGAAAATAATACAGGGGGCGGGATGGTTTAACATAAAAAGCATTTCATTTGGATAAAAAAAAGATGTTTTCGAGTCACGCGATGAATAATGCTAGTAATATATTGCCACCTTATTTGCAATTGCGAGAGCAGAGGATTTACCATGCCATCAATAGAAAATTATTTGAAAAAAAAATAAGCCTGAAGAAGCGATAAATATTACAAATAAAGTTTTGTTTGCTTATCTCTCAATATGCTAAAGAAAATTGACAAAAGAATTATCTTCGAGTTATTTTAGGATAAGTTGTGATTTAAAATATGACTTTTTTTTATTTTTACAGAGACGGATTGTTTTTCTCTGAACTAGAGAGTTATTTTCATAAGGACTCGACTTTAGTTTAAGGGAACATAGCACCGTCGAAGGGGAAAATTTGAATTCTGTAAACATCAGATACATTAATATCAATACATTTTACTCTATAGCATGATAAAGGATAATTGTTTATATTCAACTTCTAAACATATAAAAAATTTTTTTTTAATTTAAAATAATGGATACTTTCAGAATTTTGATTTACATTAAAAACAGATATTTTGCTTCAATTGTATATAAACATTTAATTTCTAATATATATGTTTCAACAGTTATACTGCGGGTAAGCAAATTTCATTATTTTCATTAGGGGTATATTTTTATGTTACTTTGAAAAATATAATGACTTGAAATGACGAAACTAAATAATTTGTTAAAAGATAAAACACTATTAACCACCTTGTAAAAATTACTTCTAAAAGAAGCAGAACATGTTTTTGTCTGATGAATTGATTAAATTCTGTTATAAAATGTACTATGGTACGTAAGTACATAATACAAAAGATGTAGTGGAAGATAATGTCTTATTATGTAAGAATTGAAGCATATTACTTCACGCGTATGTCATAGGACAATAAAAAAATAGAGCTCTAGTATAAACTGTACGGTTAGGAAAAATTTACTCATCTTTGTAAATTTATTAGTATTAAATTTGCAGTATGTATGTACATTTATACCTGTTAGTAAGTTTTTGCTTGACTATTTTAGCTAACATTCCCAAATTTGCTGTAATAAAATGAGTATGACCTTGACATTTTGCATTTTATCAAAAATCCCTTTTGCAATAAATGCTATTATCGAATGTGCAATACAAAAAGAAATATGGAGAGCTACTTAGTTATTAGGATTCATTTTATGTAATTGAGAATTTTAAATCATACATTTATGAAGGACTTGTAAAGTTAGATACTTAGGTATGTCATATTTGCTGCACTTACCTTTACATTACCTTTACATTTTGCATTTGAACAATTTCCTTTGCAATAAATATTACTATTAAACATCTAAGGCCCAAAAAAGTAAGGAGAGCTATTTAATTGCTATGACTCAATTTATGTAATTGAGGATTTTGAATCATGTAGCCGTAAAATATTTGTAAATGCATGATAAAAATACTCCATTAAGTACTTCACTTTTACTGTTACTAAATTACCCATTCATTTACATTTTGTATTTAATCTTAAATTGTCTTTGTAATATATACTACTATTGAATATCTAATACAAAATGCAGTAGGGAGAGCTATTTAATTATTAGGATTAATTTTATGTAATTGGAAATTTTGAATCATACAGTTAGGATGGACTTGAAAACTTATAATAAGAGTACTTAAATATCTCATATTTGCAACTAATGACCATTACCTTCACATTTTGCATTTGAACAATTTCCTTTGCTATAGATACTACTATTAAACATCTAAGGACAAAAACAGTAAGGAGAGTTATTTAAGTATTAGGACTCATTTTATGTAATTGACGATTTTGAATCATATAACCATGAAGGATTTGTAAATGCATGATAAAATTACCCCATTAAGTATCTCACTTTTACTGTAACTAAACTACCTATACATTGACATTTTGCATTTAATCTTAGTCTTTGTAATATATTATTGTAATATACTATTGAATATATAATGCAAAATGCAGTATGAAGAGCTATTTAATTATCAGGTTTAATTTTATGTAATTGGAAATTTTTAATCAAATAGTTATGAAGGACCTGTACTACTATTAAACATCTAAAGACAAAAACAGTAAAGAGAGCTATTTAATTACTATGACTCAATTTATGTAATTGAGGATTTTGAATCATATAGCCGTGAAGGGTTTATAAATGCATGATAAAAGTACTCCATTAAGTATCTCACTTTTACTGTAACTAAACTACCTATACATTGACATTTTGCATTTAATCTTAAATTCTCTTTGTAGTATATACTACTACTGAATATCTAATGCAAAATGCAATATGGAGAGCTATTTAATTATTAGGATCAATTTTATGTAATTGCAAATTTTGAATCATAAAGTTATGAAGGACTTGTGAACTTATAATAAGAGTTCTTAAGTATTTCATATTTGTTGCAATTAATGATCATTACCTTCACATTTTGCATTTGAACAATTTTCTTTGCTCCATTAAGTACTCCATTAAGTATCTCACTTTTACTGTAACTAAATTACCTATACATTGATATTTTGCATTTAATCTTAAATTGTCTTTGTAATATATACTACAATTGAATATCTAATACAAAATGCAGTAAGGAGAGCTATGTAATTATTAGGATTAATTTTATGTAGTTCAGAATTTTGATCAGGCAACTGTAAAGGACTTGTTATTTCATGATAAACGTTCTTAATTAAGTATCTCACATTGACTGCTACTAAATAAACATTACTTTGACATTTTGAATTTGAACATAAATTACCTTCGCAAAAAGTACAACTATTGAATGTCTAATACAATGAAATGGCATGGAGAGCTATTTAATTAGGATTCATTTCATGCCATTGAGAATTCCGAACCATACGAGCGATGAAAGACTTGTGAGTTCATAATAAGGGTACGTCATTAGCAGTTAACTACATCCGCCGGATTCCGAAGAAAGCTTTATAGCATCATTCTTTATTCCAGTTCACACAGAACGTATTTTCATCTGGGACCTTCAAGTATTCTATAACAATTAAAATAATCAATGTGGGTTTTGTTTTCCTACCCTGCATCTGAAATCGATCTGCATTTCAAAATTCTTTTGATTTTTCATTCTAATTCTTACGGCTCAAACACTTTTTACTTTATGGATAATGGTGAAGCCCAAAATATTTACTTAAATCAATGATACAGAAACAAAACTACAAAAGAAATTTTAAATCGCAAGAAGATAACATTTTGTCCTATAGGTAAAGAAAATTTCACATTTAGACATTCTGAAATGTTTTCCTGTACGGATATCACTTAACACTAGAACGCCGGGAACCTAGGTACTTGCTATTGCCAAGAATAACAAAGGGTGTGTGTATATATATATATATATATATATATATATACACACATACATATATATATATATATACATATATATACATACATATATATATATATATATATATATATATATACATATATATATATATACATATATATATATATATATATATATATATATATATACATATATATATATATATATATATATATATATATATATATATATATATATATATACACACATACATATATATATATATATACATATATATACATACATATATATACATATATGTTATAAAAGAAAGTGTACGAAGGAGGGGATGCAGTCATGGCTAGTTCATGTGGTAAAACAAGACACTGTTTCAGTTCTGAAAAGTATTTATTGCCACAGTGGCGGTTGGATGGGTTTCCACTTCATTATACGGACAGGACGAACTGGGAGATTATCTAGCACATATAGCCTCAGACAAATCTCTAGAAAAATTTTCGAAAAATATAAGAAAAAAATCTTGTCTTCAATAGGGTTTTCGTATTGTATATTATTATTCGTATATATATTATATATTATTATTTGGTATTATAACGTATTATATATTATTATACACACACACACACACACATATATATATATATATATTATTATTATTATTATTATTATTATTAGCATTTTCAATTCCAATAACCATCCTCTTTTTATTCAGAATTTTCAAAAATTGGCGTGTATGACCTGCATTAGCAATGGTAAGTTTATATTACTGTTAAAAGGGATAAAAGCAGAGAAATACAGGGTTTTTGTCCTTGAATGTATATTTGAAAACCCCCAAGAAATTTTTCGAGCACACACACACATAATTATATGTGTGTTTGTTTTTGTGCGTATAAATATATAATTTATAAGTATAGATATATATTTATATACACATACATTCATATAGATCAATACATATCAATTCTAGAATGCTTTTAAAAGCTATATTTAACACTAGATACATACACACACACGCACACGCACACACACACACACACACACACACACACACACACACACACATATATATATATATATATATATATATATATATATATATATATATATATATATATAAATATATATACTGAGAAGGAGGGATAGATAGATATATGCAAAAAAATGTGTGTATACACACATAGATAAAAATTACTAGATTTTATAGGAGAATATATAAGACGAGTCATCTCGTCTCTTTGCAGTCGAAATGACTCCAAGGGTCGTTCTAGTATTCAAATGTGTATTCAAGAAAGATTAGGAAGATGTCGGGATAGGTAGGTGGGTTGACTCTGTTGTTCCGTGTCGGAGTCCACGGATTCGAATTTCGCTGATGACATGGTATTTTTCTAGCTGTTTAGATTTGTCTTTAAGTAGTAGGATCCAATCTAAGCAGCTCATGGCGTATAAAATTGACATTAGCACTGTAAACAAACGAATAAATAATACGGCCATGGCTCAGCCAATAGTTCAGTGGTTTTCATGTCCATTGATAAATATCTCATACTTTATGTTCATTTATAACCAGATTTCGGATTTAGTGTCGGAAGTCTGTATATTGACTACCTTGAGAAAAGCAATTGTTGGAGACTTACTCACACAGGCACAGAAGAATTTGAATTTACACATTTTGGTTTATTTTAGAAAGCTAAGGCTTTTTGTCAAAATTAGGTGTAATTACATCCAAATTACTGCCTAAACTTCCGAAGACTATGTCGTATTACCTGAAACTGACAACTAAAAACAGCTAAATTAATTTTTTGATATTTTTTTATCTTTGTAAAATTAACCAGAATAAGCAACAATTTTTTATTCATTAAAAATTTTACTGGTTGCTTTCGACAATAATTATTATTGCTAATTTTTAACATTTATCAAAAAGGGTAGTGCCTGTAGTGTAACACCTATCTCAGTGACTCAAATGTGACACATCTACCCTAAAAGGGTTAAAGCTATTTCTAAGCGGCTACGATCCTAGAATCCAGTAGCGGGAATCAAACCAAGCCAGCGTCAAACCGAAAAGTTTCTGTTTGGTTTAGAGCGCTAAGGTCTATTGTTTTGCAATGAGAGTGGGACTTACTGATTAAAACCGTTTCTGTACGACTACAAACATCCATGCCTGTAGTGGGATTCGAATATATGAAACAAGAGCAACGGCCAACCTATTCGGCTGTCGTTCGGGCAAAAAGAAAAAAAATCGATAATAAGTGATTAGTAATCCGTCTTTTTGAGTTACCTTAGTCGCACACAAGGGAAAGATATAACACAAATAGAAACTAACACAAATTAACGCAAGTGTAATTAAAAAAATTATCTTGGACGTTAAGATAAATAAATTGGAGGATATTTATCAAATCCCGATTTGAAAGCATTTGAATATTTTTTTCAATTTTATCTCCACGAGAAAGTAAAAATATAATACTGACAAACTACTTGAAAACAACCATTACATGAATAAAATATATGAATAAAATACAGTAACATAAATGAAGATCAACATATAGAAAACGTAGAGAGACTAAATGATGAATCATAAAACAATCGAGCACACGAATCAAGGTAATTAATCTGTACTTATTTTGAATCTTTAAGCAATTTCGAAGACTTGTATAAATATTGGAACATAATTTACGATGCATTCATTGCCTATCGTGGTTGCAGGTATTACTCTGATTTATTAAATGAACCTTCCTAATCTATATACCACTCTAACAACTGGAAATTTAACTGATTGTTTTGACTCGTGTAATAATGGTTTAAATTATGAGGTCTACCAAGGTTACGAAAGCAAGAAATTACAATGAATTCGTGATTTATTTAACTTACTAATGATGTGATGTTTTTTTTAAAAACTCGAAAACTTATTTCTTGAATAGTAAGATGCATCCAGTAGACTTGTTAGCTTTCAAAACAAAAATAAATGTTTAACGACTCCATAACGTGATAAAGCTCGTCAAATTTTTCAGTTTTGCTAAAAGTTTTGCCTTATTATTCTCCATTGAATATACCAGAGTTTTTTTGCTACACTAAATTTTCGCTACCGTAATATCCCGTACAACGATAAAACCATCTATAACAATGATATTAAAGAATTTATACAAAATATAATTTTAATGTCTCTTTGCTTTAATGATCTCTATAAAACTATGGTTTTTCCCCGAATGATTATTTTTTTACTATTTTTCAGCAATGATATTTAAGATTCCAAATACTGCGAAAAGAAGGCGTGGAGGAAATTTTAACAGCGGATGATGAAGTTGTGGCTTTCGTAGGAGTTAGTGTCAAAGATATTTTGTTTCGGATAAAAAGACAAACTGATGAAGAAGTTGGTAATAAAAATAGATTCCTCGCATTACTTATTGACATAACCTGATGCGCTTCAATTTATCAAATCTCTACCGATATTTTTTTCAAACCTTTCATCCGCAAGTTATGTTCATTTTGTGATTTAATCACTATTTATACTTCATTAATTCAGTAGTAACAGTAAAAAAAATGAAAAAAAAATGATTTCTTACAATTTTACAAGTATGTGAATTTTATTGCATGTCAGTAATTTTTTTTTCAGTTTTTCTGTATTTTCAAAATATTTAATAACTTGACAATTAAAAAAAATGTATTATGTCACAAACATATCCAATCAGCTATATAAGATGCATTTTTTCCGAAATTATATCGCTGTAATAGTAAATTCTTCTATACTGGTCCTTTAAATATTATTGTATCAGGTACTGTGATTGTTGGAGATTATATCTTGTATTAGGGACAATATTTAGGGGGTAATATTTAACAAAGTATTTAACACCAAAATGACAAAGTCTTTAAGAGGTAAAAAAATTATTTATTTATTGGCACTAAAAACACTAATTTTAGGTTAAAACTGAAGCATTTAATAGATTTTACATATTAGAAAAAATTCATAAAAATGCATGCAATATATCAAGAGTAATCATGCACAAAAAAGTAAAAAATTGGAGAAAACTGATTTCCAAGATTTTTTTTAATGTGTATTTTCTACAAATCACTAGATTAATTTTACTGTATAATTCCTTAGATTACACGAATTTTTTCTCAAAAACTGTTTTTATTGAACAAAAAATAACTTTCATTCAAAAATAATCTATATTTGTTTTCCTGTAAAATGGATATTTGGAAAAATTGCGACCCCTTGAGAGCCAAGGCATCTTAACTTAAATTTTCAAAATCTTCAATTTTTACCAGTATTCTGTATAGGAGTGTAAAAAATTTTTAAAATCCAGAAGAAAATAGTTTTTTCCATCAAAATTGTGTAGTTTCATTAATTAAAAATGGTCCCAGTACATTAAGTATTAGCCAACTTTTTTAATTTTTTAATGTATATTATATAGTAGAGTTGTACTATGTTAAGCATTTATATTTAAACAAACGTGGGCATGAAATATTATTTACATTTAAAAAAATCATAGAAAGCAATTTTCAACATTTATGGAGCATTTTAGCGTCTTTTTTTTATTCTTTTGTGATATTACAAAATAATTTACGATTTAAAAAAGCATAACAAACAATCATTCGAACTTCATTACACTTTAATTAAAAGTTGTTCAAAAATTTAAGAGAGGTTGAGAAAAAAGTGATGCATCTGTACAATATGAAAGACTCCAATAAGGTATCGAAACTGTAAAAAATATTTTTTAGCTTAAAAGCAAGCATATGAAAAAAACAGGTTTAAGTGAAATAAAATAATTATATGATTGCAAAAGATTAACTTGACTATGAAGTATGCGCTTAGCTTGACTGTTTTTAGAAAAATATTCCTTAGTTTTGGTCTAATATTGTTCTTTTGAAGGCCACTTGTTCCTGTGAAGGGTTTGGGGCTAGTATCTTCATATTTTACGAAATATCGAAATTTAAATTATTGTTGTTTTTTTGTGATTATGGGATTACACAAAGCATAGCATATTTCTCCTCAGGAATTTATATAAATCTCTTTATATTAGCTGAAAACAACGTAGTGTATCTTCGAAATGATAAAAAATTTGTACTGTTTTAGAAGTAAAAACAATTAAATTTATTAGTTAAATTTTTTATATTCGTAAAAGTTTTGTTTCTAAAGAACAAATAATATTAATAGTTCGTCATCTTTAAGGCACATAATACTACAATAAGTTTTTAACTAAAAATATTACTTATATTCATAAGTACAATGCTGTGTACAATTGATTGTGAAAAAAATGGATAATTTAAATATTATTTTAAAACTTTTCTGTTAAATTTAGGAAGCTTTAATTTTTGGTTGTCAAAGAAAGATGAAATAACGTCAAGTACTACATTTTTCTAAATAAATTGTAAATTACAGAGGATTGAAAATTGCGTTGATTTTACCCGAAATTTTATAGCAATTAAAATGTATTCGACTCCTTAAGTACCTAATGACACAATATGTTTTTCTAACTTAAAAATATTTATTATTGCATCTAGATGACTTCTTATCTACATGAATTAGAAAATGAAAATAAATGTTTAAAATTTACCAAACACATAATAGTTTAAATAGCGCTTTACTACAGCTGATTTAAAAGCCACATTTTGTCCATACTGAAAAGTTTATCTCAATTTTTACCATTTCATATACTTCCCTTTTATCAGATATGATATCAGGAAAGATTTCTACAACTTAAGCTGCAAGAATATCATATTTTTATCGGTCAAAATAAAGGAATACAATCGACTATCAAAATACTAAGTAGTTTTCCATGTTTAAGAAAAGAGGATCAATCTTCAGGTAAAGGAGACATATTAGGCAATACGAGCTTTTGAGATCTAATAACAAACTCAATTCGGAGAGATAGTGTCATCAAATGACTGATTTGAACTAATCTGTGATGTTCAATAGAAACCCTAATATATTGACAATGTCAGATCACATTCTGCTTTGGCAGCTTTTCACAAAAATCACAGTACTACTGATGGGAAATTCTGCAGCATTAACCCTACTACCCAAACCTAGAACCTTCCAATTATCATTCATTTATTTCTTTGTAAAAAAAATATTAAGTGGAAAAAATTAAAATTGAAACAGATGCAGCCAATTATTACTCGAGGAATTCTCCTCTAAGAAAAGTGATTTTTCATAAATGGTATTTATCAATTATCCTCATAGAAAAAGGTTGAAAAAGGTTAATTTACCTTTTACTACTGTGTAAATATTTTAAATTTAATTTTAATTCAGAAACCAATAAGATATGTACTTATGTATAATCTGTAATTAGCATGCTAAAATTTCAAACCACGCTGTTGCTCCAGACACAAGTGCCTGCATTTTTGGCATGTCTGTGCATATGAAAAGGCCACAAAAACATGCGCTAAGCCAAGAAAACCATTACTACTGGACACAAATAAATAAAATTAACTATCAATTAAAATAGTTGCTAGCCGATACACACGGGAGAGTGCCATTCTAATGAAGAAATAGCACATCAATCCTGCATGCTACGAAATTCCGTTATTTATGTGCTGGGATTGAAAGACCACGAGGAAAATACTCACCAGAAAAATAGAGGAAACTGCCTTTAAATGTCAAAAATTCATTCAAGGATTTGCGTGCGTCATGCATTTTGTATTGGAAACGGTGGTAGAGAATAAACAGAAATGTGATATATTTTTAAAAATGATATTTCATCTGGGATTTTAACATCGTCATCATAACTTGAAAGTTCAGGGTAGGGCAGTGCCATCTACTGAAGAATTTTCCAAGATGACTTATTACTAATCCTATATCCGATATTCTCATTAATATAGATGAAAAATGAGATTTTACCTAATTCTCACATTTTAATAGAGGTCGTCCGCATTTTTTTCTAATTCCAGTAATAAATCACTTATTCGAGAAATTCACTTGAAAAAGCCACAAAACATGCACTAAGCACCAAAACATGCACTATTTATGGTTTTTTTTTAACAAAACCCTCATTCAGACCAAAGCCGAACGATGGCCGATTGTTTACGGTGCCAGCCTTCGGTATCGGAGTTTGTGGGTTCGAATCCCACTGTGGCATGGTTATTCGTAGCCGTTCGGAATCGGCTTTAAGCTGTAGGTCCCGGTCTCAATAGCCCTAGTGTTGCAAAAAAGTAGACCGTAGCTCTCCAAACAAAACCAACACGAAACCTCATTCAGACCAAATGAGCCATGTAATTCATTCTAGTAATTGTCATGTATTTAATAATATTTAACTGTTTTCATATTTTATAGAATTCAAAATTACATTTCCTTATCAATATAGTATCTGCATATATACCTTCAAGAATATTTCGTAATAACTTTCATTCAAAAGTTCCAATTTATATTTTTTTTTTCTGTATCGTCTTTGTTCAAATTTCTGATTTATACATTATAACAGATCTAATAAAAGTCTTTTAGATTAAAAATTTCGGTTTATTATGAGAAAGTTAAAATTTATTTTTGATTTTAATCCACATTAGACTTTATTTGCTAAAATAATTCAGTTTTGTACTTTGGGAAGTATTTTGTTATTTGGTATAATTAATCCAAGCTAAGGAAAATATTAAACAATTTCAAATTGTTTAGAATCAATTTTAAGTATAGGGTTTGGAATTTCTATATAAAATTAGATATAATGGCTTTTTTTATCATTTGTGGTTAATTCCCACACAATTATCATAAGGTTCCAGAAAAATTCGAGCATCAATCTTCGGTCCTCTGAGATACCATAATATATCAATTGAGAATAAAAGACCTCAAAAAATATATCGGCCAAAAATATGAAGGAAACTTCTAGAAAAAATTTCTTTCAATGATTTAAGTACGTATGTATTTTAAATTAAAAACTGTATGAATAAAAAAAACAACAGAGATGTGAAATAATTGAAAAAATTAATTTATACTAGGATATTACGCCATTTAAAATTATAATCCTAATAGACCAGATAACCCAGCTTCAGTGCCTTTCATTAAAGATTTTTCCACGAGGACTTAATCCTGATCCTTGATCACCAGTTCTTATTGATAGATAGAATACCGCATTCTACCGAAGTGTCCTATCTCAGTCATAGCCTGCTTTCTGTTCTGATTCCAGTAGTATTTTTTTTCAAAATTTTTAACATTGTTGTTACCACTTTTTCAGTTCAAACGAGCTATCCAATTTATTAGAGTAGTTTTTATGTATTTGATAATACCAGTTGTTTTCAGATTTTGTAGAATTCAAAATTACATCTCCTTCTCCAAATATTATTCTTATCATCATCAAAATATTAATCTCCAAATATTATCCTTAAGTGCATCAATCTTATGTCCTATGAAATACAGTTATTTAATCGGGAATGAAGACCACAAGGAAAATATTGGTCCGAAAAATAAAGGAAATGGCCTGTAAATATCAAAATTTAATTCAGTAAGTTGCGTGCGTCATTCATTTTAGATGAAAAAGATAGTCGAAAATAAACAATGATGTGCAATATTTTAAAGTAAAATTTCTCTTATGTTACACCGTTTAATGTTTGCATTTAATTTTCAACGATCCAATGTAACAGGAATAGAGAGGCAGAAAGAGTTGACGAATGAAAATTAAAGAGTGTACTAGTATACTAAAATTCCTAAGTGAAGTACTACCATTCTGCACTAGTAATATTTCTGAAAACATAGGTGCGTAGAAAATATTTTTGTAATTCATACGTATTGATGACATACAGAGTGATTTCTGCGTCGTTGCGTGCGTCATTCATTTTAGATGAAAAAGATAGTCGAATATAAACAGTAATGTGAAATATTTTTAAAGTAAAAATTCTCTTATAATGTTACACCTTTTAGGGTTTGCATTTAATTTTCAACGATCCAGTGAAGCAGGAATAGAGAGACACAAACAGTTGATGAATGAAAATTAAAGAGCGTACTGGTATACTAAAATTCTATGTGAAGTAAAACCATTCTGCATTATTAATATTTCTGAAAACAGGTGCGTAGAAAATATTTTTGTAATTCATACCTATTGATGATATACAGAGTAATTCCTGTGTCGAATTGTTCATTTATGCAATAATATTTAAGATAATGAAGAAAAGCAGTTGTTTGTGTGTATTATAATTTATTTAAGGTATATACTTAGAGGGATATTGAAAATAAAAATCTGATGTGTACATCATATGACTTCCTAGCAAGCCTGTTATAATTTTTTTTTAATTTTCTATGATGTGGCATCAAAATCCTCATTCGCACATTGTCGTCAACATTTAAAAAGATTTCGTTTCTCAAATAACCGTATTGTCAGTCGAGCTCACTGGACTGCTTACTGGCGGGACCCGAAAAATTAATATTCGTTATATTAAACATTTCGTTATATAGATATTTCGTTCTCCATGAATAAATATTGACGTGCAGTAAGTTAATCTAGGTAGACTAACCATGCTAAATGTAAAGATTTCTGTAGTAGGTGGTGACTGTTAAGGAGATATGGCAGGAGGAGTGACTTAATTCACGGACTCCGTGGGAGACCTATTAAAATGAACACAAACGAAAAAGTAGATGAGTGGCTCATTACGCTGCAATGTAGTACAAGGGTTAAGTAAGTCGAAAAAGTTGGGACCTGTGGCCAACTGCAACTTGAAGAGGTTCCCATTGGAAATTAATATAGGATGTTGATAATATATCTGGGGTAGAATTATGGTCATCATAAACAGCAAAAGGGTTACATCCAATGTTTATTACTTTGGGCAAATCAGAATGGATCTGGATAATGTTTGGGCGACCAGCAAATGGGAGAGGATTTCCTGGTAAAAAAAAGAGAGGACTGATGTGAGATGAAGAGACTAAAGGAGATTCCTGGAAGTGATGACCTAACTGACATTCTGTACTCCGGGAGAGTTTCGTGAACATGACTCCCCAGATGCATTGTTTCTAAGTTCCCAAGATTGGACCCCCACCTGACGTTTCTCCACCTTAGATGTGAGCCACAATTGTCATCACTGTGCCTCATCTTTTACGACTGCAGTCACCGTCCCTCATATTTAGAAAGATTAATCGTTAAATGATGTTGCCATAGTATTATCCTGATTAAATTAGTCATGAAAATTGTAAATAATAGATATAAATATTGAAATATTATATTTTATACTTATTATACTTATTATATTTTATACTTATTATATTTTATTAGTCCTTATTTTTGACCAAGCACGCAATATGGGTTAGAGTTATAGGTAGCTCAATGGTAAGAGAATGTGTAGTAAACAACACTTGAATTGTAGCATGAAGATTACAATAGTTCTTTTATGCAGTACCAGGCTGTAATAATTAATATCAGTTCAAAATTATTCCCCACAACTAGCAGATTAATATTTTTGGTTTCTAAAAGTGGACTTCACAGCACTTTCTCAACTGTTCAAGAAAATTGTTACAAAATCTTATGAAAAAGCAGATTACTTTGCTGATCGGTATCGAAAATATCCATTATAATGAAACTTTTAGTTATATAGAATGCCGATTACAGTTAGTAGTTATAATAACTTTTAAATGCAAAATTTCAACATATTACGGCTAATCGTTTTTCAGCTATGCCCCGCAACGTTAATACACGTTATACTGATTTTTTTTTTTTTTTTTTGTGCTATATAGAGTGCAGATTGCAATAAAAAAAAACAAGGTGCACATTAGAAGTTAAAAACTCCAAAATTCAAAATTTCAACAATCTGCGACTAATCGTTTTTGAGTTATAGCCCAAAGCGTTAATATACGCTAAATTGAAATTTTGCCGTTATACAGAGTTCAGATTACATTCAAAAAAGGAGAATAAAAAAAAGAAAGAAAGGGCTGCAGATTGTACATCACAAAGCATACCAAGATGGGGCTTTGTTCTTGGAAGTTGTACTTTTTGAGCTTCTCGAGAATAAAACCGCATTTATCATAATTTAAGTAGAACTGATCCTACAATGAACGGGGTATATAATTGATATAGTTTCCAGAGGAGAGGTTAATACTACAGAATTAAAGCAATTTGTATTTAGTTTTAGCTTTCAGAATAGTATTATTAATACTATGGTCTTGAATAGCCCATTGGTGACATATGACGAGTAAATATTTCAGTATGTCTAGAAATACAAATATCCTAACAATAAAAAAAACTTTTGTTAATTTATATGCATTTACAAAAGAGTTTTAATCTTCCTCTTTTTAAATCGTCACCATTCCCATCCTTCCGCACATGGATATTACTTTTACAGACTATTGCCTGAAGAATTAAAAATTATATTAAAAGGCAGTAAGATTCTAAAAACTTAAAATTTCGAATTTTCAAAAATAAATAAATAAATAAATAATGTAAAAGTTCAAGTATTTCGGTTCTTTTTTACTCAAATCACGTTAAAAAATTCCCTTTATTTAGGAGTTATGTCTAAAAATGTGTTTTGGTTCACTCGCAAAGAATACCTGTAAATGGATATCTCTGCAAACATAATTATTAACTGAGTTCAAATTTAATAAATGTTATTGAAAATAAAAGGCTACGAATTTGAAGCATTTTAAAATTATTTTATTATTTTTATGTGGAAATTACTGTAGCGTCTGAGGATCTCTATGAATGTTGTTATTATTTAAAGTAATAATTACTACATTAAAAGAGGGCAGAGTAGAATAGAAAACGTCGCGTGAAGGCCATACAAAGAGGAAATTAGTTATAACGGATAGCCTTTAGAAAATTCTCTTTATTTCATGAGTTATGTCAAAAAAATGTTTAGGTTCATACGCAAAGAATACCTGTAAATGGATATCTCTGCAAACATAATTATTAACTTTGTTCAAATTTAATAAATACTATTACAAATAAAAGCTTACGAATTTGAAGCATTTAAAAATTATTTTATTATTTTTATGTGGAAATTACTGTAGTGCCCGAGGCCAATTATGAATGTTGTTATTATTTAAATTATTAATTACAACATTAATAGAGGGCAGAGTAGAATAGAGAACGTTGCGTGAAGGTTATATAAAGAGGGATTTAGTTATAACTGATAACCTTTTGAAAATTCTCTTTATTTCATGAGTTATGTCAAAAAAATGTTTAGGTTCATACGAAAAGAAAACCTGTAAATTGACATCTCTTCAAACATAATTATTAACTGTGTTCAAATTTAATGAATACTATAGCAAGAAAAGGTTACGAATTTGAAGAATTTAAAAATTACTGTATTATTTATATGTGGAAATTACTGTAGTGCCTGAGGCCATCTATGAATAATGTTATTATTTAAATTAATAATAACAACATTAATAGAGGACATCAGGAACTACACTAATCTCCACATAAAAATAATAAAATAGTTATTAAAATGCTTCAAATTCGTAATCTTGTATTACGGCAGAGTAGAAGAGAGAACGTCGGGTGAAGGTCATATAAAGGTGTTGTCCGAGTTAGTGACGTGCCTAAGCTGAATAATTTTAATTATTTCTTATAATTCAATATCAGTGTTCTATTGTATATGTATGCTGCAAACATTCTGCTTTGTACGTGTCATCCAAGTACATAATTATTAAAAAAACGTATACCAGAATATTTTTGTGAAGTAATTTTTAATCGGATAACGGATATATGAATTTACCAATCGGAGAAGATTTGACGCTACAATTACCAAAAAACAAAAGTTAGTAAAAGAATAAAACCTTCTGAATATTTACTTATACGTATTTTTGGCAAAATTTGTTCAATATTTAGTGTTAAAGGAGAAAAGTATATATATATATATATATATATATATATATATATATATATATATATATATATATATATAATTAGTATATATTTATTTATTTATTTATTTAATGGTTCATTATTTTATAAAATTTAAAAATTTTTTCTCATAATTTGATTTTCTAATATTACACGTAGTAGGGATTTTGAGTCATTCAATATTTTTTCCAAATGTTAACAAAACGAGTTTTTAGAGTATGAATATTTAAAACTGTAACCACTTTTTATCCTAGTTTCCAATAACCTTTTTTTTATTGAGGCATGACTTGTAAAAAGTATCAATTTTTGAAGTAATTATCTTTGCTTTAAAAATAGAAAGGGTATTCAAAACAAATTAGTTTTGTTAGAGGCTGAACACATATTTTTGTATATAAATTACATTTATATAATACGATTTTTGATGAAGATGATATACTTTAAGAACAATCCTGTTCTTAAGCTATGGTTATGAAAGTTTTCAATGAAACATATACTCTACTTTGAATTGCTGTACAAAATTTCCTTTCTCTGTATGTTTTTAAAAGAATTTCTGTGTTAAGACAAAGCTAAGTGTAGTAAAAAGAAAAAATTAACATTTAGGTGAACTACATAAAGAGATATGCTCAACTTCTTTAATTTATTTTCACTGCCTAGCATTTTGAGTCTTATGTCTTCTTTTGTTAGAGATTATCAGAACACACAATTATTACACACTACCAATAAAAAGTTTAATTTCTTTCGCATGAGCATCACGAGTATTTTTATGACAACGAAGTGCACAAACTTTCTCCGAACTTAAAACCTTTGTTGTTAATTCCACCGCTTCAAACTGGTGTGAAAGCAAAGCTTGTAATCTGAATGCGATGCCACCGAATTTTTCATGCGGATGAATATCTTTGAACCTTGATGGATATCCACTTTTGTGATATTGCCATCTTTGTTTATGATAAGATAATGAAGAAATAAAAACTTAGAGGACGGGAGCATTGGTGTCTTTAATCTTTTCTTTAACGGGAAACGAGGACAGAGTCACAAATCTTAACCAGAGATGTATATTCCGCACACGAAAGGAGACGTTTTCCATATTCTTGGCGGAATTTATATTCATTTGTAGTCTCGAGGAATAAAGGAGACTAACGTAAATTTAAAGAGAAGAGGAAGAATAACAAACCATCACTAAGTGGCCTTCAAGTATACAGGAATTGAATAAAATTTTCGCTTGCATTTATTCATACAATGTGAAACAATAATGACATTAAAGAATTACAAGATACAAAAGTATAAGCATGCCCGGTAAAAGAAAGTCATGCAACTTTTGATTTTTCACTGCTTTAACACTCTCAGCCACTTTGGCATCATACGAGGTTCCTAATATAAGTAACAAAAATATTTTTTAATATTTTTTCAACAAGCTTACTACAGTGGCAGCTTTTATTCATCTAAGCCTCATATGTGGCTTTAAACTGGATTGAATTCTCGGTAATCGTAGCATGAAAATGAAAGTTTATGATAGATTGAACACGGAATAGTCACGTACACAGATCTCTTTTACAGGGGGAGGGGGATATTTTCGTAAAAACACCACAGTCAGATAAATTTTTGTATGTGACTCCCCGGCATTTTGTCAAACTATAATATAATACAACTGCGTAATATAATTTGATATAAATAATATAATAAGTGTCAAAATACAATAAAAGAACATAATCTTCATGCTTAAAATTAAACATTTATGGACTATTTGTAAAGTCTGTTGTTTTATGGGGATTTGAAACTCTAACTCCCACCTCCTAGTATAGATTCCTGATACGAAAAAAAAAACAAAAACAAATTTGCTTGTAACAAATTTGAAATACCTTTTTATAACAATGCAAAATGTTATGTTAATTTAAAATATATCACCTAAACGTTTAGTTTTTTCTATCTGTTTTGTTTAGTTTTTCTAAATGTACATACTTTCGTACATTTGGTCATCCCCTCTCCCTTTACTCAACTGGTAAAACCTCCTTATGAAGCTTCAGGGATTTTTTAAAACATTTTTTCTACCTATTAAAGAATGTTTTTATAAGTATAAAATTTCGCAACAAGGTGTTTTTTTTCTTCCATATAAGAGAGTGAGAGTTTAAATGATGCTTATTTCATACAGTTAAAATTTATTTAGGGTACTGTTGTTTTCCAAAGGATAAAATTACTTTTCACTTGTAGGAAATATCTCATTTTTATACAAAGCACAATAAGGGTAACACTGTGATTAGCGTACGTTTGATTAAAGATAACAACAAAATGTTATTTTGAAAAAACTCTCATTTAATTTTTTACCTCGTAATTAGTAAAGGTATAAGACAAGTTCTAAGCCCTCTGACCTCTCGATGGGTTTTAAAAACGCAATATACATCGATGTGTGATGAATATATATCGATGTGTGATGTTCTTTTAACACATTATGTGGGTACATTTCGCAGTGAAATTGTACCGGGAACGGGCGTTTTGCTCGTAAATTTAGTTGTTCAATTAAATCTCAATAGATCAAAAATTATTTAATTTTTTAACCAACTTTTAGTATTTTATATTGAAATATATAAACAAATATATAAATAGACAAATAAACAAATATATATAAATATAAATACAAATATATATATATATATATATATATATATATATATATATATATATATATATATATATATATAATCATTTTCCCAAGGATAAATAAAAAATCAGTTTTAAATCTAATTTGATTTTTTTAAACAACCTTCCCGTTCTGTGGTTCCGCATCGACTGTTGTAAAAACTAGTTTTTATTTATCTAAATTTTTGCAGAATCTATGTAGTAGATAAGAATATTCGGCTTCGTTTTCCTGTATATACGGTTATTTTTGTCCGGAAACAAACCATGATGTTACACTAACCCGTACTAGTACGTAATCCCCGCTTAAGCATCAGTCGTCAGAAAACGTACTAGCACGTGTTCCGCGCTCAAGTATCAATCGTCAGAAAAACGTATCAGTACGTGTCCCGCTCTCAAGTATCAATTGTCAGAAAACGTACTAGTAGGTGTCCCGAAAAAAGTGTGTTATGTATAATAATTCACAAAATAATGTGTTTTCTTTGATTTTCAGATCAGATAGGGAGAATATTAATAATATTTACTTTATGGAGCTAAAAGTTATTTAGGACACTTGTTTTCCAAAGGATAAATTACTTATAATTTGTAGGAAATATCTTATTTTTATACAAAGCATAATAAGGGTGACATTGTGATTAGCATACGTTTGATTAAGGATAACTTAAATGTTATTTTGAAAAAGTCCTCATTTCATTTTTTTACCTCGTAATTCATAAAGATACAACGCAAATTATAAGCCCTCTGACCTTTCGACTGGCTTTCGAAACGCAATAAATTTCAACTTACAATCATTACCGTTCGAGAATTTTAATGATGAACTTTAAAATTATCTTTACGCTACTTTACGAAAAGAGAAAGCAGGATATGGTGAGACTATTAATAGAACCAGAACAAAATCTGATAATTGGGAGCTTACTGACGTCAGCGGCTTCAATTAAAAGCGATTAATACGTGAGAAGATTGTCAAAGCCTCTGCTTGACGCGAACAAGATTCTTTTTGCGGTGAAAGAAAACACAACCTGGCATTCATAAATTTTGCTTGTTTCCTGGTATATGCGTTTCCAGAACTCTGTGCCCTGCCGGAAACATGCTTCAGTGGGAACGAGGGTATAACTTATAGGATCTCTAGTAATGAACTTCCGTTTTTAGCCGCGGAGGAGTATGAAGATAAACAAATTATTGAGCATGTGATTCTCAGCCAGAACACATACATTTTTTTTTACCTGACACATAGGGTACTTTACAATGCTGGTAATTAAAAATTTTACTAATAACTTCATATGACGGGCTATTTGCTAGTATACAATAATAACTAATCATCGCTAACTGTAAGAAACGTATTAAATGAGTTCTTAAAAAGAAATTACCTTAGAAGGAAAGCACCTTGAATCACATTTTTAATAGTATATAATTTTAACTATGTTTTAATAGGAACATGAATAGTAATCCTAATATATAAAATATAATAAAATATAATAGTATATAATTTTAATAGTATATAATATATTAATAGTATATAATTTTAATTATGTTTTAATAGGAACATGAATAGTAATCCTAATATATAAAATATAATAAAATATAATAGTATATAATTTTAATAGTACATAATATATTAATAGTATATAATTTTAATTATGTTTTAATAGGAACATGAATAGTAATCCTAATATATAAAATATAATAAAATATAACTAACCACCACCAAGCATAAAAAAAACTTAAATATGCTATTAAGGGGATATGGTATTTTAAATCGTATTTTTAAAAATATCTCATATTTATTGTATTTTAATAGGAACATAAATTAAATTACATTTTTAAAAACATGTAATTTTTAATTATATTTTAAAAGGAACTTAAGTAATAGTCATAATATATAAAAAACAACCAACACAAAGAGTTAAAAGTGTTTTAAATGAACACTTAAGGGATGTATAATAAAAAAATATAATATAATGCCTTTATTATATAAATTATATAAAATATAATAAATTTTATTATATTTTAAATATATTAAAAGGTATATAATACAATATAACTAATCAACCCGAAGCATAAAAACGTCTTAAATGAGCTGGTAAAGAGATATGACACTATAAATTACATTTTAAGAAATATATAATTTTTTAATTGTATTTTAATAGGAACATAAGTAATAATCATAACATGCAAAGCATACTAGAATAAATAAACAACAATAAGAGTAAAAAAATGTCTTAAACTAGCTGTTAAGAGGATATGGTAACATAAATCACATTTTTAAAAATATATAATTAATTGTATCTTAATATAAATATAAGTAATAATCATAATAAATTAAAAACATACAAGAATAAATAAACAACAATAAGAGTAAAAAAATATCTTAAGCTAGCTTTCAAGGGGATACGGTAGCATAAATTACATTTTTAATAATATCTAATTTTTGATCGTGTTTTAATAGGAACACGAATAATAATCCTATTACATAAAATATAATAAAATCTAACTAACCAACACCATAAAAAAAGACTTGAATAAGCTATTAAGGGGATATGGTATTTTAAATTACATTTTTAAAAATATCTCAAATTTATTGTACTTTAATAGGAACATAAATTAAATAGCGTTTTTAAAAACATCTAATATTTAATTATATTTTAAAAGGAACTTAATAATCGTAATATATAAAAAATAACCAACACTAAGCGTTAAAAGGGTTTTAAATGAGCACTTAAGGGATGTACCTTAAATAAAAAAATATAATGTCAATATTATATAAATTATATAAAATATAAAAAATTATTATATTTTAAATATATTAAAAGGTATATATATATATATATATATATATATATATATATATATATATATATATATATATATATATATATATATATATTTATATATATATATATATATACATATAATATATATACATATATATATATATATATATATATATATATATATATATATAAAATATATATATATAAATATATATATATATATATATATATATATATATATATAATATATATATAAAAATATATATAATATATAATTATGCTAGTCAACCAGAAGCATAAAAACGTCCTTAATAAGCTCTTATGGGGATATAGTACCTTAAAGCCTTAAATCGCATTTTTAAAAATATATAAATTTTAATTTTATTTTACAAGGTACATAAATAATAATCTTCATACAAAAAAAAATATAGAAGAATAAATAACAGCGTAAAAATGTTTTAAACTAGCTCTTAAGGGGAAATGGTAACTTAAATCACATGTTTCAACACATCTAATTTTTAATTGTATTTTAATATTAAATATAAATAATAATTATAATTCATAAAGTATAATAAATATTAAGCATCAAACACATCTCAAATGAGCTTTTAAGGGGATATAGTACCTTAAATCAAAATATAATATAATGTTAATATTATATAAAGTATAAAAGTATAATAAATTTTATTACATTGTAAATACCTTAAGGGGTGTATAAGGTATAATAAAATATAACTAACCAACACTAAGCGTAAAAAAGTCTTAAATGAACTCTTAAGAGGCTATAATACCTTAAAACCTGAAATTGCATTTTTGAAAAATGCATAAATTTTAATTTTATTTGTCAAGGTACGTAAGTAATAATCTTCACACAAAGAAAATATAGAAGAATAAATAACAACGTAAAAATGTTTAAAACTAGCTCTTAAGAGGAAACGATAACATAAATCGCAAATTTAAAAACATCTAATTTTTAATTGTATTTTAATATAAATATATGTAATAATCAATTCATTAAGTATAACAAATATTAAGAATCAAACACGTCTCAAATGAGCTTTTAAGGGGATGTAGTACCTTAAATCAAAATATAATATTATGTTAATATTATATAAAGTATGAAAATATAATACATTTTATTACATTGTAAACACCTTAAAGGGTATATAAAGTTTAATAAAATATAACTATCCAAGTCTAAGCGTAAAAAGCTTCTTAAATCAGCTCTTAAGGGGATATAATACCTTAAAACCTGAAATGGCATTTAAAAAAATGTATAAATTTAAATTTTATTTTACAAGGTACATAAGTAATAATCCTCATACAAAAAATATAGAAGAATAAATAATAACGTAAAAAGGTTTTAAACTAGCTCTTAAGGGCAAACGGTAACTTAAATCGCATATTTAAAAACATCTAATTTTAAATTACATTTTAATAGGAGTATAAGTAGTAATAATCACAATGCATAAAATATTACCAACACTAACCGGAAAAACGTGTTAATGAGCTCTTAACGAGAATATAGTAGCAGAAATCGCATTTTTAAAAATATTTCATTTTTTTATTGTACTTTCATAGGAACATAATTAATGATCATAATACATACAATAAACACCTAACACGAAGGGTAAAATGTAAAATTAAGTAAGGTACAAATAGAGGGAAAAGGTACTCAGACATTCATGCATTAATTCGGGTCTTATTTGGAAAAAAAAAAAAGAGCAGACATTTATTTTGTTGATTCGAGCAAGCCACATTCTCAAGGCGAATTAGCTAATCGGCTTGTTTTGCATATGAAGATTTTAATTTTCTCAAAGTACCAAGTCCCTTTAAAGTCATTTGGCTATTTTTCAAAACAGTTGCAGAAGATCTACGTTTAAAGAGTTTTCAACATTACGAACATACTTTTTCACGACTCCCGGATTCTGTACTTAAAGGAAATCATGCATGACATTTTTTAGGAATTTCTTTTCCAGGCTTTATTGAAGTACATATACGGCAGATGTATTACATGACTTGCTCTATTTACTTTGAAAAGGATTCACATTTCGTCGAGATTCAAGGTTCATAAATTACGTTTAGTTTATTGACTTCCGAGTTCAATATTCCTAAGATAAAATATTGGCCGACTATGTGGTGCTCCCATTATAAAATGATCAACAAAATATGAGGGTTTGTAGTAGCCCATGTTAATAGATTCTATAATGAAGGCATTGGAAAGATAAAAATATTCGTAGGATAGTTGGTGTCTAAAACGTATTTTAGATGTTCCAGTAAATGGATGTCAGTTACAAGATGGCCATGAAGAATTAACAAACGATTAACGTAGGAATTGACGTAAAATGGTTTAATATCAAATTGCTCTGATGAAATGATTACAATTCGTCATCGAAATAAATCATCAAAATATTCTTGGGATAGTTGTAACGTATTTTAGATATTTCAGTAAATAGATGTCAGTTACAAGATTGCCATGAAGAAGTAACAAAAGAATTAACGCAGGTATTAACGTAAAATGGTTTAATATCAAATTGCTCTGATGAAATGATTACAATTCGTCATAGTACCATTTTGTTTGACGTCGTAAGATCTCTCATTTAATAAAAACAATAACAAAAACCTACGTTCTAATAACGCAAAGAAGTTTAAATTACTATCTTTAAAGATTTACAATAAATAAAGACATGGCGTGGGAATTGTTTGAGGTGAAATTAAGCTCAGAAGGTTCAAATTTAATAAATAAATTCAGTTTCTTTAAAAACATATATAAGCTATTCATTTATATCACTTTGTCCCTCTGAAACTCCTGAATTAAAATAGGCATAATTAATCTGTAGAAAAAATTAATTTCGGTTAAGAGCACATAGCAATTTTCTAGCTGAAAAATATTGATTATAACAGGCTGTGTTTGATTTAAATATCAAATGTTCTGTTGTGTTTAAAACAAAATTTTTCCTAAATTCATAAAATGATTAAGACTTCATAAATGATATTTAGTATTGTTATATGAAATAATACAATTTTAGAAAGCATAAAATATACCAAGTGAAAAATGCATAAACCCCCTTGCCCACAAAATAACTTGCGAAATTTAGAAATTAGAAACTGATTTTTTATATTAAATAAAAGCTAATTATTTTATTTTGTAAACCTCAGTTATATAAATTGGACCATTATTTATATAGCATGATAAAAGCTAATTTTTGAAAGTTTTTAATTTTTAGCATTTTTTAGTTATTTAGTTTTGTTTGTTTCAAGATATGAGATTCCTTTAAATTTTTAGTTTCGGGATGAAACAGACATTTTGCTTCAATTTGATATAAAAAGTTAGTTTCTAATATACACATCTCAAAAGTTATTTTAAGTATCATTGAATTTCATTTTTTTAAATTTGAAGTATAATATTAATGTTATTTAAGAAAATATCTTACTTGAAAAGACAAAATAAATAAATAAATTTTTCAAAGTCAGAGAGTTAATAAAACACTATATTAAAAAAAAACATTGCGTTTACTTTTCTTTTTTTTTTCCTTTTCTTTTTTTTAAGATTTTTAAATTTCGAAAATTAGAATGTTTCTTCAAAGTGATATTTAGAAATTTAGAAATTAGAAACTAATTTTTTATATTAAATAAAAGCTAATTATATTATTCTGTAAACCTCAATTATATAAATTGGACCATTATTTATATAGTATGATAAAAGTTAATTTTTAAAAGTTTTTAATTTTTAACGATTTTTAGTTGTTTAGTTTTGTTTGTTTTAAAATGTTAAATGCCTTTAAATTTTTAGTTTCGGGATGAAACAGATATTTTACTTCAACTTTGTATAAAAAGTTAGTTTCTTATATACACATTTCAAAGGTTATTTTAAGTATCATTGAATTTCATTTTTTTTTAATTTGAAACTTAAAATGACAAAATAAATAAATAACTTATTAAATTTTTCAAAGTCAGAGAGTTATTAAAGAAGGTTCAAATTTAATAATTAAATTCAGTTTCTTTAAAAACATATATAAGCTATTCATTCATATCAATTTATCTCTCTGAATCTCCTGAATTAAAATAGGCATCATTAATCTGTAGAAAAAATTAATTTAGATTAAGAGCACATAACACTTTACTTAATTTAGAACATAATAGTAATGTTATTTAAGAAAATATCTTGTTTGAAATTACAATACTTAATAAATTTTTCAAAGTCAAAAAATTCTTATTAAACACTAAATTCTGAAAAAAAGCAAAACATTGCTTTTTTGTGCTTTTTTTTAAATTTTTAATTTTCAAAAATTAGAATGTCCTTTTAAAGGAATTTGGCATTATTTCAAAACAGTTGAGAATTTTAAACAGAAGATCAATTTTTAAATACTTTTCAACGCTACAAACATCTTTTACAAGATTCCTGGATTCATTACTTAAAGGAAATCATGCATGATCTTTCTTACGTATTTCTTTTTTAGGCTTTATGGAAGTACATTTACTTCAGATGTATAACATGACTCGCTCTAATTGCAGTGAAAAAGATTTACATTCCGTCAATATTCAAGGCTCATAAATTACATTTAGTTTATTTACTTCCGAGTTCAATATTCTTAGAATAAAATGTTGCTCCCTTATGGTGCTCCCTTAATAAAATCGTCACAAATTCTGCAGATTTGTAGCAGCCAAATTTTACACCGCTTGCTCATTAGAAACATAAAAATATTCTTTGGATAATTGGTATCTAAAACGAATTTCAGCTATTTCAGTAAATTAATGTCAGCTACAAGATTGCCATAAATTCCCGAAGAATTAATGTAAAATGGAGTGATATCAAATAGCTGAGAATTTTAAACTGGAGATCTATTTTTAAATAGTTTTCAACGCTCCGAGCTTTTTTAACAAGATTCCCGGATTCGTTACTTAAAGGAAATCATGAATGATCTTCTTACGAATTTCTTTTCTAGGTTTTATTGAAGTACATTTACTTCACATGTATAACAGGACTCGCTCTAATTGCAGTGAAAAAGATTTACATTTCGTCAATATTCAAGGCTCATAAATTACATTTAGTTTATTTACTTCCGAGTTCAATATTGTTAGAATAAAATGTTGCTCCCTTAATAAAATCGTCACAAACTCTGCAGATTTGTAGCAGCCAAATTTAACAAAGCAAGTACTCCAATTGCTCATTGGAAGTATAAAAATATTCTTTGGATAATTGGTATCTAAAACGGATTTCAGCTATTTCAGTAAATCAATGCCAGCTACAAGATTGCCATAAACTCCCGAAGAATTAATGTAAAATGGTTCGATATCAAATTGCTGACAATTTTAAACAGGAGATATATTTTTAAATACTTTTCAACGTTACGACCTTATTCTACAAGATTCCTGGATTCATTACTTAAAGGAAATCATGCATGATATTTCTTACGTAATTCTTTTTTTAGGCTTTATGGAAGTACATTTACTTCAGATATATAACATGACTCGCTCTAATTGCAGTGAAAAAGATTTACATTTCGTCAATATTCAAGGTTCATAAATTACATTCAGTTTATTTACTTCCGAGTTCAATGTTCTTTGGATAAAATGTTGATCGCCTATATGGTGCTCCCATACAGTGATCCCTCGTTTTTCGCGATTAATGGGGACCAGAATCTTCCGCTGAAAAACCGCGAAGTAGAATTGGCCCCTAGGAATTTTCGTGTATGCGGGTATACGAATGTTTTAAATATGTAAACAGTATTTATACTTTACATATTTAAGACAAAAATTACAACAGTATACGTATTTGCTTACACATGTCAGTGCTAATTAATAAGGTTAATTACAAAACTTTATAGAATAATAAACATTAATCAACTTTGCTTTCTGATAGAGGTGAAGAGTCTTGTGTTGGTGGCGTAGGAGAGGCTCTCACTTGACTCGTAGAAGTTTTAGGTTCACTCGGAGACTCTTCTGCTGGAGGAGCTGATGGTAAACCACGGGAGGTTTACTTTGGAGAGAAACATGGTGATGGGTAGTTGCTGTCTTTGGTTTTCCTTTTCCTTCAAAATTTCCCTGGAGAAGGACATAACCCCGTCAACGCGATTGCTGAACTCGACAGTTCGAACCATATTGTCGTCAATGTCTTGTGCAAATTCTTGCCATGTTGCACAATTGTTGCAGATTCTCCAGGTTAAGCCCACGCATTTCAGTTTGTTTTTCGTCTTCCTCACTTGCAGACTTTGTCATCTCAAGAGCCCGTGGTGTGTACTCTGAATCAACTCATCACTTTGTTTGACATGCAGGGATCCTTCTCTCTCGCGAAACATCATGAAACAAAGCTCCTTTCCGCAATGTGGCTGCCGACATGGTTGTATATTTTCATTTTTATTTTTTGATGAATATTTTGGTTGGTTTGGTTTGGTTTGGAGCGCTACGATCTACTGTTTTGCACACGAGGGCTAATGAGACCGGGACCTACTGCTTAAAGCCGCTTCCGAATGGCTACGAGCAGCCATGCCATCAGCGGGATTCGAACCCGCGAACTCTGGTAAAGTGAGAAATGTTAGAGAAGCGTTCTAACATTCGGCCATCGTTCGGCGACGAATATTTTGGAAAAACCCGTGAAGCACTGAACCCGCAAAACATGAAGCGTGAAGTGGTCAGGGAAACACTGTTATAAAATCATCAAAAACTCTGCTGCTTTGTAGCAACCAAAGTTAATAACGGCAAGTGATCCAACTACTCACTGGAAACATGAAAATATTCTTAGGATAATTGGTATCTAAAACGTATATCAGCTATTTCAGTAAGTCAATGCCAGCTACAAGGTTGCCATAAATTACCGAAGAATTAATGTGAAATGGTTCGATATCAAATAGCTCTGATGAAATGATTAGAGTACGTCATCGTGCCATCTTGTGAGAAATGGCAGGTTCTCTAGTTTAATATCTAATAACAACAATAATAAAAAACTTCGTCCTAATGACGCAAAGAATTGAAAACTAATATCTTTTAAGGATTTACACCATTGAATGAAAGACACGGCTTGGAAAGCGTTTGGGATATAAATAAGCTTAGGGTATTCAGATTTAATAATTAATTGCAGATTCTTTAAAAGCAGATATAAACTGTTCATTTATCGAATTTTCTGATTAAAGTTTCAAAACTAAATTTTCAATTTAATTCAATACAATTGAACAAATAAATAAATTATTATAGTAATAACAAATTTAAAATTTTTTAAAAATTTTATTTAACATGAAGAGAAGATTTTGATGCTAATTTAATCTCTATGTACAGAATGCATAGTAAAATCCTCAATTGGGCGTTTTCTCTGTATTGGGCTGTTCCATTGGTCTTCGACATATACTTACAAATAAAAAAAGTTTCAAATAAGATAGGTATTCATATTATGGTATTTTAAAATTTAATTTTGTGAAAGTTTAAGTTTTTATATATTTTCCCGTTTTATCCTATCACTTAGTAAACTCGCCTATCAGTTAGCCAATTGAAACTCGTCCCATGAGCCGTAACAGAAAAGGTTCCAGTTCTCTGTGAAAAATAAAAATGACTAAGATATTTAAATTCAAAACCTTAAGATTTTTTCCTCCTTCATCCAGGCATCGGTTAAAAGATTAACTAGAGTAAATCGAGACTGAAATCAGGTTGAAAACCCCGTTTGCGTAATAAAGAGGCAAAGGTTTCCTTATTGTAAACTGGGAGGTTTGGTTTGGTTTGGAGTGCTACGGTCTACTTTTTGCAACACGAGGGCTAATGAGACCGGGACCTACTGCTTAAAGCCGATTCCGAACATCTACAAACATCCATGCCACAGTGAGATTCGAACCCACGAACTCTGGTACCGAAGGCCAGCACCTTAATCAATTGGCCATCGTTCGGCCGTAAACTGGGAGAGCATCTATTGTTAAGTAAATATATTGTGTATTTTCAGGTAAAAAAATAACCTCCCCTTTTACTTTTAGCATTTAAATAGATACATGAACATGAATACAATATTCAGCAAAGAAGAATCGTATGCAATTCACACTCCGATGAATTTTTTAATACAAATTAAAACTCAGTAGTTTTTACTTTCTGGTAGAGAGGCTCTTTTTAACAGAGAGTAGTAGATTAGGTAATTTTTTTTCCTGGGTATTATATATCGAACTAGAAGGATTCGTGATATTTGGAAGTCTATTTTGTTATTTTCTGACAGAAAGAAACTATAAGTAACTAGTTGAAAAGCCTATAAAATAGGCAAAAGTAAGAAAACAACAGCCATAAGAAAGGAATAAAGTAAATAATTAAGAAAACATGAATATTTAATTTGTGTAAATCTCGAAACTTTTAATTTCCAAAAGTTATATGGTATCACTTAACTGTCTTGATTTACTTATTAACATCATCATTTCAGAGTAAACGATTACTTGATTTTTTATTGTTACATAATATTTTTTATAGATTTGCTCAATTTTACTTCAATTTTAAATTATTTCAATTTACTATTAAATTACTTCAATTTTTTATTAGTCTAAATTTTAAAATGTTATTATGAACAGTTATTTTCGATGTCGCAGTTTTAAAATAAATTATCGCTTGATTTAAAATAATTTATCACAAAAACGGGACAATTATTTAGATTTTTTTTAATTTTGACACGCTCTACAAATTTTTCAAATCGTTTATTTGAAAAGAAATTTGAGATTTAAGATGACATATAGATCCGGATTTGCACGATACCTCGTTCGAAAGCTACAGAGATAAATAAAGAGAACAAAAAGTAAAAAAAAATCGCTTAGACGTTGAAAAAACAAAAACTAATTCGAATTTTGATTAACGAGCTTAGACAACTTTCGCATAGGGCCAAGAATATTAAGTGTACTAAATTTCATTTATGTAGGTCTAACAGTACCTGTCTATTTCTGTTCACACACATCCACATTAAGGGCTTTATGTATAATCTATAGACATCCAAAGAAACATTTACTATAAAAAGAAAGAATGTATTATTCATTTAGATCCATTTTCGAAATTGCGGATTTTGGCTAACAGAAGATTAATCGGCATGTTATTGTTTTGCATCACTAGTTAACTGTGTCCAAGTATAGAATGACCATTATTTTGAGAAGAGGTCAAACATTCAGAAGCCCATTACAAAACGATTGACCTGACCTCTAACTTAACTTACCTTTATGGGAAAATAACGGTGTCTAACGAAGCGTACTTTCTGTTATTTTGTATTACTACATCAGGGGTAAGCCACAATAGAAGAATAATAATCATTTCGTTAAATTGTAGGTAACAGACGAAGGATGCCATTTACCAGATAAGACAAATAGGCTCTTATTTTGAATAGCTAGAAAAGATAAACCCATGTCTCCAATACAAACCAGGACAATGGAACATTTCGTCTCATCTGGCATTATCCCGTGAGTACCACGAAGAGAATGTTTGCATAGCAGTTTGAAGATACAGAGTTCACCATTGTGGGAAACGCTAATCGAGGAGGATCACAATCATATTTTCTATCACATCAATCATGTACAGAAGCAATTACCTACGAAACAAATCTTTTGTGTTTAAAAGTGTACATTTTAATTACTATGTTGACCCATAAAAACAACGTCTAGGATTGAAGTTGTAGAATTTACGACCAAAATTCTGTCTTCACGAATGACATCTTTAACTAGACACACATGTGAATCCGTTTGAGCACACACAGACTCATAAATCTCCTTACCCTTTGCATTTCTGCGGGCGTTCGCGCCTGTGTGTGTGGGGGAGAGAAAGTTTGTTCTTTGAAGAAAGATTATGAAGTTTAATAAATATAGTTTAGATCTGGAAGGGGACTGAATTTTAGAGTGCTTTTCGATAACGGTCTGCGGGTTCGAATTCCGTTCGCGTATGTGTATGTGCGTGAGAGAGAGAAAGAGAAAGTTTGTTCTTCGAAGAAAGTTTATTAGAAGTTTAATGTAGTTTAGATCTGGATGATGGCTGAATGGTAGAGTACTTTTCGATTCGGAAATTTACGAGTTCGAATTCCGTTTCAGCACTAATGTTCGTAGGTGTTCAGAATCAATTTTATGTAGTAGTCCTCGTCTCATTAGGCCTCGCGTAACAAAACAGTAGACCGTAGCACGTCAAACCAAAATCTAATTGAAAATATGTTTTGTATTGTTTAGGCATGATAGAAGAGAGAAAGTTTAAACAATATATAAAACAGAGAAGAACATTTAATATAACTAAACGGACATATTAAGAGGTATATATCCCAAAAAATATGATGTACTTGCTTGGATCTAAGAATCTCCCTGATAACTTTTAAATTGTTAAAAGGGATCGTATAAAAGCAGAAACGAAAATGTAAACTAAAATAATCATTTAGTTCTAAACATAGAGAGCAGAAAAATCGTGATAGGAGGCTATGTATTATTCAAGGCTGACGTAGATAATTTTAGCATATCTTTTTTTTACAAACACTTCAAATACTCAAACATATAAATACTATAGAGGATGAAACATCAGCGATGTTTACTTATGGGAAACGAGAAAATTGTCAGAGCGAGCTATGAATAAATATTACTCGTTCACGTCTTTCAACATTCCATTCTCTCTATGCGACAGCTTATTTGCATTGTACTAACCCACGCGTCAGCTGCTGAAAGGCATCTCATTTACGCAATCGTGTTAAACAAATTTGGCGGTTTCAATCGACCTTGAAGATCAAAATGCATGCCGTTGGGAGGACATCCACTTAACATTTTACGTCATACACAAAAACGAGGGGTGTGAATACAATAAAGAAAAATACGGATTGTTTAGAAATAAGTAAACATGTAAGTGTGCAGATCTGAGAATATATAGGTGACCAATAGCCCCACAGATATAGAAATAAAACTGATTGAAATAAAAACTAAAGTAAATTGGTTATGTTTAAAATAGTAAATTATTGAAGGGAACAATTTCTCATTTCTGTTTCACTTCGAATAGAATAATAAGTAGTTCAAATTGTTAATTTAAGCAGATATACACAAAGTGTCTACTCACTCCTTCATACACACATTCATACACATTGTAACAACACTGTTTTATGGAGCGTAGCATGTAGCTAGTATGGGGGAAAGAAATGGTTTAACACACATTTTGTCTTCTAAACTATTCGTTCCAGAATTCGTGGGTTCGAATCTGCTACATGCTAGCATGAATTCATGTAGCCGTTTGAAATCTGCTTTAAGTAATAGGTTCCAACCTCATTAGCGTTTGTATAACAAAAGAGTAGACCGTAGTGCTCCAACCAACGAACTTTCTAAACTGATATTTTTATTCACCAGGATAGTGATAACAATATTCTTATTTATAGATGAATAATAATAATGAAGTTTTATTTCAGAAATCCAGAATTGGAACTTATCATCACACAACAATTAGCACCGATGAGTCTTTTTTATCGGAATCGAACTTGGTCACCAGCTTCTAAAAAAGAGGACACACGGCATTGTAACTGTCTTGTCCGTCTCTGTCAGTGTTTAAGACGAGTGTTTGTAAAAGCGAACTATTGGGCATTGTAAAACGCCAAACATTGCAAACACCGAACAATTGGAAACGACAGTATTGTGCCAGTAATGGTCTTCTTGACATCCGGACTGTTGGAATGTGTCAAGCGGGGCGTTTGTGAACGCTCTGACAAAGAAGGAAATATGCTTTGGGTAACCGAGTCGACCAGGCGCCAATGGCTCTTCGGTTACCCCAAGGAGGAAGGTCAAAAGGTGGGAGATCTCTTCTAAAACCGAAATTTTTTGGTGGAGGAAGAAGAAGAGGAATACACTGCCGTCTGGACCTTTGAGACGATAGGGTAGTTTCCCTTTTGAGAGATATACTCCGACTTTGCCGTTGGGGTTTAATTTCTTTTCTCTATATTGGATGAAAGCAAAATCTATAACATAATTTTCATCAGTGATTTTTCTCTGTAAATAAATCAACTTTTTGACTGTACTTAAACATTAACGGACGTCTAGTTCTACCATCATCAAGGTGCTTTATTTCTCTGAACCCATGCTACATCATACCCAAAATGACTAGGGAATGACAAGTCAACGGAATTAGGATATAGCGACCGCCCGCGATCCATTTACAGACATGTTACAGAATCAATTAATCCGGTACTAAATTGCAGCTAATCACCCAGTACAACTATTTTCAAGCACAGAGGCTTTCAATTAAATCTTGAATCGAAAGACCCACTAGAGTTAAGCACCACAAATGAGAATCTGTATGATCCTCATCAAGTAGGGATCTAAATATCGGTGAGGCTCCTAATGACAACAGGGGTCTTTCCAGATAGTCTAAGGCCGTATCCCCCTCTTTCCGATGCAAAGCAACCAAAAGAAATTCAAAACTTCAATAGTTCTCAGGTCATACACTTTGAATTTGTTAAATTAAAGAAAAATGTGGAGATACCAGAATGAATTAAACAGACACATAGTACCGAATACTTTATGTAGAGATAATTTTTTCGCAAAATAATTTACAATATTTATAAGAAATAAGTATTTTTTGTGTATGTGGAAAATACAATGTTTGTGATGTTGAATAATCATTTTTATATTTTAATTAAAAAAAAATTAGGGAATTATTTCTTTCTGTGGATGTGAATAAAGTAATCTATTGTAACAATTGGAAAAATATTTTAGTTAGGAGTTGTTGAGATACAATAATTTACAAAATTGTGATAATTATTCAATAAACTGAAGCAGAATAAACGAAGAAAAATATGAATGCAAACATCTACACAGATGCGCTTCAAAACACAGCTCTATATTTTGAAAGCTACAGAATGCGTTTTGTTAGTGATCAGTCATACAAATCAACTGCAGAAGGAAACAGTTGCATTTTCACAGAATTAAGTTTTCCTCGTGTGATTTCTTAAAAACGAATGACGTTCGCTTCGCAAATGTTATTTTAGATAGGATCATCTGTATTATTTCTGTTTCTAAAAAATTCATTTAAGTGAAGAAAATTTAAAAAGTTTTTGTGTGTAAGCAGCCATGAGATCTGAATGTTAAAACAAAGAGAGAAAAATTAATATTTTAGACCACTTACTCAGATATTAGAATATTTTCTGAATTATTTTGACTCATGCTTACGTCAGTTATTCAAAATATGTTATAAACGTTGTTAAAAAAAGGATTAAGTTATTCCTTACATATACGATGGTTGGGACAAAAGTCATGGTGACTTTTTTTTTCTTAAAGATACCAATCCGGCTGGAAAATTTGACACATACAGTCGAAAGGACAAGGTGTTAACTACATGTGTGGACAATGAATACCACTAAAATATCGTAACACACTAATTTATTACGATAGTATACAAGGCAATATGGCCTTCACGGTGCAAAAGAATGACAAAGTACACATAAAGTTGGCATGACAAACCTGAGCCTAAAGACCCTCAAAGTAAGCCCCTGCTGGTCTCATTTCCTCCATGAGCTGCTGGATTACTGCACGTGCCACGTCGGTCCGCACACTGACCAGCCGTACCGAACGTTGCTCATCACTGGTTGACACACGTCCTTGCTGTAACTTTTCTACCCACCGTGTTACTGTACTGTATGGTAGGGCATTATTCCCAAGGGTTTCCACTGATTCACTGTGATATTCCATCTCATTTTTTCCTCGGAGAACGGCTATTTTGATATAAGCGCACACGGGTTACTTCCATTTCGAACGACACTCACCAACTGACTGATTTACCATCTGTTCTATCACAGAGCCATCTGTTGTTTTGTATACCACTATACCTGCGGAACTTCCACACGACACATATACGCTTGTGATCCGTTCACATATCTACAAACAAAAAAATAGTTTCCATGACTTATGCCCGTATTTCCTTATAATATTGAGAATAGATCAAGTTTGGGAATAAAGAGTTATGTAGGTATAGTTTGGTTTTGACCATTGTGGTTAATTTTTATACCTCCAGTATTAATTAGATCGACATCCATTGTTTAACACATTGACTGCCATGGAAATCACCGGTGACCATCACTTGACTTGGCTATAGCGTCTTGGAGGCCACCGGTGACCGGCGATGCAGCAAATAATAAAAGTACATAATTATAGTAAATAGCATACTGATAAAATTTTCAGTAGTACCATTGTTATTATAATGGTTTGAAGAAATTAATGCAATATAGAACATACAAGACAATTTTATTAGTACATGATAAATATACATTTTATCAGTGCATATTTCGATGATTCAGATTGAAACATTCAAGGCAAAGAAAAGGTGAATCAACGCAATCGGAACAATATGTCACCACTTTTTTAGTCAAATCCTTTGCTCTAGTTCTTTCTAGCTGCTTTGAATTCTTAAGAATGAGAGTAATCACTTAGCAATCAAAGAACGATTGTTTAGAAAAAAGGATAATTGCCTACCGCGCCGTGGGAGTCACCAGTGACCTCACCACGAAAACTGCTTGAAGCATGATTTTATAACTCATTTTATCTGCTGCAAATAATATTTTAGCATATACATCGCATAATGAAAAGTTCACGTCGGCGCCTTGGGCAAACCATCGAAAATGCGTCTGGCAGTCAAAGTGTTAAAATCGATTACGAATGGCTACGTTGATCACCGCCAAAAGTGGATTTTAAAAATACGAAAGGGCCGCTCCCTACCAAATCAACCATAATCTGGCATAGAGTGATAAAGGTCTTATATTGTAGAATATTATTTTACTGGGAATTGGAAGAATTGCATTAATATCGACTCGATTCTGTGCAGGTAAAGCGCTAATCATTTCAGTACTTGATTCCAGAAGTCTAATTTCGTTGCTAGTATCGATGAACAAAGCAGTAGAGAAGAAGATTTAGGAATAAGGTTAAAATCTAACAAAACTAAATGTTTCAAAATGTTATACACTACAGGTGGGGGACATGTAACCTCCGTGAGTTTCTAATACAACCTTTATAAGTGCTAATTCTTGTATTAATTGATATTTAATTATATAGATTATAAAAATTTGAAAGTGAATACTTCTAATTTATTACTTGTATTTGAAGGTGTATTTAAATATGTAGATATTTATTAAAATATTTGAAAGTTTCAGTTCTAGTGAATTTTTATCCTTATGTAAATGCAAAAATAATTAACGTAGCAGCTTTTTATGTTAAATAACATTTAAATGAATGTTTCTATATTATTTCTATAAAATGCAATAAATTGATAAAATGATTCAAAACATTAAAATTTATAATAGTCTCATTTATAGGTATATCAACTTATGCGGCCTCTTTTATTCCTGCCTCATTTAAATGTGACCTTTAGTGGTTAAAAGGTTTCCCACATCTGATATACACTAAATGTTTAAGTGCTAATTATGATGTTTATGATTCTTTAGGTAATAATTAATAAAACTTTATGAGACTTTAAATGGAATGTACAAAATTTTCTATTCAATACCAAATAACTGTAAATTTAACTGTGTTCTTTAAATTTTAAATAATTTTACAAGATTTTAAATATTTTAATACATTTCCTGGCTATTAAAGTCAAAAATGATTTCAAATAATGCCCATTGTTGCTGAAATGCTGATTTACATTTTGTTTTCTCACATTCATCAACTACCAAACTGACGTAGTTACTTACAGTAATTAGCTTTATGACCCACTCAGAAACTAATGTCTCATAATTATAGAGAATGAAAGAACGTTATAGAAGGATTAAAATTATATGTCCGAGAACAAGAATACCTTTCGGGTACATAGCTTCTTTAATATGCAAGAAAATTGAAGGACGTTCAGTTCCTGATTACTCATTGTAACATTTAAATATTAGTTAACTCTTGGCTCTTGAAACAAATGCAACATTACAAAAGAGGAATTAACTATCTTTATAATTAATTCAATTTACTGAAAACAACTCGAGCGCGCTAAACTGGCCAAACTGTGTACACTCGAGATAATTCGAGGGGCTTTGTAATTTATGTTGCTATAATTTTTCACACTCGAATGAAATCGAGAATTGAAAATAACAATGTGAAAGCCAAAGAAATAAACAATCGTTTTACTGATATTTATCTTTTACATTTGATTATAAGTTATATTCGACTATTTTCTGCAATGTTATCAAAATCCAAAATTGCAGTAAAAATTTTGATTATTTTTGTATTTTTGTAATTTTTTTGGTAATACAACGATCTTAATTGTGTTTTCTGCATTACAAAAATCGGGGTTTTTTTGCCGGCCTTTAAAAAAATGTGCATTAAGGGATAAAAATAATTTTGTGTTACAAATGAAAGCATTCTGTAAGCATTCTTTCTGTATATATTTATTTATACATATATCTTCTATCATATTTCTTTTAGATACAGTAGTCTATTTCTTATATATCCACACGAAAAACTATAGCTACTCAGATAAAAATCTTGACACGTTCCTCCTACGTTTTCCTTAAATTTCGTAGCTAGATATCCTAATAAATTTCATGTCTTTCTAAAGCTAAATAATATGAAATTTACAACACAAAGCTTTTGAAGCAAAACTTTCCTAATTCATAATTTAAGAGGACATTAAAAACACATTTTCACAGCGAAATCCTAAATTCTACGAATTTAAAGAAAGGAGCGGAAAAGATTGTTTTTAAATTACACCATTCTTCGAAAAGCCAAGTAGAATTATCTAATGAAAAAAGGGCATCGAAAGGTGTACTAAACGAAAATTTATTGCCCATTCATCATGAGAAACAATGTGCTATCTCATAAATCATTTAATTCTCAAACTTTAATAATACTTTATAAAACAATACAGTTGTTTCAATGTATACATTATAGAGATTATTCATTCTTAAGCTTTAGCTTCTAAGCCACGTAATATGGAATTAAGAATTTAAACATAACTAAAAGCCTTTCGTTCTTTTTCACTTTGAAATTTAACTTAAGATAGAAGTCTCTTCATAATTTATTTTCTGATTTTGTAAAAGAGCTATTTCCGGATTATTAAAGTGCTTCCCAGAAAAATCGTTTATGTGCTTGCGAATAATTTCTTGGTTGATTTAATGCAATGTATAATTATTATAATTTTTTCGGCTATGATAATGCATTTAAATTAAAGAGTTATACTGAAGGCTATTGTTGGAAGAGGAATATCCCGAACTATTGAAATAGATAGGGGAGACCGGGGCACCTTGGGACACTTTTCAGTTAAATATTTTTATGAATTTTTTTTAAAGCTAATTAAAAAAAATTAGTATGCATTCATATATTGTCATCATATCTGCTTCTTATAAACATTAAATCTACTTAATATCGTTAAAGAGTAATAAAAGAAATAAAATACCTTTCCAATGTCCCAACCTGCCCCACTTTATAGGGTAGGTTGGGATACTAAATAACAAATACAAAATACTGTTCAAATTATTTTTATTAACTGTTATAAAAGAAAAATAGCTGAAAATTGTTCAAGTTAATACATTTTTTTTTAACAAATCTGATATTTGATGCCAGCAAATTCTTCTTTAAATTCTATCAAAATACACCTTTGGCCTATTGTTTCTTTAGGAGTGTTCAAAGTCTATAACTTAAATTAATATTTTGACATGTTAAATCATCAATTAAAAATTAGGCACCAAAATATTAATTATTTTGCTTGAATTGATATTTGTTTACACTTTTTAAAGTGTCCCAAGGTGCCCCATCTATGTGTGTCCCAACCTGCCCCATTTTACATAGTGTCTTTTGGTAACTATTACATAGTTAGGTTTAACAATACAGCTTATTTATTAGCATAGAAATAATAATAAATGAATTTTCTTTCATAACAATACACATTTTTTAAAATATTTAAATTTTTTTCAAAAAAATTACTTTTTAAAATGCACATTGATGTAATTTTGGGCTATTCAAAACAAAGAAAATGGAATTGTTCCTCACCTATGAGCACTATCTTCATCAAAATTCTTTGAGGAGTAAAGAGTAATGTCATCTACCAATACATATGAGCACTAATTCCTGGTTGCAAATTAAAGCCTGAAAATAAAGGTGTCCCAAGGTGCCCCACTCTCCCCTATTCTGTGTGACTTTGTTATTCGGAAGTAATTATTTGTGAGAAAAACATTTTCAATTTTGTACTTAAACAAACAATAACTAAGATCGAGTACTATTGAAGGTAATTTATTTTTCGTACTTTGAGTTAGCATTTTTTGAGAGAAGTGAGAAAAAAACATCAGGAGTTTCAGACGCATCACCCCAGTACGTCTAATTTATGAGGGAATTTTGTTTAAAATGTTAAAAATTCAAAGAAATATTTTAGAATTGTATTAAATATAAATACATTTGTTTTGTATTAAAAAGTTTGTAATTGAAAATTTAATTGTTAACACCGTAGGAAACTAACCATATTTATACTATTAATAAAATTACTCAATAAAATTATATAAATGTAGTGATTATTTATTAGTCTTACCCATTGTGACACATAATGTGTAAATATATATTTATTGGGTTGTATCTATTTCATAAAAATTATATAACTGGGTACAGATTTTGTTTTTCAAGAATGTGCGACTAGCCAATTCACTTTCTTTATAAATAGTTAGGAAATATAACTCTAAAACTAGCATAAAAGTAGGTAATCAATCCCTGAGTTGGAATTTTATTAGGGTTTGGAATAC
Organism: Pardosa pseudoannulata; assembly: GCA_032207245.1. Classification (NCBI taxonomy): domain Eukaryota; kingdom Metazoa; phylum Arthropoda; class Arachnida; order Araneae; family Lycosidae; genus Pardosa; species Pardosa pseudoannulata. The sequence continues at coordinate 45,836,622 of CM063501.1, forward strand.
CGGTAAAACAATTTATAGGTAAATTACCAAACATACCATTAAAATATATAATGGTAAATTACAATGTTTTACAGGTAATCCCCAAACATAAGTTTATAAACAGCGTTCATTTCATGGCTATGGATATTATTCTGGACTTGCATTTGCAGATTATACCCCATACCTGTGGAGACAACTAGCAACCCAACTTCTCTGTTACAAAACTTTATATAAATTAATAATTAATCTTTAACCCTTTACCTGCCCTGTACATCACGAATGATATGCAAATCTAATAATTTATAAAATTGTGTATCACATGTCATACATAATGAACCGTCTTTTAAATGGAAAATAATTTGATGCAGTGTTTTAAATTTAGTTATATTTTTCAGTTAGACTAATGAAATGTAAAGCTTTATATCAATTCTATACCATATAATTATTTTCTAATATAAGGGCTGCCAAAGAATTAAAATTAGAAATAATACAGATTCTCGAAAATTTGGTAGATTTTTTATAGAATTGCCTTCTAGCTTCTCTGAAAAAGAAACCTCGTCCCGAGAAAGTATAAAAATTCTAAATACATTTTTAAAAATTATTCTGAAAACGGGACGTTAGAAATTAATAGCTTAAAATTCTTCAAGTCTTTCACTTATTTCTGACTGATGTTGGATAACATTCGCAAACGTTAAGTTTAAAAAATAATTCTGAATATGTTGCAAAATCTTGCGAAACAGATATAGTGGTAAGCGATAATAATAATTCCTCTATTATGAAATATAAAGTGTTAACCAATAATACATAGCTTAACCCTACGACACTGTCCTTTAACGAAAGTAGTTATTATTGTTATTAAATGGTTATTATTGTTAACGAAAGTAGTTATTATCTGCAAGACAACTGCGGTTCTCAAAATTCAGATTAGAGAAATAAAAGGCAAGTAATATATTAGCCTTTAAGTTATGTTTATCATATAAAGGCATGACATATATTTACCAATCATAATTTTCAAATTCTTTTGTCCCTGTATCCGCAAAGAATATTATAAGCAAAAAAATATAAATTAACAAAGCATTTAATGCGCAATTAATCACATGCTAAATAAAACTTTTATCCTACAATAGAATAGGAATATGAGCTGAATACATTTTGAAAAACACATTTTTTTTTTTTACTTAACGACACATTATTGATTTTTTAAATTATTGTTTTTCAGTATCTGACAATGAAAAAATTTTAATTTTATATTAAGGTTTCCATACAAATTATTCCCTTTTATCGACTTCCTTTGTTCGTGTTCTGTAGAAATACAGTAATTGTAATTTATAAAATATTTATTTATTAATTGATTAATTATCAATAATTAACTCTTAGGCTGCTGCCATATGAGAAAATAATTATTTGGTGTAGATTAGATATAAAACTTTAAATTTCATTAGTCTATCTGAAAAATATAACTAAATTTAAGATATTGTACCACATTAATTTATTATTAATAGTTAATTTATAAATAAATATTTTTAAAAATATGTTAATATTGTTTATTATTCTTTTTATTTTTACATTTTAGTGATATATACTATTGAGCAATATTTTCTAAATTGATGATTAAATAAATTAGTTTAATATATCATCAAATATATCTATTTAGACCAGTGGCGTGCGTTCCATATGTGCAGGGTGTGCACTGCACACCCTGGCAACATTATGAGAGACAATAATTTTCTGCACCTATGTCTACCTATCTTTATATTTTATATAATAACTATTATTTATAATATATTCAAATATTATGTTGATTTGCTTGTTTGTATTCCCGCAGTGCGTGCGGTACTAGGTGCTGCACCATGTAGAGCATTCAAAAGCAAACGAACATAGGAAGTTCTGATGTATACGCACTGCGCACTAAATTGAAAATCATGTTTTATATGGATGGGATACTGGAGAAGAACAGCATACTATGGCACTGAGGCAAGTGCAGCTATTTTTCCTGCACTTGGCATTCAGAATCATCCGAAGCTACGGTTTATTAAGCGTTGTATTGGAGCGGGGACGTGATGAAGCGATTTTGGTTTTTCAACTGATTAACTGGCCATACGATTTTGCAGACGGTTAATGTTTAAATTTATATATTGTAAGATTTTGTTTTCATGGAAATATAAAAGAAGTTTTTCATCAATATAAAGTGAAATGTTTTAGTGTGGTAAATTAATTTCGGCGATGTATTCTATTTATTGAAATAATTAGCTGAAAAACAATGTTGTTTTGTTTTAAAGAAATGAATTTTAACAGAACAGTCCAAATTTTACCATTCCTTGTGTCTTACAGACAGTATATAAGTTATATCTGTAACACCATATCCCTGGTTTTGTTTTTAAAAATTGTCAAGATGTTTTTCGCAGAATATATGATTTCCAAATGTTAAAAACAATTAATAAATAAAATTTAATCCTCTGGCCGAACAAGAAATAGTTCGCTCTATTGTGCCAGCGTGCAGTGAAATCCTCTGCACGTGGAATAGATGTTCGGTTTGTCGGCACCAATGAGCATCCGGATCAGGCACCGCAGCGCCATGTGGTGATACGTTTGCTGAACATATAAGTTTTTCGTAGAAGCCCGAAGCTTTGCTTTTTCGACGCCGATATGACACCATACATCAAAAGACATGATTTATGCTTCAGTGCTACTAGAATTCTCATAAGTTTAGCTGTTTTTATAGTTACTCGACTACTCGTCGGTAAATATTTTATTTATTGTATTCTTTAAATTTATGTTCATAATAAATAACCCGTTTCATAATGGAGAACTCAGATGCCTCAATAATTAAAGATTTATTGGAAAATCCATGTTCTCTGCCCTCCCTGCATGAAAACCTACAGCACGCCACTGATTTAGACGTATACATTTTGCATTAATCACCTTACAGCATTCTGTCTTTGACTTAACACGCACAATCAAAACTCTTTATATATTAATTACTTATTGCATGACTTTCATGCTATTTTTCGGGAAAGAAATTAACCATTAATTACCGGTTAACTGGCATTCAAATTTTCTTTTAACGAAATACTGGTAAATGTAAAAAGTTTGTAAATTTCGAAAGCTTAGGTTCTATCCTATTGATAAAACAAAATCATCCTTGTGTTGTAGAATTGCAAAAGTACTGTATTTTCCTTTTCTTTGGATTTCAAATATAGGATAGGTAAGAAAACGTGATTGAAAATTTCAAGATCAGATAGTTTAAAAAACGTGAGCCAATATAATGATTGTAATTATTGTATTTCTCCATAACATCAACAAAGGAAGGGGATAAAGGGGAATAATTTGTATGGAAATCGTAATATAAAATTAGAATTTTTTCATTGTCAGATATTGAGAAGATAACAATTTAAAAAATCAATGATGTGTCATTAAAGTAAAAAAAAATTGTATTTTTCAAAATTCATTCAGCTCATATTCCTATTCTATTGTATGACAAAAGCTATATTTAGATGTGATTAATTGCGCATTAAATTCTTTGTTAATTTGCTTTCTTTCCTTTATTATATTCTTTGCGGATATACGTACAAATGTAATTGAAAATTATGATTGGTAAATATAGGTTATGTCTTTATAGGATAAACATATATTAAAGACTAATGTATTACTTGAATTTTATTTCTCTAAATTAAATTTGGAGAACTGCTGCTGTCTTGCAGATAATAACTACTTTCGTTAACAATAATAACTATTTAATAACAATAATAACTACTTTCGTTAAGGGACAGCGTCATAGGTTAAGCTAGGTATTATTGGTTAACATTTTATATTTCATAATAGAAGAATTATTATTACTGCTTACCATTCTCTGTTTATCAAGATTTTGCAAAATAGTCAAAAATATTTTTTAAACTTAACTTTTAGGAATGTTATCCAACATCAGTGAGTAATAAGTGAAAGACTTAAAGAATTTTAACCTATTAATTTCTAACGTCCCATTTTAAGAATTAAAAAAAAATATTTGGAATTTTCATGCTTTCTAGGAACGAGGTTTCGTTTTTAGAGAATGTAAAAAGCATTCCTATATAAAAAAAATCTACCAAACTTTCCATATTCTGTGTTATTTATAATTTTGTTAATTGTATTGACATTTTTATGATTTTTCGAGCTTCGAGCATAAATTTGTATGCATTTTCGCTCTGGTTTGGTTTGCTTTGGAGCATTACAGTCTATTGTTTTGCTCATGATGGCTAATGAGACCGGGAACTACAGCTTAAAGCCTATTCCAACTTTCTTATACCAACATCCATGTTTTCAGCGGGATTCGAACCCGCGAACTCCGGTTCCGAAGAGCAGCGCTCTACCATTCGGCCAACGTTCGCCCATTTTCGCTCTGGAAAATCTACCGAAATTATGACAAATAGCTATATTTATTATAATGCTTCTCCTTATAATAATGTGTTTACATGTGATTAATAATATAAACCTTTTATCACAAAGTTTTTCTTTCTGCCATGGGGCAACATTGTAAAAACAGCACGATGTAAAGCTACACATTCTGGGATGCTATGATAGTGAGTGCCTTTCACGCCTACTTTACTAGGGTAGGTAAGTTCGTAGACCATCGCTGGGATGCATAACCAATATAACTCCTCCAAATCTTAGAGGGACAAACAAATTTATTTACTAAACTGACGAAAATTAAAGTAAAATAAAATATATAGGTAGGTCTCAGTCTAGGATCCTGTCTTAACCAGATCAGATGTCCGAGCTTTCCATATCCAAAATAAAATTCTCTCAGTGCAAAACAGAGATATCTCTCCAGGTCGCAGGATCTATGTCTACTCTCTTAACTCAACTTCCGGCAGATCCTCTCTCCCTTCTTCGGGGGGGGGGGGGGTTAGCTTCTGGGAAGTTGATCCCTTCCAAAAAAAAAGAAATCATCCCTTTCCGATGCATTGCCGGCTTGCAACCAAAAAAAAAACAAGTGACACATCCAAAAAACCTTATCAGCCCCCCTTAGCCGGCCATCTCCTATTTCTCCAAGGAACACCGCGTGGAAGGGGTCAATGGGAGCAATTTTGCAGATATCGTGAAGGGCACGCATATGTGAAACACAGGTCGTAAGTCCAAATTCCTTACAAACATAACGGCTAATTAACCCATTAAAGTCTAGCATCGTTTTTGAGAAAGAGGTAAAATATAGTTTATAGAATTTTCAAGATCTCTTGAAACGAGTTTTCCTTTACAGGGATTGTAGATGTAATCCTACAAACAAACAATCTAAAAAATTTTAAATATTTATCGTTATTTATAATTTTACTATTTGTATAGATAGCTTGAATTTTCGAACGTCGAACGTAAATTCAGTTCTAGGGAGGTACATAGACTGAAATCATGACGAATATCTATATCTATTATAAAGCTTTACTTTACTAGATTTACATGTGATACCAAACAACCTAAGTTTTTTTTAAAATTGGCATCCTGTGGTATTTATAGGGAGAACTGACCATAAATTAGGACAGACTGTAATATTCAAAGTTATTTAAATTTATATTTGCTTCACTCTAATCAGTTCATGATAACATAAATTGTAGATATTCGAAATCTGGAAAAAATTAATCTAGCATTAATAGTTTTATAAACCTGCAGGGACAGATTAAAATAGAGTTTTCCCTTTACAGTTATTACGTACAAGCATGTACATTTCTTATTTGGAATTATTTTTAAGACAAATCCCTTAAGGGAAAGACTAACTAAATGGTCAAGTTATGTCTTCCTTGCTTTTAGAAATCAAATGGTTTTCATTACTAACCGAGTATTTGGTTTTTAATTAATGAAGTTTTTCCATTTAACTGTTGTGAAAACTTTAAAAGTTTAGTCACCTTTGATCTCAATTTAAATATTTTAACAGAAAAAAAATAAAACATCTGTGAATAGCGATTAAAAAAAAGTATCGGAAGCGATAGGTCAATGGAAGTGAAACTTAATTTTTATGCATATCACTTACAGAGAAAGTCTTTTCAAACAAAACCTGTTTCAAATCGATCCATCACAGTCAAATATTGCCAACTCACAAATATACATATAAAAAAAAATCTTTCCCAGTGTGTCATTTTTTTGCTTCAGTTTGTTTATTTCTTGTAGTACTTTGTGTCAAAGTTTTCATTTTGAATTTTAGTAGTAGGTGACGTAGATCGTGAAGTTGGTTTCTCCGGGTTAAAACTCAATACAATAATTTGATATGCTACTTTAAAAAAGGATTGAAAAAAATCTTTCTCAGTGTGTCCTTTTTCTGCTTCAGTTTGTTTATTTCTTGTAATACTTTGTTTCAAAGTTTTTACGTTGAATTTTAGTAATAGGTGACTTAGATCGTGAATTTGGTTTCTTTGGGGTAAAACTCAATACAATATTCTGATAAGCTATTTCAAATAGTATTGGGCGTGAATTCAAAAGGTTATTTGAGAAGGTTGATAATAAATCCATTGTAAGAGTTTTTATAATGACTTAATTACAAATAAAATATTGCTAAATATATTTCGAAATTAAGAGGCTGATAATTTGAAAATTACTGAAAAAGGGCATCGTTCCTTATCAGGAATTAAATACAATGTGTATTTCAGAATTTATACGATAAATTATGAAAGCATGTATTTACATTTTCAGAGTTTAAACATACATATTATTTGGAAATGAAAATTAAGGTTTAAAGGTTGTTCAAAGTCAAAACAATTGAATTTTCTAGGACTTTTTAATTACCTGAGAAAAAATATGACTGATAGAAAATTATTAAGATATACATTTTTGACTACCATCCTTAATAACAAAATTTTTCACGAAGTTGTTTCGTTTTTAAATTAATCTTCTAGGATAATCTTTAAATAAGTAAGTCAGTCAAACTAACACTGAATCACTATCTCAATCAGTAAACAGCGCCCCTTTTCAAAAAATATTTAAAATATAGAAACCAAAACTACTAATGCCTGCGCATTTGCAATTCTGAAGTACTAAAGTCTACATACTGGAAACTCTTTTTCTAAATCATTTTTTAAACTTCATAAAGTTTCCAATTGAGATGTGGACGATGCAATGATAGATGAAACAGCTTAGGAACCATTAATGATTCTACATTTCCTTAAAATTCTTCCAAAATACCTTTTGTCGTAGAATGTCCTAAAAAGACAGAGTTCAAATAGTTTGTTAAAACTTAATTTTGTGATGGATCAAAAAATATAATTTCTTGGCGATACTACTTAATCAATATCCGCTTTTAGCAATTTTTTCCTAATTAGACTGATGTTAAAAATTATTAAAACTGTTCAAAAAGTAAGGTCCTAACATAAAAAATAAGGGCTTTATGGGACCATTTAAAAGTTACATAAAAAACTAAGAGGTTTTTAAGGAGTGTACGAAATCTGATGTTAGTAGCTTTCATCAACCTTAAAAGTTATAAGTATATTATTAAACATTTAACATGTATATTTATATATATATATATATATATATATATATATATATATATATATATATATATATATATGTGTGTGTGTGTGTGTGTGTGTGTGTGTGTATGCGTATGCGTACATATACATATTCGTATATCATGATAATATTAAAACATTTAATACACACATATACATATATGTGTGTGTTAAATGTTTTAATATATATATATATATATATATATATATATATGTGTGTGTGTGTGTGTGTGTGTGTGTGTGTGTGTGCGTGAGTGATATAAAATACATATATATATGCATATGCGAGCATATGAATATATATATGTATTTGTATATCATGATTAATTTGTATTATATATGTATCTAATTGTGTTCAATATAATACTGAATCCTAATATTGATTAGGCTTAAAAAATCATAATGAATAAAACTATTATACGTATATACGTTTCATACGTATCATATATAAACCTATACATGATTATTTAACTATATTTGTAGTAAATATGTATCTTATTGCGTTCTCTATAATACCGAATACTAATATTGCATATACTTAAAATAATCATATTGCATATAATTTTAAAAACATATAAAGCTTTTACGAATATGGACTTTAAATTCCGAGCTAGATTAATGAGATATTCATCTATCTTTAATGTAGGAGCCGTGCTGACGCATATTCCTGCCCTAGATTCGGAACTGCGGCTCAGAATGACGTGCAGTGACGTCAGAAGAATGATCTGAATTTAGAAAATTGAATAGACTCTCCTCTGAAAATAGAATGTTCAGCCCATTTATCTTGTAAAAAATGCACTAATGAACCACTTCCTCGTGAAATTTTCGAGACTTTTACCTCCTTTCTTTTAACTAATTTCTCTTTACTTCCTGAGCTAATTTCTTATTAAATAGGTCTCAGTCCTAGATTGAAACTTTAAAGAAAGTAGTACTCTTATATATGAACTAGCATATAGCCCGTCATATCACGGGATCAGTAAAATTTTTAATTTTCCAGAATTGTAAAGTACTCTATGAGACAGGTAAAAAAGGTTTGTTTTTTGGCTGAGAATTATCTGGTACACGCTCAATAATTTGTTTATCTTCATACTCCTCTAATGTCTCCCGATACTGTGAATGCAGTTTAGAATCACGTTGAATTCAATTAGAAAGATTATTCAACGTTTTTTTAGCTAAGTCAAAATTATAGTTAAGTTATTTCCAATTTTTTGTCACAGTAATTAAGGAAGTAAAGGAATGAAACTATCATTCTCACTACACCCTGGAGGGAGATAAATTTGTTCTTAATACCGATGATAAAAGTTTCATCGTAACAAAAAGTAATTGATGATTAAATTTAAAATTATCACATATGTCCGTAATCTATTATTTAAAACAAATATAAAAGAAAATTATTTACGTAATATCTGAGTTCAGTAATGAAACGTATGAAAACAATGCAGGCGATATTTAAATAATTTAAAATAAGAAATGATTTAAATGAGATGGTTAAAGGAATGACGTCATAATGCTAGAAAATATTTTATTTTTACCTATTTATTATGTGATAAATTTATAAATTTAATCGCCTGCTCCTATTCGTGGAAAATAGGGCTTGAAATAATGACATTAAAGAGAAGGTAGAAAAAGAGGTGGATTTCGAACGTTGCTATAACTAAAAAATGCAATATAGATGTATATTATTCTAGGCTTCAAATTCAATGACAGATAACTTAGCTATTATATATATATATACATTTACTTATAATATCCTCTATAATCTTTTTGTAATGAATTTGGTTATTATGTTAATTATGAATATGTCTACAACAAAAATTGAGCATTTATTTAATATCCTCTTTAGACTGCAAAGGTACGAAATTTAAGTCATGATGGTTGTATGTTTACAACATAACTCTAGTTTGGTGCACATTTACATCATTTTCATTATCATAAATTCATAAACTTTATTTCTAATTAATTTACTTTCATTACTTAAAAAATTAATTTCTGGAACACTATTTCTTGGATCTAAAGTGTCATTGGTAGACTGCATTTTCTCATATATGAAAGAAAATAGTGTCATTATAGACAGAGATTATATATTATTGAGATGACATAAAAACATTTCAGATAATTTATATTTCTGTTACTTTTTTATAACTGACTTTAATTTTATAATAGTACTGTGTTATATGAAAATAATTTCGTATAGCTGTGTGGCGCTTTATTTATATTTTTTTTACATACATTGCATACATAATAAATTATTTCTTCGATATGTGCGTAATGATATGATATAAAAATCAATAAAATTTTTTTGTTTTTTATATTTTTTAAATCTACAATATAATTTTTTAAAATAAACATATTTATAAATACAAATACGTTATTTAATTTTTTTTTTTTATAAAAAGACTTTAAAAAATAATTAATTAAAAAACAAAATTTTAAAAAAATAAATTTTAATTAAAAAAAAATAACATGAAAATATTTAATAAAAAAATGATATAAACTATAGTCAAAAAAATTTTATATTATAAAATTTAAATTTAATAGTTAAAATTGTGCATAATGTAATTTTTTATTTTCAATTGAGCTATTCCTTATTTAATTTTTTATCTTTTTTGTAAGACAAAAAAAAATTTTTTCTAGAATATAAAAAATAATAAAATATTTTAAATATGATCTTATTTAACTTTTTATAAATTTTTTATATTACAAAATTTTATTTTAATAACATGTCTTTATATTTATTGTGTTTTTATTGGATTTTGATTGTTTTTCGATATTTTTTTTTTTTTGTTATTTCTTTAATATTTTTTTGCTTTTTTTATGGTCAAATTTTTATGGTATTTTTTTGATGGCTTTAGTTTTGGTGGTTGGTTTTAAGAGTTTATATTTGATTTTTTTTTTTTTTTTTGTTAGGTTTTGGTTCTTACATGGGATTTTTTTTTTTTTATTTTGGATTTTTTTTTTGTTTTTTTTTTGTTTTTTTATTTATATAATTTTTTTTTTTTTATTTTTGGATTTGATTATATAAATTTTTTTAATTTTTAAATGATGAAAAAAAATTTACAAGTTGTGTTTTATTTTTTTAAATTTATTTAATTTCTGTAAAAATCTTATTTTTTATTTTAAAAAAGAAAATTAAAATTTTTTTTAAATATGTATTTTTAAAAATGTTTTTAATTAATAATTATTTTATTTAAAATATTTTCTATATTATTGATAATAAAAAAATCATATAATTTAAATTATTCTTTTTATAACGTTTTTAAATTAATTAAAACTAATAAAAAATCTAATTGTTAAAAATTTTTTCAATGTTTTTGTTAAATTTTTTTTATATTTTTTAATTACAATACAAAAAGAGATATTAATAAAAAAGTGATTTTTTTTTTTTCTTTATTTCAAAATTGATTCATATTATTTTCTAACAATTTTTCCCCTCCATATTTGTTTTTTCATACCACCTGATAAATTTTTGCAAAAAAAACTTATCCAAATTAAATGGTTTCGTTTTAAGTAATCTCATAAAATAAATATAGAAAAATTATATATTGACAGAAAAATATACTACTTTAATAAAATTTGAAAAAAAGACATATCATTAATTAAATAAAATTGTACATAAATAATAAAGTTTCAACAATTTTTGTTAAATTTTTTTCAATAGTCTTCTGTGTTATTTCCGTTTAAATTTAGAAGTGTAAAATGCTTCATTAATATTCAGTAACATTTTGTGTTATCTGTGATTTTCTCCTTAGATCTACATCAATAATTTTCTTTAACTGATTTGTAAAAGGTTGTATAAGGTCCCACGAATTGATAGCTAAATAAACATTAAATATTCTGACAAAGAAAATATTAGACTTGATTTCTGTATTCAGAATATTATAGAATATCTTATATATATTCTACAGTATTAGTCGCACCTACACCAATATTTATCTATAACTTATTTTTAAAAGGTTGTCTAAGATCCCCCGAATTGAAAGCTAAATAAATGTTGCATATTGGGGCAAATAAAGTATTAGACTTGATTTCTGTATTCAGAATATTATAGAATATCTTATATATTCCATAGTATTATGTGCATCTACATCAATATTTATCTATAACTGATTTTTAAAAGGTTGCCTAAGGTCCCCCGAATTCATAGTTAAATAAATATCGCATATTGGAACAAATAAAGTATTAGACTTGATTTCTGTATTCATAATATTATAGACTATCTTACACATATTCCATAGTATTACTCGCATCTATATCAGTATTTATCTATAACTGATTTTTAAAAGGTTGTCTAAGGTCCCACGAATTGATAGCTAAATAAATATTACATATTCCGACAAAGAAAGTATTAGATTTTATTTCTGTATTCAGAATGTTATAGAATATCTTATATATATTTCATAGTATTATGTGCATCTATATCAATATTTATCTATAACTGATTTTTAAAAGGTTGTTCAAGGTCCCATTAATTGATAACTAAATAAATATTACATATTGCGACAAAAAATATTAGACTTGATTTCTGTATTCAAAATATTATAGAATATCTTATAATATATATTCCACAGTATTATTCACATCTACACCAGTATTTATCTATAACTGATTTTTGAAAGGTTGTCTAGTGTCCCACGAATTGATAGCTAAATAAATATTACTTATTGTGACAAAGAAAGTATTAGACTTGATTTCTGTATTCAGAATAATATAGAATATCTTATTACATAGTATTATGTGCATCTACATCAATATTTATCTATAACTGATTTTTAAAAGGTTGTCCAAGGTCCAATGAATTGATAACTAAATAAATATTACATATTCTAACAAGGAAAATATTAGACTTGATTTCTGTATTCAGAATTTTATATAACATCTTATAAATATTCCACAGTATTATTCACCTCTACACCAGTATTTATCTATAACTGATTTTTAAAAGGTTGTTTAGTTTCCCACGAATTGATTGCTAAATCAATATTACATATTGGGACAAAGAAAGTATTAGACTTGATTTCTGTATTCAAAATATTATAGAATATCTTATATATATTCCATAGCATTATGTGCATCTACATCAATATTTATCAATAACTAATTTTTAACAGATTGTCAAATGTTCCACAAAATCGATAGCTAAATAGATATTGCATATTGTGACAAAAAAGCATTAGATTTGATTTCTGCAATCAGAATATCATGAATATCTTCTATATCGTACAGTATAATCTGCTTAAACCGTCTTGCTCATCTGAACCTCCCATGAGGCTCCTATTTAAAGCAATAAAATTAGTTTAAAATAATCATTAAATAAATTTTTATGTTCAGTGATACTTCTTACACATCTAAGTCTCATATTTGGCTTAAAATTTGATTGAATTCTCGACAAAAGTTGGTATACTAAAGATGAAATATCGATGTTTCAGATTTGTTGATGAAACAAATCATTGTGTATGTTTATAAATAATTTTTAGTCTATTAATAATTTTTAAAATATGCTTCAGAAGAATGTAAAATTTTATATCAGCATAAAATGTTTCATTTAAATACACCGGATGTTTTGTTTAATTTGTAGCTCCTTCCTCACTCCACCTCCCAGTCAATCCAATCTCTTATGAGTATCCTTGAATTTTACTTAATATGATCATACTGAACAAATTACCTCTCTGTGCATAAAATAGAATAACATTTCAAATAAAACAGTATATATTTTTCTTTATTTTTATATAATACCATAACTAGAGAATTAATTGCTTTTTATTTAATATTTCCACTTCAAAGTAACATGATTTAATTTTCAGAAGAAGCCTATGCCTTAATCAGCAATTTACCTTAATTCACCTACTCAATTCCTTAATAAGGCTTTATAAATAACTGCATTCATACGATTCGTCAGTCATGGATAGAAAAAATTGAAGTACTTCTGACCCGGAGTCCTTTTTTTAAGGTAGTCAACAGGCGGATGCTATAAAGCCAGAATTAAAGTAGGTCAAGTTGGAATTCACGGAACTAGGTTAGAATGTGAACTAGAGATCCGGTTGAAATAAAAGTGAGGTATAAAGTAAAAAATAGAAAACTTACATCCCCCTGAAAATCTTCTATCCCTGTCATAAGGAACAAATTGTATCGACTGGAAAAAGCGTTGTCTATTCAAAATGTTTGGCAGGTCGCGTTGGAAAGGTATTTTATTTCGGTAGGCCACATTATATATAATCAGATGATAACTATACATTACTATTATAATTTAATTATTATTCATGCATGATTAACACAACAGTTAAATTTTTTAATATTAATAAATATTTAAAATGATAATAAATATATAAATAGAATAATAATTTTTGAGTACCAGGCGTTTTGCGCAATAAAAGTTATATTAATTTTCAAAATTGAAAGTAGTTTTTAGATTACATTATACTCACAATATAAGTAATTTAGAAAGTAAAGCAACTCCTTATTTTAAATCAAGTAACCCATTAGTTTAAACTTAATTTTCATTTTAAAATGAGTAAAGCATCAAAAGTAAAGAATTATAATATATACAGCTATTTGTGTGGATAGTAGTTGTGTTATCTGCTGAAAAAGTAGATTCACATGTCAGATTCAAAAAACCCTAAAATGGAGAACCTAATGACAAAAATTATAATATATTATAAAAACTATAATATATAATTATACATTATATTATATAGCAAATACTTCATACTATTATATTATATAGCAAATACTTCATTGGTTGATTGTTTATAAGACTTTTATCCATCCACCTTCAATGAGAATTCCCAAAATTTCATCAGAATTTCATCTGGTGTTCTTATCCATTTATAATTGATGTTGTTAAACATATTCCAATAATCTTCAGACACGGAAAAGATGAAGATCATTTGCAGTGAAATTCATCGTGCTCCTCTCCTATGATCCTTACATATTCCACTGATTTTTTTTTTGGGGGGGGCGGGGGCAAATTCATGTCAAAGCATATATCTTGTATCTCACCCTCCATCTGCAAATTTGCTGAGATAAGAAAGTTCCGGGTTCGGTTGGGTTTGTTTTGCAGAGCTACGGTGTACTTTTGCAACAACAGGCTAATGACACCGAGGCTACTACTTAAAGCCAATTCCAAACGTCTACGAAAATCTATGATACAGTGGGGTTCGAACTCACGAACTCTAGTAGGTTTGAATCTCCCTGAGGTATGGATGTTCGTAGACATTCGGATTTAAGCAGTAGGTCCCGGTCTCACCAGCTCCCTTATTACGAAAGTAGACCGTAGCTCTCAAACAAAACCCCAAACTTGCTTATCTTTGCAAGTTTGCGGACGGATGGTGAGTTAGGAGAGATACGCGTTTGACTTGAATTCGACCCTTGCTAGGATATTAACCAGACCACTGGGATAACAATGTCACCTACGAATTACATTTAAATGTTTATCAAGAACTTGTTGGTCAAGTAATTGGTCTTTTGTTTGGATATTAGTCAGAACACTGGGATAACAATGTCACCTATGAATCACATTTAAATATTTATCAAGACTTTTGATCAAGTAATTGGTTTTTGTTAGGATATTAGCCAGACCACTGGGATAACAATGTCACCTACGAATTACATTTAAATGTTTATCAAGAACTTGGATTGCAAGTAATTGGTGTTTTGTGGATATTGTCAGAACACTAATAACAATGTCAACTACGAATCCTTAATGTTTATCAAGAACTTGTTGGTCAAGTAATTGATCTGTTTGGATAAGTCAGAACACTGGGATAACAATGTCACCTATGAATCACATTTAAATGATGAACAAGATTTGGTCAGTAAATTGGTCTTTTGTTTGAATATTAGTCAGAACACTGGGCTAACAATGTCATTAAATGTTTATCAAGAACTTGTTGGTCAAGTAATTGGTCTTTTGTTTGGATATTAGTCAGAACACTGGGATAACAATGTCACCTACGAATCACATTTAAATATTTATCAAGAACATGTTGTTTGTGCACAATTGGTTTTGAGAACACAGAAATTATGAATGTAGTGAAGAACTAAGATGTTAATTTATCTGATGGATAAAGACAACTTAATTGATATGTAGAGTGATTCGGAGAGCTACGGTTTATTATTTTGCTACATGAGAGCTAATAAGACAGGAACCTACTGTTAGATTACGAATGGCTGCGTGTATTCACGCCAGCAGAGGAATTCGAAACCACGAACTCCGGTACCAAAGAGCAGCGCTCATTCGGTCCTTGTTCGGAATAAAGATGAAGATGTTCATGTGGCATTAACTTCATGTTATGGTTATAAGAAAAGAAAAAATTTTTTTGAAGCCGGGAATAATGGAATTACAGTTTTCATTTTGTAAGTTTACTTAAATATTTTGCATGTATTGGTAAAGCAAATAAAGTAATAAATGATAATTTAAAAAAAATTTTGAACAAGAAAATGAAATTTGTTTGATTTTTTCTTGTTTGAATAATTCTATATGTTTTCATTGCCTTGAAATTTGAACTAACAAATTCAACTACATTTCCATAGATAAACTGACATTTACGCCAAAAGTATTTGGATATACTCTAAATCTAGGCACGATTTACGAATAAAATTTAATAAACATAATTTACTTATCATAAATTTATGTCGATGACTTTTGGAAGTAATGATATAAAAAGTAAGCAAAATCTCATAATGTTTTATGGAGATAAATATGACAGTTTTTGACAAGAAAATTTGAAGAAAGCAAAAAAATAAATTTGCCATTTTCTATTGAAATCAATCTTTATTATGATGTTTCCTAATTTATGCAATATAAATTAAATATTTGTCATAAATAAATAATGATGGTAAAATATAAATTTATCTCATGATGTTTGTCATAATGGAGAAACTATGTGTTTTTCAGACATCGCAAAGATTCTTTGAAGAAGAAAATTTATCTCTTAAATTTGATCTAATGAAATTCACTTCTGTTATTCAATGGATGTTTCCTAATTTATTGCAACATTTTAACGATGACTTTTTAATAGTTTAGCAAATTAAATAAATATATAAATAATGATGGTAAAATATAAATTTATCTCATGATGTTTGTCATAATGGAAAAATTATGTGATTTTTCAGACATCGCAAAGATTCTTTGAAGAAGAAAATTTATCTCTTTAATTTGATCTAATGGAATTTACTTCTGTTATTCAATGGATGTTTCCTAATTTATTGCAATATTTTAACGATGACTTTTTTATAGTTTAGCAAATTAAATAAATAAATAAATAATGATGGTAAAATATAAATTTATCTCATGATGTTTGTCATAATGGAGAAACTATGTGTTTTTTCAGACATCGCAAAGATTCTTTGAAGAAGAAAATTTCTCTCTTAAATTTGATCTAATGGAATTTACTTCTGTTATTCAATGGATGTTTCCTAATTTATTGCAATATTTTAACGATGACTTTTTTATAGTTTAGCAAATTAAATAAATAAATAATGATGGTAAAATATAAATTTATCTCATGATGTTTGTCATAATAACTATGTGATTTTTCAGACATCGCAAAGATTCTTTAAAGAAGAAAATTTATCTCTTAAATTTGATCTAATGGAATTCACTTCTGTTATTCAATGGATGTTTCCTAATTTATTGCAATATTTTAACGATGACTTTTGTATAGTTTAGCAAATTAAATATATAAATAAAGTTGATCATAAAAGCATGGGAATGATAAATTTTACAATTGCACCAATCCTATAATGCTCTGAGAATTCTATTATAAGTTAACCACAGCATTACTGAAAGCGACACGTAATGTCTAGTAGAATAATATCTGTAACGGATATAAACCTTGGTTTTCCTGCATGGCACAGTTTACAGGCGAGTTCGGGCAACAAAAGACCAAGCCCAATTTCTTACGAACGTTCATTCCTGATTAATAAACTGTAATTGATCGTCCTTGACCTGAAAAAAAGTACGTAACTGATGACAATTATTAGGCAGACGGTTAGCAACCAAAATGTAAGCGAAAAATTATAAAAGGAAAACAAATATGAGCAAGTTCAGAATATCAATAAACCTATGATAACTGATTGAAAAATTTCTCATCACAGTTGTCCTAACACTTCGCGTTCTGGCAATGTATTTTTACGTTTTTTGCAGTCTGTCACTGGAGCGCGGGTCACGTAAAAATACGTATTTAGTAGATTTGTGGTGGATACCCGTTAACCACCACAAATCTAATAAATACGTATAATTATATGTATGTGTGACATTATATGCGTGTTGTTTGCGTTGCTATGCAACGCTTTGCATTTTTTCTTTCTACAAGTTATGATTGTCGAGTTACTCGGTCTTTTGTTGCATTATTTCGTCTTCAATCGAATTCCTAGCTCCAGAACGTACAAGTCGTGTTTTGTCAATTTGAAGCTTGGTTTTTTATTGTTGAATACAAAATTGATAAAATGAGCCGTTGTGACAAAGATAGTGATGAAGAAATAGGCGCTGACAGATTATCGGACTTTAATTTTAAAAATCGTTTATTTTTCTGATTTCGTAAAAATATTTGGGGTTTTTTTTTTGTTCAATAATCATACAGTATATATTAAAGTGTAAAATAAAAAAAGTTTCGTTCATAAAAACAAAGTAGTTTTGGATTTACTGCGATTTTTCTGAATAACTAAACTTTCGCGCGATTCACGAAAAAACGCCCGCGGCACGCGTAAAGTTGGCGGTGAAGTATACCCGCATACCAAGTGCTAATAGAAAAACTATTACAGCGCTTCTTTAGTCATCGCAAAGATTCTTTCTGGAAGAAAATTTATTTCTTAAATTTAATTTAGTGGCAGAGCCGTAACTAGGGCGTGGCAAAGGTGGCACTTGCCACGGGTGCATCAGTCTTACGTGAGGAAAATGGGGTCCGAAAGAAAATGATTGCCCCAAGTAGAAATAAGGAAAATGTAAAAAAGGATTTATTTTTATTTAAAAATCCAATGAGTTTAAAAACTATTTTTTTTTAATTTTCTTATTTTTTAAAATGCTTCTAGAGATTAAACTTGTTATAGATTCTTACTAAATATTTACCAAACAATCCTAATATGCTTGAATATAAATCAGGGTACTCTTTTTAAATTTTGAATTTACTAAAGTTATTAAAACGAAATTTAAATTTAGATATTCGCCAATTTTTTGTGAAAATTCAACTTCTAAATGAAAAAAAATGTTCCTCTCCAATAAACTCTTCAGTTTATTAGCAAAATAATATACCCAAAGAGTTCAAAAATATTTTTAAGTATTAATAAGGTAAAAATAGAAGAAAACTTATAAATTAATATGCTAGAAACATTTTAAGAATTAACAAAATATTTTGAATTCATACTGGATATATAATACGGAAAAATATAAATGTTTATATATATTTTCACTGACGCCCAGGGGCATTGGGGTAGCACTTCGCTCTCCCACGACACAAGTCCGATGTTCGATCCTAGGACTGGGCAAGGTTATGTCATCCTTTCATCCCTTCAGTGGGTAGACAAACTGAGGATCAAGCATGCTTGAGAACTAAACACTGGGGGTTACGCGTAAGGTTGACCACCTAACCGGAACATAGGCCCCAGGGCCCTTGGTCTCGGAAACGGAGATTGGCACCGTAGGCCTGGCCCCCTACGGGTTGTTGCGCCGAGGAGTATATATTGTCGCATAAAGAAACCTTGCCAACGAGCTTAGTGGCCGAATGCTCAAAACACGAGATCCAGACCCAAAGTTTGTGGGTTCGATGTTCGCCGTAGAGTTGTTTCAAAGTATGGATTTTTAATTTAAAAATGTTATTTATTGTTGCTTTATTTTCTCGAAGATTCTAGATCTTTCTTTATTATGTAAATTAGTTATTTCTCGAATATTATGTTCGGGTATAAAAGCTGATATCTACTAGCTGTAGGCAACTTCTTGATCTTGTAAAGTTGCGAGTTGCTACTTTGCTTTAATAAATTCGTCTGTTAAGCCAAACGGCGTGTTCATTCGAATCTTCGTGACAATATTTTCACTTTATTTGGTGGTAGGGGCGCAGACCAGTTTTTTTTTGCCATAGGCACTAAAGGACCTATTTACGGCCCTGTTTAGTGAAGTTCATTTTTGTTAGTCAACGGTTGTTCCGCTACAATTTTGATTGAACTATTGCTATATTTCAACGACGTCTTTTGTAAAGTCTAGAAAAGAAATTGTAATTATGCATAAACGATAACTTTTACAACTTCACTAATGCTACAGAGCTCTGAGAATACTGTTATAGGTTAACCACAGCATTACTCAATGTAATGTGTAGCGGAATAATATTTGTAACGGATATGGAACTTGCTTTTCCAGCATGCCCCAGTTGACAGGTGAGTTCAGACAAACAAAAAGTCAAACCCACAAATCTTACACATTTTTATTCCTGGTCTATTAAACTATTATTAATCGACCTTGACCTGCAAAGGAGTACGTCATAGATGGCAATATTTAGGTAGACTATTGACAACCAAAATATAAGCGAAAAATCTATAAAAGTGGAACAAACATGAGCAAGTTCACCATACCTAGAAACCAAGGGTAACTGATTGAGAAATTTATTCTAATAAAAATAAAAATAACGAATGTTACACAACAAACCTTGTAATATGCTTCACTTCTTTCTTGCCGTAGTTTTTCGGAGAGAAAGAAATATTTTTAAAAAAAGTTTCAAAGTAAGACTTGTTCTGTACAGTGATTAGCATATAAAGAGAGGTTATATAATTTTCTGTGAGTGGCATGGTCAGATTTTATATCATTACGCAAGGATTATTTTAAAGCAGGATCTGTTTGAAACAGATTCCGTAAACCTTGCAAAGTTCATGCCAGAAGTTGTTTGATTTGAAGTATTGCGTTAATTTTTTAAATGTAATTTAAACATCAAACTACTAAACTCTAAACATTTCTTAAACTCCAAATCATGGTATCTGTATTTTAGATAGTTTACTGCCCTTGCAACAAAGAAAATAGTAAATATCTTCTCTTAAAAATTTCCCTTAAGTGTAGGTTTCTTCGTAAACTACAAATATATAGCACTCAATATGATAATTTAAAATAAAGCATTATTGAAATCAATTGACAAATTTTTTTTATCTAATACAACGTGGATGAACCAAACTCGTAAGCTAAATAATATTTGATTTAAGGCGGAGGGTTGTGTATTTAATTTTGAAGAACACCACTAAGGTGTTAGAATGACATTTAATTTAAAATGGATTCTCGTAATTTCAAGCAGGGTCCAATCAGAAGACCTCAGGTTTGTCATGCCACCTCCAGAGGTACAAGAATACATTGCAACTACATATCTAATTTACGCAGCTTTGCTGCCGTTAGTAAACACGAAATTACTGACTAGAACTTACTTCTTAAGATATTCGGATTAAGGCTAAGGCTCGTGTATTTCATTTTAAAGAGTACTGCTAAGGTGTTTGAATGATGTTTAACTCAAAACGAATCCCCGTAATTTGGAAGCAGGGACCAATCAGAATACCGCAGGTTTGTCATGCCATCTCCAGAGGTATAGGAATACATTACAACTACAAATATACTTTACGTATACTTGCTGCCGTTTGTAAACACGAATTTCCTGACTATCACTTACAGCTTTAGCTGAAACTTACAGCTTAAAGCTGATTCCGAAGGCCTATGGAAATTCATTCTCATACCCAGATTCATACAATAAAACCCAGATCAAAATATCAATATACAGTTAAAATATTTATTTTTAGTAATCACATTACAGTAGGTGATACGTTACATATAAATTAATATACAGTAGAACCTCGAATATCCGAAGTAATTGGGACCAAACCGACCTCGGATAATCGAGAATTCATCAATAGTTTAATATGTAGTATCTTCATTGGTGCAATAATATTCGAATGTTCTGGTGCTCGGCAGTATAACCTTCTAAATTTCGAAATGGGTTGTGTTTTTGTTTAGAACAGGAATGTTTGAAAGTGGGGAAGATTACACTCATACCGAGAATTGTGCTTGCAAGAAAAAATTCTAAAAAGAATTCTTTCAAAAATATTTATCTCCACTCGTAGTTTTAAGGACGGCTTGCATACAAAAGGAATGTGGGAAAAAACTTTAAAAATGCATGTTTGTATACCCAGATTCATACATGTAGATTCCGGTACCAATAAGCAGAGCTTTTCTAATTAATTTTATTATTCCTTTCCAAAATTAAACTACTTTTGGGTAGAAGGATAAATGCGGGTGAAATTGGAGTTATTACTTAAACCATATAGATAAATATCTTGACTGGTTGGTGGGCTAAAAGTACGTTTGAAACAAACGATTTTCATTTTATGTTGATGCCCAGTGTTGAAGATTAAGATGATATCCAAATGTAAAGCCCACAAAACTGTATTTTACACTTGCTAATGCTTTTGCAAAAATATGTCTATCCTAATGCTTTTCGTAGTAAAACCTTTCTTTAAAATTAACCATTTCGAAACAATCAAGAACATTAAAAATTATATTAAAAGCCATTAGAACATAAATACGGTTTTTATGTTCTCAGTTTACAATAGTTGGTAAAATCAATCTTTCTTACGAGAACATTTCCATTCGAAAACACACAATGAACGAACGGTACAATTACTTCATAAGCCTTTGCATTCCATACGAGTTATGGAGTGGAGTAAATAATGATTCACAAAGTTATTTTGAAGCTGGAAAACTGAGGTAACATCTTTTTAAACATTTTACGTCAGCTTATTTATGCTATTTTAGTATTTTAATATTGAGTAGTAATGTAAGGTAGACTGGATGTAGATTACGTAACCAAGGATTATTTCTTTTTCAGGCAGGTGGAACTCAAAACCGTGAATTTGGTGGGAGTAGGAGTGTCAAAGGTTCGCATTACAATTGGATGAAACCAATAACACTATGATGTAATCGCATGAGAGACTCTCATCACTATCTTTAGAAATGCGTGTAACCAGTGATCAGGATTTAAAAAATAGCCACTCTGACGTATTTCCGGTGGCTTTACGTTGAAAGGAATATATGCGTAGCGATAAATCGAAGATTGCTCCGGTGTCAAACAAATAAAAATACCGTTATCTCAAAAGACGTCACTAAAGGCAATAAGTGTTGGTTTTGATAACAAAACGATTTAGAAATCGTGACGCGATATCTATTTCGGCTAAAGCTGTCAATAGACGAGAGCTAGTCCCCAGAAAACAAAAGGTATAAATATAGAATTATCGAAAAATAGATAAAATCCCGGAGTTAAAATAGACGTGAATGCAGATTCATTTATTTATATACGCTTCGTAGAACTGTGCATTAGAAATGGACCGACAGGTTTATTATCTTACTCAAACGCTCTTAAACGGTTTGGTAATTTCTAACGGCTGTAAAAGTTTAACTTATTTTTAATAACTTTTATGTACGTAGGGGGACTTAACCTTAATAGTAATGAAGAATAAAAACCGCTGATTTGTTGTCAATTTTATTATAAAAGAACTATGTTGTTTGGGCAGTATTTCTCCCTATGAGTAGACATCATACAAATATATCCAAACCTTACTCAGGAATCGAATCCAAACCCACCATTTGGAAGCACAATACGCTAACCACTATACAATCTGTGCAGCTTTTTCTACAACTTAAAAAAAAAACTATTCATTTACAAAAACTTACTAAATGTTAATCCATTTATGATGGAGATCTAAATTTTACCATGATTGCATGACATACATTTATATTTAATAGATGAAAAGATATTTAACTTCCTATCCGCTGGACCGCATATATGGCTCGTGATTTAAAGCGAATTTTAATAATTAATTAACTGTAAAAAGAACTTTTGGGCCAATTTTCAAAGCTCTGCTATATTTTTACTTTTATTTTAACCTAGATACAACTTTTATATATATTTCTTTTGTTGTTCATAAATGTCAGTATCTATTAATGTTTTAGGGAGAAAATAGGAAATTTATTTATTACATTAAAAGAATTAATTTTTTTCATTAATGAGTATTTAATATTAAGATACGGCCCACAAACGTATGGAATAAAATATCAATGTACAGTTAAAATATTTATCTTTTAGTAATGATAATACAGTATGTGATTCGTTACACTTAAATAAATATACAGTAAAACATCGATTATCCGAAGTAATGGGGACCAAACCCACTTCGGATAATCGAAATTTTTGAATAATGGATAATTCATCAATAATCATCTAGTTTAATATGAAGTATCGTCATTGGTGCAATAACATTCGATTGGTCTAGGACTCTGCATTATGACCTTCCAAATTTTGAAATAGGATGTGTTTTTCTTTAGAGCAGGGATGTTTGAAAGTGGAGAAGCGTACACTCATACCGACAATTGTGCTTGCTAGAAGAAATTCTAAAAAAGAATTCTTTCCAAAATATTTATCTGCACTCGTAGTTTTACGGACGGCTTGCATACAAAAGGAATGTGAGAAAAAAGCTTTAAAAATGCATGTTTGTATAGGGAAAATTTTGGATAATAGTAGAAAGGGAAAAAAAGTGTAGAAGAAACCGACTTCGGTAAACGGAGAGCTTCGGTTAATCGAGGTTCTACTGTATATTTATTTAATATTCAAAACATTTTATTCCAGGCTTAAATAAGTAAAGAAGACTGAAATTTAAACAGCGTTATCAGAAGGCATCGATCTAGTAACCGAAGGGTTAAGGGATCAAGGAGCCAGACAAAGTTCCGCCATGTTCATTAATGGCGACTGCGGTACATAAAAGAGGCTCGTGGCACAATGTGTTAAGTTCCCAAACGATACCTCTAGTGGTGTCAGGCCAAGCCTGGAGTTCTTCTAGTTGGTTCCTGTTTCTAATTTAAGAGAACTTGAGGTTTAGTACGTTTTCAGCTCTCGTTTTTCCTCGATCAAGTGAAGTTGTGCCATGGAGAAGTCGCATATTGCGACGGGGGCCTATTGAACCTCTTAATAAGCTTGCCTATATCAGGGCAATGAGTAATAACAACAGATTGAAATTTTCTACTTCATAATACATATAAATGTTCTTTTCCAAATTTATAAATTAAAGAAACATAAAAATCAATTGTAAATTATAGACATTAGAGTCATACGTTTTCTACCCATAGTGTCATACGTTCTCTAAAGTTTAAATGTAAAGTTTTCATATCGTTTTTATAAAAATATGCATTAACATGTAAAATTTCAGTTTTGAGAAAACCAGATTTAAAGCTTTAAAGGTATATATCACCACTTCTGCATAATTTTTGCAATTGTACTCTTTCTAATAGCAATATTTTAGACACTTTAAAATTTATAATTTCGAAAAGTCTACATGCCTAAATTTAAAAAAATGTATTCAAATAAAAGTAATCTTAAGTACACATGTCTATGTTGCAAATAGTGTATCTCAGACTTTCAGTAAAATATTTTATGTTGAAATTATCTCTCTGTAGAAAACGTTCGCCAAACGTTTTATGTGCCAACAAAGTATGTATTTCATCATAAATATTTGTTCATGCATATCCTTGTTTGGGTTTTAAGTACGTCTAGCTATTATGCAATTGAATTCGTGAGACGAATTTGTTTAAGAGAGGACAAAATGTAGTTAACCTAACTCAATGAACCATAAATTGTTATATGGAAATAAAAATTTAAATCAGTAATAATAAGTTACAACAGACAAGCTAAATCTTGAGGTTTACAAAGCTGGAATGAAAAGCCTTTTCAGCAGACCCATTGTGATCCCATAATTATTGTCATAAGCAAAGATTTATATACCTAACTCTATGAACTGTAAGTTGTTATACGAAAACAAAACTTTAAATTAACACCAACAAATTACAAACCCCAAAATAAATAACAGGGAAGGCTTCAGTTTTTAAAAAAATTTTGCGTGAGAAACCTAGTGTGTTTCCTTGATATTTAAAGACACAATATTTGAAACTTAATAATGTTATGCTTTCTCTGAAATATATAACTGATTACACGATCTTTCATCATTAGTAAATACATGTAACGAGATAATTGATATTGGTTCAAAACTGTTGATAAAACTAATACATCTTTTTTGTGTGTAAGTGAGTGAGTGTGTGTGTAGCAGAATATGTGGGAATCTAGAGAATAATTTATAGCTATCCCTTTTGGCAGTTTGGGACACATCAATTTACCTACAGAGAGCACTATAATTAATTTACAAAACTCTATGTATAGTAATGTTATATGGAAGCAAAACTGTAAATTATTAGTAGTATATTACAAAACACA
>CM063501.1:45864838-45867338 GCA_032207245.1 Pardosa pseudoannulata
ATAACGTCCAGACAAATTTAGCTGTATTCCGTTGGTGTCAAACGGTCACGTAGCAAATTCATTTGTATTTCTCATTTATGAAAACAAGATCTCGAGGCTTACTTTCTATTTACCGAGTGTAATGAATTTCAAAGTGGAGGGCAGTGTGATACCCACGTGAAAGAATGTATTTATAATTGCACATAAATATATTAGTTATATTTATAGTTACAATTAATAAAAATAATAACAAAGTAAATTATTAGTAAGACGACATAAGGAAGAAATGACACTGTTATCATATGACCTCACCCTGAAAGATAAGTTTCTTATATACAACTTTACATAAATGTAACAATATCAATATCTAAGCCCCTAAAGTCTATCAAAAATTATCCTTTTTCCCCATTCATTATTTTAAATCTTATTTCTCCTCTTTATTTTAATACTATTTTCTCAGCCATCAAATTCGAGCGAGGAAATTTTTCATTAATTCAGCCGAACGCCGAAATTCTTTCTCTTATTCTCAAAGGTAAAAATGATACAGCTGGCATTTTAATAAGAAAGTAATAACTCTCCCATGAAAATTCGGCAAAGATCAACAATTATAGTTGACGCGATAATCGCAAAGATAAAAGAAGGCGTCTTAGAAAACTACAGGTGCAGGCGGGATAGACAAAATTCCTATATCCATAAAAGGATCAGTACTACTGATTCAATAAAACAAATATTTATTTACAATCTATTTCAAGTTACTAACAGGATGAGTTTGAGTCTCACCGAACTCCCATTACCGAAATGCCTGAAATAGGCGCGTTATATTCTCTGACGTAAACAGGGAGCGTGCCATCTATGGTGAAATATGAACTTTCGTTACATATATGTATATATATATGTATGTATATATATATATGTGTGTGTGTGTGTGTGTGTGTGTCTGTGTGTGTCTGTGTGTAGTGCAAACCGGACCCACATTTATAAGGGAAAACCAGTTTAAATTATCCCTATTCTTTTCCTCAGCCCGGGCATATTGGGCTGACAAGAGTCCCGTTAAACTTCTGTCATGAACAAATACATCACTCTTCGTGACCGAACGTAAATTTTTATTTCTTCTTATCAAAATTAGGACTAAATCCAGAGAAATCTGAACCGGATAGTGTCAGAATGTTCCGGATGACTATAGGTCATCCGGAACACAACACTTTTGGCAAATGTCTATAGTCAAAAATCACTTTCTTTAAGAAATTAATTGTTGTCTCAGTATTTTCCAGCCAGACTTAAACCCCACCTGGTACTTGGTTCTCTCTCGCTTAAGGTTGGCGTTTCGAGATCTACGCACAGCGCATGCTGACACTGTCCGGTTCAGATTTCTGTGGATTTTTTCTTAATTTTGATAAGATGAAATAAAAATTTACATTCGGCTACGAAGAGTGATGTATTTATTCATGACAGAAGTTTAATGGGATTCTTGGCAGCCCAGTATGCTCGGGCTGAGGAAAATAATGGGGGTAATTTAACACTAGATTACCCGAGATTTCTTGTATACCTATATTGCCCCAAAACAGTCAAAATGACTGCATTGTGAAAAAATAACAAATATGTAAAGAAATTTGTTTAAAATTAATTTTTAATATTATATATTAAAGAGGGTGGAAGTAACTACAATATATTCATAAACCCATTTATATGTTATAGAAAAAGTCACCAAATTCTAAGAAATTGTGTCATTATATTTTATAATTGTTTTTCTAATTGAAATTAAAAAACAGTCAAAATGACTGCCTTGGGCAAACTAGTGTTAAAGGGGTTTTCCCTTATAAATGTAGGTCCGGTTTGTCCCATCATTACACACACACACAAACACACACACACACACACATATATAGATATATATATATATATATGTTTTTGTGTGTGTGTGTGTGTGTGTGTGTGTGTGTGTGTGTAAGGAAAATTTTCAGAGGTTTTCAAAACTTAAATCAAGGGCTGCTAAAAATTCCCTCGTCATTTTGCATTCCCCTTTTTAACCCCTAACCTAAATTGACCACTAGGGCTACAGTTTACGCCCTCGGAGAAGGGGCCTGTCCAATTATAGTCCTACATGGCCCTAGTGGGCAATTAAAGAAATTTCCAAATAAAAAGGAGATACACGTTAGATTTTTCTAGAGATATATTTTCCCACAGATGTTGACCCAGGTGTTACGTGTCTTGTACATATAACTTCATGCTAGCTGACCCTTCAGTTTGTCCTGTCCCTATGATGAAATGGGAACCCGTCCTCCAACGTTATATTAATAAAGGTCTTTAGCTGAAACGGTATCATTCTTATGACCAAGACTGCAACCACCCAATGAGAAGTTCGTTTCATTATACACACACACACACACACACACACACACACACATATATATATATATATATATATATATATATATATATATATGTATAAGTGTGTGTGTATATAAGTGTGTGTGTGTGTGCGTAACATGACGAATTTATATCAGCCGGTTACATAGAATTA
>CM063501.1:45872338-45884838 GCA_032207245.1 Pardosa pseudoannulata
TGATTCCCTACGGATTGTGAGAGCGCTATAGAAAAAGAACTAAGAAGAATGCAGCAAAAAACGGAAAACTTGTTTTATTTACAGAAACATTTTAAGCTGTCTATAATAGAAGTAAATAGATTTTTTTTACGGAGTGACTTGTTACCTATGTGGTATACTTGGATATTCTACAATTCAGGCAAATTCAGCAAGTATAGCAACGTGACTCATCTTGGTCTGATGACATCCTTTTTCAGCAAAATGAAAATCCATCCCATTTTCTGAGGGATGGCATAATTTTATTTTTAAATTCACAAGTACCTCGTCGCATTATTGGACAAGTTTTCAAAAGTGAAGTACCTCTCTCGTCATGGACAAATTTAACAACATGCGACTTTTTCTTATGCGCCTATGTAAAATACCTGGTTTTCTTATCCTTTTAGTGCGTGATTTAGCAGAACTGCAGAAAACGAGCACACGAGTTGCGAGTACCGTTGATGTTCTGTCAAGAATTGAACTATCGCTTTATGTATGACATGTAACCAAATGTTTACATATAAAACTCACCTCTAAGGTCTATAAATAAAACTTGCCTTATTCCTGCATTTATTCCAATGTTTTTTTTATTGCAGTATTCGTCTTAGTTTTTTTACTATCATCTTCTTTAATCCAAGAGGGAGTTATGAATAGCTCTGTATATTTAACGTTCACAGTGGTAGCAAGGTTTCCAACATTCTAGTATCAAATAATTATTTTACTAAAATTTCACAGGTTTGACTTTCGCAAAGTAAAGAAATAGGAGATACAGATGATGACAATTTTACCAAATACTTAATTCGTAGATGTATTATCTTGCAACCGATCTAATAGTCACGCAATCTTAGAGAAAATGAATAAGACCCACCTGCCTGATTCCTTTTGGCAATAAATCCGCTTCAGAAGTTTCGAGAAACATCATTATGTGGTGAGAGTTACGCTAGATTAACAGAATAACATAGCAAGATTTTTACGGTTCTTGGTTTTACGTATTTCAGACGTTTACGTCATTTTCTTGAGTTTAGAATTTCATCTAAAGACTATGTCGAATGCAGCAGTAGACATGCAAATTAAAAACAGATTATTTAGGAGTAATAAGTCATTTCTCTCATCAAGAGACTGTTACTGTAGAATAATAAATTTATTCTACTGGGAAAAATGATTCCAAAAAGAATTTTTATATGCAATAAAAAAAGCATATCTGTGAGAAAACGTTATTTTTCCTCCATAGTCTACGCCTACAGCGCCACCCTAGTGTACAATTTCATGAACTATCATCTCAACCCTCTTCAGTTCGAGTTTCGGTGGAATGGCGGAACGTGACTTTATAAGGCGATTTCACGCAGAAGGGCAAATTCTCAAATTATGACAATTCTGGCTTTAGTTTAAAAGGGAAGGGCAGTTTATTGTTTGTGTATTGGCTGTTGTAAACATGAAAATGAATGGAAGGGCATTATAGTAGTTCGTGAAGTTGCGACAAATTGCTCTATACTTTTTCCCCGAGATAACGGTTTTTGTACCATTTTTAATATTAATTTTCTTTTTGTAAATATTTTATGTAGTGATTGTGTTTTGTAAGTGTACATATTTTTATTTGGATAATTGTGTCACTTACTGAATGTATTTGCTAGCCGGTTAAGCATTGCTACATATCCTATTAAGGTAACTGACTATGTTTGACACTTATTTATGTAAAACAAGCCAAATGTAATTTAATATTTTTTTTCGTGACAAGTATTTTTGTATAATTTAATTTTATATTTAAAAAATTTAAAGAATAGAGTACATCATTTGAAAATTACGACTTTTACAAAAAAATGTTTTTAAATTATACTGTTTTCCTTGATTATGTAAGCGTTTTGGATTCGCAAGAATGTAAAATTAAAAAAATTCTTTCCGAAAATAGTAGAAATTATAGCTTTGAGAAAAAATCACAGTTAAAAAACTTAAGGGACACACACACATTATGTAATGGTCATATCACGTGCGTTCAAGAATGCATGAATTTGTCATGGGATAGCAAAAAGATTTCAAGTATCAACCTGAAACAAAATAAATTGGTTGAAAAATTTCAACTATCAAGAAATCCGCGCATTCCTCATTACAAAAAGGAAACTTAATCTGAATCCGTTGGTTTATCAACGCGTATTTGTTGGCATGTGATAAAACCGGTCTACAAGGAGTTTTTCAATACGGCTTTCTTATTACGGTATAAGAATTAGTTACAGATAAAATACGCTTATTATTTTTGATTTTTAAAACGTCTGAAATTTCTGCCTCCTCTTTAATTATAATCCTCTTAACAATTAAATGTTATTTTTATTTGAGAAATAAATAGCATCTATAAATATAACATTTAATCCTACGCACGAAACTCGTGTACATTTGTTTTTCAGTAGCCATTACATGCTATAAGAATGTTCGCTGTGAGATATCGGAATAACAATTCTAGTTGTCTAGACGGAAGGTTCATTTAAAACAACTTCATCGTCTACAGTTGCCTAATGAGTGCTGCAGTCCATTTTAGATAATATTTCTACATGTGATACATCGCAATGCAGGTGAATCAATAGAGCATTACAAGTATCCACAGTTAGGATAAATAATATGGAAATTACATGCGAGGTTAATGGATGAAAACACAACTATTTGTAACTAAATAAATTTTTAAATATTTCTAACACTATTTAATACATTAACAGGCACAACAGGTCATTTTGATACGGTTATTTTAATTTTTATTTTGGGGAATTTCCTAAGAAACACCTGCAGGTTAAAATATTGGTGTCTTCTAGTATAGCCACGAGTCAAGGAAGCTCATGATAAAACACTTGAAAGAAATATCGTAAATTGAGTTACTTTAAGGACAGGAAGGTTAAATTAAAATGACTCTGTTAGTATATGTCAGGGATGGTGAACTTTTTTGATTAGTGTGCCAGTTAAGTTACTGTTTATTATTCTCATGTCCAGTGTGACACTTGTTATTTTTCTTTTAAAAATCATCATTATTTAAACTCTTTTAATATACATAAAAATATTTAATTAAAATATTATTCCTTATTATTTTATCACAATGAATCACTGCTCTAGTATCTAGTGTAAAGGTTTAAGATGGCATTTATTTTAAAATTAAATTTTAATATGGTATAGAATATATATATGTGTGTATGTATATATATGTATATATATGTATATATATATATATATATATATATATATATATATATATATATATATATATATATATATATATATATATATATGTATATGTAAGTATGTATGTACTTAACTGACTATGGGAAGTTTAGGCTCAACTGCATTTGGAAAAATAAAGTTTCATGTAATTAAAATGTGTAAAGAAATATTTTAACCATTATTTTTTCATTAAAATAGCATAGCCAATTAACTCTTTAAAGCCCGAGTCATTTTTGCCGATGACATATCGATTAATATCTCAAATCTGAGTTATTATGGACTGCACAGAATAAAATAAACATGAAGTTTAATCAACTTTGAATACAACAACATGTCATACCAGTGATCAACTATCGGTTTAAATATCCTATGATGCCATTTAGGAAAAAACAAAAACTTCGTGAAAAAAATGTTTTTGGTATTACATGTAAAATAAGTACTGCAAAATGGTGTTTTATATTACATAAAACAGTTTGTCATGGTTTCAGTCTATGTACCTATAGAAAAAAGTAAATTTATTTGCGCTGTTCGGAAAATAACAAAGTGTCCATCCAAATGGAAAATTTATAGGTAACAGAAATTCTTTGAAAATGTTTTAAATCGTTTATAATATTGCTCTCTACCTACTCTCAAAAGAAAAATTCCTTGTGAGATAACATAAAAATTTTACAAGCTATTTTTAGCGGTATCTAAAATGAGACGCTAGGCATTAAAGGGTTAAAACCATTTTTTAATTCAGTTTATAGGAAAACAATCTAGTATATACAGGGGGTTTGCCTCCAGCTGAGGCAGACAGTAGCGTAGCATATATATATATAGTCATTTAGACTGTAATAATAAAATCAATATAACGGTTTTCCTGAAAAGTATACTAAAATCATATGCTGGTCTGGATAATAAATGAGTAATACTTAAAAACAACAGTATAACAATAAGTAGCACTTGTTAAAAAACATACAATAAAATCTGTTTTGTGCTTGTTACAAAAGCAAAAATTGTTTATTTATATATTACAAAATTTTTATTTCCAAGTAATTAGGGACGCAATTTCTTGGATATTAAGGAAAGATGTGTAAACTTCGACATTCCACAACCTTAATATCAGTAAGATTCATTACCACAGTTTCCCGAAATTAAATATACTCTATCAGCACAAGCTCTTTTTGCACGTGTATGCGTCATTATACTTCGAAACGTGACTATGCTCATAATCACTACTCTTTCTTTTAAGAACCATGATTAAAGCAAAGGAAAAAATTCGTCCGGGTGTATCTGGTTTTAATAAACCGTGACCGTTCACATAGAATGAAAGGGTAATTGCACTACCTTAGTACTTCCTTACCCAGTGTATTTTCTATTGTCATAACTTCTGTTTAAATTTTCATTTAAGGAAGGACGCTATATCCTTAAGTTTAAAGAGAGCTGTGTATTTTTTAACATTCCAAAGCCTTAAAAACAATAAAAAAAATTGTCAGTTTTGTGGAGTAAATATACTCTATCAGCATAAGGTGATTTTGCACCTATACACTTCATTCCACTTTGAATCGTGATTAAGCACAAAATGACTCTTCTGACTTTTAAGAGCTATCATTAAATTAAAGAAAAAAAATGATCCGGCTGTACCCGGTTTTAATAAGTTGTGACTACTTACGTAAAATGAATAAATAATTCCATCACCTTAGCACTTCCTTACTTTGCATAACTTCGATTAAGGTATGTGACTACATTCAAAGCATTTTTTTTTTAAGTATAAAAATTTTAATGAATCAAATCTATTTTTATATAATTCAATATTAAGCAATGATTGTAACACAATTTTAAGGAAATTTTCATAAATTTAAAATATATAGTCTTTTTTTTTATCGAAATTTTAGTGTAAACTGTCATTTACCCACACCTCATATAACAAATTCTAATGAATAATTTTCAATAAACTTTATAGAATATATAACTAATACAATTAATTGCCTATGTTCTGAACACAAATAATTGAAATACTTCTAAAAATTATTGAATTATACCAAAAATTGTACAAAATCTCAATTTTGTTTTAATAATTTTATTTTTTGAAAAAAATCTCTTCTAATTATATAAATTTTAAAAAAAGATTTTAGTTCAAAACATAACTATAACTGTATAAAACATTTTGGGAAAACTTCATTGCAATATTTTGAGTGCATTTTGAGAAATAACATTAATTGCACACAAAATAATGAAAAACACAGTTTCTCAAAAAAGCCATTTGAAGCATCACAGAATTTTACACCCACTGTAGATTCTTAAAACTCCTTAAGACAGCCCCTTTTTTGATTCATTTTTAGCTAAATTTGATTGTCTTTTAACTTTTAGTATTTTTCTTAATAATTTTGTAGGACGCAAGGATTGAAGTCTCTATTTTTAAATTCTCTCTTGGTCAATTTACGTAGGTTTTAAATATTTGTAGATCAACGAATATTTCAAATAATTTAAAATAGGTAAGAATAAAATACCCGAAATATCCAGAGTTAAACAACAAAACTGCAATATTTGTACCGAAAAGCAATGTGTCTATTTGATCGAAAGTTTTAGAGAAATGTAATATTGTCCATAAGGGTTGTTACAACTCTCATTATTATTTTGAATCATTCCATGTAAACATTTTTTAACAAATGTTCATCTTAGAGTGTCAAATATGTTTGTTTTATGATTTTTAATGTGGAATCTGGAAGATCTGGTGATTATTATAATAGCTGCTTGCCATTATTTTTTTTCTCTTTTATACTTACACCAGCTGTCTGGGCCTGGTAGACATTGCCCATTCATGGGTTTTTTAATGCTAGGACAACAGTGAAAAAAACTAGCTATTACAGCAGACTTCATATTTCTCAAACTTCTTACATTGCTGCGGATAGCAATCCCATAATAGTTCTGAAGTTTATCGATAAACTTATCAGTTAATTTATCTTTCCACGAAGCCCTTTAGAATTTTTCTTAATTTTTTAGACATGAACTTACACTACACTTTTCTGTATGTGTCCTATACATTATTTGTAACAGAGTTTTCTCCATACATATCTTGCTTTTGCATAAAAGCTTTGGTGTCATCATCTCCATAATATTCACTGAACTGCACTTGCTGCTATTTAAATGCTCACTTCGGTTTTCTTATCACCTATATAATAATAGCCTAAGTTATATGTCCGTCTGTCCTGGCATTTGGGAAGCGGTTGGACCTAGAATGAATAGAAGCATCCATATTGGATTCTTGATGAGTTAGGGTTAGCAAAATTCAAAACGAGTTCATAAACGTTCGAAATCCACCCCTTCTCCCCTTTTCGATCATTTAATGTCATTATTTCAAGCCCTATTTTCCCCGGTTAAAAGCAGGCGATTAAATTTATCAATTTCTCACATTATAAATAGATGAAAATAACATTTTTTTTCTACCATTATGACGACATTCCTTTAAAGATATCCTTTAATTATTTCTTATTTTAAATTATTTAAATACCATCTGCCTTTTTTTTCATACGTTTTATCACTGAACTTATATATTACGTATAAAATTTTCTTTTATATTTGGCTTAAATAATAGATTAGGTACATATGTGATAATTTTAAATTGAATCATCGATTATTTTTTGCTGCAATGAAAATTTTATCACCGGTATTAACAACAAATTCTTTTCATAAAATTCTAGGATTCTATCTCACGGACAAATGAATATCTAGCATTTAAGTTATATATCTTTGAAAATTAAGAAGTTTGTTCACTTATGTGTCTGTTTTTATTACATAACGACACGGGATGCAATCGATCCGCTAAATTTTGGACATATATACCGCCAAATAAACACTGTCAATATTAAAACCTCTGCTGTCCATACTATCGCGTAATATGACAAGATAAATTAAAGTTGGCAACTAACACGTGGTCAGTAAAGATAAACAAATTATTGAGCCTGTACCAGATAATTCTCAGCCAAAAACAAACCATATTTTTACCTGCCGTGTAGAGTACTTTACAATTCTGGAAAATTAAAAATTTTACTGATCCATTCATATGACGGGCTATAGGATAGCTTATACTTATCGTAAGAACAAATTAGAGTACTTTTGGTTACATAAATGTATGATATATAAAATGAGCAAATAAAAAATTCGAAACTTTCGAAGAAAATGAGGATTTGGGGGTAGTCACATACCTTAACCTTTTAAAGCTTAAGCTTAAAAAACTTCTTTAGCATTTAATGGAAATAGTTGATAATGTTATCTATAAACCTTATAACTGCGAAATTAGTGAAAAATAAATTTACATTCCTTCAGAGGTTGTAGATATGAGAGGTGGTTTAACTGTAAAACTCTCCCCTTGAAAATAATACTTCCCAAAAATTTAAATTAGATTTAAAGAATAATGAATAATTATCAGTAATATGATAAAATAAATATATATATAAACTATATATAAGTGTTGTTTTGTATAAGTATTTTTGTTTTGAATCATAAAAGACAAAAATAGAATTTCAGTTTTCTTCAAGCAAAGCAAATTTAACACATTGTATGCGGGACACGTACTAGTACGTTTTCTGACGATTGATACTTGAGAGCGGGTCACGTACTAGTACTGGGTTAGTGTAACAACATGGTTTGTTTGTGGATACAAAATACCATGTTGTTACACTATGCATGTTCCTACAACGGTATACACAGAAAAACGAAGCCGAATGTTCTTGTCAGATAGATTCTGGAAACATTTAGACAAATAAAAACTAGTTTTTACATCAGTCCATGCGGAACCACAGAACGGGAAAAAATTAAAACTATATACTACTATTTCTATTTGATTTTTCCTATTTACGATACTATTATAAATTTATCCACTAAAAAATATATTTTTTGTTTACAAAAATCTTATGGTTTTATTTATATATTTCTATTTATATATTTGTTTATGTATTTCAATGTAAAATACGAAAAGTTCGTTAAAAAGTTAAATAATTTTCGATCTATTGAGATTTAACTGAATAACTTTACGAGCAAAACGCCGGCTACCGGTACAATTCCGCTGCTAAATGCACCCGCACATAATGTGTTAAAAATATGTATTTGAAAGTGAAAAATAAATTATCTTAAGTGCTACCATCTATTGATAGTTTAAAGTGTCAAAAGCGTAGAAAATTCAAAAAGTCATTCATATATCTTTAAAAAGAAGAGAAATAACAATATTAATAGTTGGTTTCATTGCGAAACCGCTGTTCTTTAAAGTGTTAAAGAAAATTGCTAATTTTCAATTGATGAGGTATTGTGTTTCTTAAAGTTTAAAGACAACTGCATACCCTTCAATGTTTCGAAGCATTGTGTTTCAAGCAAGATTAACTACCAGATAATTTGTGCAAATAAAGCATACTTTTTTAAGCTTGAATTGCGTTTTGGAATGTACATGTCAAAACGTGACCAAGCACAAAATGACTACTCCGTCTTTTAAGAGATGTGATTGAAATGGAGGAAAAAATTTCGTCCGGGTGTACTTGATTTTAATAAGCCGTGACCGCTCACATAAAATGACAGAGCATTTGCACCTTCCCCCTTTCTTACAGAGTCACTTCGACTATAAAAATTGCTGTTTAACTTTCCTTCTGTAGTGTTGTTTTATAGTGACATAGTATCCTTATGTTTTCTTTGAACCTAGCCGAAAAATTCCGCCTGTTTTAATACATAATGTTGCACAAGTTCTTTTCATACGAGAATGTAAACTATAGAGAATGTTCACACAATTTTCTAACAATTTTGACTTTCTTAATTATATATTATTTTTTGTTACAATGAAAATTTTTTCAGCGGTATTAATAACAAATTCCATCTACCTCCAGGATGTAGTGGAAATATTAGTTTCATTCCTTTACTTTCATTAATTACTGTGGCAAAAAATTGGGAAGAACTTAACTTAACGATAATTTCGACGTAGCCAAGAAAACTTTGAACTATCTTTCTAAATGAATTCAACGTGTTTCTAAACTGCATTCACAGTATCGCGAGACTTTAGAGGGATATGAAGATAAATAAATTATTGAGTGTGTACCAGATAATTCTCAGCCAAAAAAACAAAACTTTTTTTACGAGCCTCATAAGATATTTTACAATTCTGGAAAATTAAAAATTTTACTGATCCCGTCATATGACAGGTTATATTCTAGTGATGGTATAACAGAAATTCAACAAATAAGTAAATTATAAGCTAATATGTTGTATAAAAAGTTAAAAGGTTTTAGACCTCTATCAACCAAGAATTCCGCTTATCATGGATAGTCACGTGGGATCCATGTATGATTTTTGTTGTGCTGGTCACGGACAGTGTGGTTAAACATTATTTATTTGCAGTAAGTTGCTGATAAATAAACATTATAGAGAAGCTTAAGTAAAAATGATGTGAAATCTACTAAAACAGTTAAATTATTTATTTTCTTAGATTTTTGTTTCCCTTCTGCAATAAAAAATGTATTCAAAAGAAAAAAATGATAGAAAAAAATCAAGTTTTAAAATAAGCATAAATTATTTAACAGCATTCCCTTAAGCAATGAACGAAATACCATCTTATGTAGTAAAACAACATTTGCAAAACGTTGATAGTAAATGTATTCGAACAAAGTGCGCCATATGAAATGCTAATTTAAAGTTAAAACAAAAAAAAGGTGATGTATCAAGTTGTAAAAATAAAATTTAAGAAAGGGGCTATTAATTTGTCCAAAACGTCACCATATCCTTATTTCGTCTTTTTTTATTTCTCTATGAATGGAAATATAATTACACATATAAAATTATTTATATACGGTAAATTAGTTCACTTAGTCTTCAGACAATTTCTGGGATTTGGAATAAATTATGAATATTTACAAACGAAAACACAAACTACATATAAAAACCTTCTTGCTTATATATGGTTCATTCAGTTCTTATACAATATTTGCTACTTAAAAAAAGAAAACCATAAATAATTACAAATTTAAACTTAAAGTGTGACAGATTTGAAAAAAAAAATTGTGTGAAGACATAATTAAATGATTAAATCGTAAAATAATCCTTCATTATTAATGATTAGTAAGATTAAATCAGACTTACCTACCACATTTTGGTTTGTTGTTCAGAATATTAATTTTCACTAATCAATGCAATAATAAATTTTTAAACGATCTACGATTGAACTGTGATATCCAGAAATTCTGATGGTTACACGAGATAAAACAAAGATATGATTTTCCCAATCCTTTCCTCTACTTCTCTTTCTTGAAATTCAGTAGAAAAAAAATTGGTGTTTAACTACATTAAAGACAACTTGTGAAACAAGTTTGAAAACAATTTTAAACGAAGAGAAAAACTGACCAGTAGCAGTATAAAAAAACCTTGTACGAATGTTAATCGAAGGTTCATTTCGGATTCATGTAATGTTTACGATTTCCTTAAAGAGAAAGAGAAAGATATTTCACTGCCCATTTGTCATATGGAGCAGAAACACGGTAAAGTTATTACAAGTCTTGTTTTTCCCTTTATGCAGTCTGTAACTTGGCTTATTCGACATCGGCTTTATTCGAACTTGGTTAATTCAAAATTTTGAATAGTTCAAATTCTGCAAATCCTCATTAGTTTCCTATTAATTTCTCATTAATGATGCAGTTATCGTTCAGTTAATTCAAATTCGGGAATCTAGCAAATTTTGGAAACTGTTCCTTTTTCGTTAGACTTTACTAAATTTTATTAGAATGGCATCTTTACTTTGTCCTAATTCGTTTAGAAATAATGCTAATAAGATTTATTTAAAAAAGTAGAAAAAGACAAGAAGAAAGAAAAGAAACAAAGGTCATTGTGCTTCTTTCTCATTTGTTACTCACATGTACAACTGATTACTTTTTATGGCAGTTCTTTTCAAACTTTCAATATTTGAGACCCAATTTTCCATCGGGATTTTATTTCATATAGCGTGCCCCATACAACAACGTTTTGAATGCATTGAATCTAATAATAAATTAATTTGACGCTATAGATACAATACGACATTAATAATAAACTGTGCAAAGTGTCATGATAAGTAAGATATTTGGCAACACCGATCCACTGTATTGACAGAACCAGAATCGAGGTTTCTCTGTTATACGTGATTCTAGTCCCTGACCTCGTCTAAATTTAAGAAAAAAATGAGGAGAGGTTGCACTGCTGTGCATGAATGCGTAAATATCTAATAATAGTTTCCTGCAGTCTGTTTGCATTTTAAAATTGCAGGGTGCTGCATCTTTTGGTCTTTTAAATTTTTGCTCTGCAAGACAAACCTACGGGGTGCATTAGTACTTATTAAACTTGTTCTTAATTTAGTATTGATAAATTAATTATCAAATACATTTCGCAGTACTGATTCATTTATAATCATATCATATCAGTGTAAATGTGTTTTTTATAATTTATTATATCAGAATGCATTTTATTTTGGCTTCCTTTTATTAAATTAATACTTTTCTTAAATCTTTTATTTTCTACTTTTACAAACCCCTACGTAAGGTTATCGTGTGCCCTAGAGGAACCCGTTTTACAGTTTGAGAATTGCTGCAGTATGGTCTTATTCAGAACACTAGGATACGCATATGTTCCTTCGGATTAAGAAGGTGTTTGTGAACAATTGATCTAGGCAGGAATTCATGATGAAGTAAACAACAAAAATGTTCATGGTGAAAAAGATTGTAATAAAGAACAAGTAGTACCAGCTGTATCAGAAACTATGGTTATGTCACAAAAAAATAAGACAATTTGTTGAAGGAGAATATAACGTTAAAGATACTTTTTCCATTTTGTACGTGAACTTATTTTATAGATTGTGTAAAGTAGTTTTTTTTTTTCAATTTGATCCTCTCACATATAGCTTCTTGCTCTTTAAGGTCGTATTCAGAACAATAAATAGCATACGCATATGTCCGATGTCACCGATGTATCAAATTTATGTTGATCAAGAAGTTTTTTCAGGAGAATTGATCTACGCAGGAATTAATGATCAAGTAAACAACAAAAAGTTTGATGGAGAAAGAGAAGATAGTAATGAAGAACAAGTAGTATTAACTGTAACAAAAGCTATGGTTACGTCACTAAAATCTAAGGCAATTTGTTGAAGGACAAAATAATGTGATACTTTTTTCTATTTTATACGTGAACTTGAAGATTTTGTATATTGTGTAAAGTAGTTTGCTCAATTTGATCCTCTCATATATAACTGATTGCTCTTTAAGGTTTTAGTCCGAACAATAAATAGGATACGCATATGTCCGATGTCACCG